>OZ038378.1:10853452-11420952 GCA_964036045.1 Eutreptiella sp. 'Long Island Sound 2002' | reverse complement strand
GGCCCCTCCATTCCGCTCGAGATCTGAAAGGAAGGCGCAGGAGGCGAAGGCGGTGCGGAAGGGGAATGCATCCGCGGCGCCTGCTGCGACCAGTGGCCACCCGTTTGGCCAAACTGTTCGGGCGATGGCCTGTTTGGTCCCTCCCTCAAAGCCGCCACTCATTTGTGGGTCTCTAAGGCGCACGACTGCCGCTCATTTCGGTCTGCGAGCATTCGCATCTTGAAAACGCCGTGTGATGCCCCGCCCACCCAGAACCTCTACACTTAAAACGCCGTTTCTGCTGCAGCCCCTTCTGCGGATTCTGGGGTAAACCAGAGTCTTGTACCCCCTGACCCCTGCGGATTCTGATTCTCGCCAAGACACAGATGATGACCGAGGCACATCAGCGCCCACGCAGGGCTGCCGATTCACTCGCCAGTAATTCATCAGGAAGCCAATGAGGGGCTGGAACTGCACGCCTACAACGGGTCTGTCAGAATTTCTACACATGAAGAAGCCGTGCTTGACAGCGGCCAGAGCGTAGGGACGGAATCCGACTGGGAGGAACTCTCGAGTCCCTGCTGATTCAATATATCTGCTGCCGCATCCAGCGCTTGTCGTTCAATGCCAGTTTTCTCTCTGTCCAGTGGGTTGCATTTGTCGCTTATAGCCATGACACTCATGATGCACCGGACCTCCAACCCCCCCCGCCCCACAGCTTCATTTTGATGCATTGCAAGCCCATAACTGTGGCAAGAGCGTTGTGCCATCATCTCTGCTTGGAGGGTGTCTGACACATCAGAACCAGGAACAAGGAAGCGTTGAATGTCAGATGGACGTTATAAATTCGGTTGGCATGGGGTATATACAGTTGCCGTTCTGGATGAGTCGAACCAAAACCCCGCACTCGGAGCTCTTTCGATGCTTTCGACCTTGCGCAAACCTTTTCCAAAAAAAGGTGTACTGTAACATAGCGAGTTTTAGGGTCTTTCCCCCTCCTGAGCGCTGTTTCCGGATAACTGTACGACGTCAGCAATCCCATTGAGTTTCAGGACCCCGAAAAACCCTTTGCGCGATTCTAAACTACTCCGTGTGGTGTGTATGCATTTGGTACCTGTGTGTTCCCCATTCAAACTGGTTTTCCCTTGTTACCCCGGTCTTTTGTGCCCTATCGGTTTGGCCTCATGGGTGTCACATAGGGCAATTACTTTTGAGCGAGTAACTCACTGTCTCAACATGAGACGGCTGGACTGCCCTGGCAGAGGCACACAACAAATGGTTATGGGCTGCTTCCAAATCCAAAGTGTAAATTGGGCTGTTGGACCCCTCCCCCCCCCTTGCGCAACGACTGCCGCGTGCAACGACCACCTCCCCGGGTCCAATGGCACTTTTGCTGACGCTCCTTTCCTGCCCTCATAATTCCGATTTCATGGCTGTGGGACGAGTTGTGGGCAATTTCACTGAAATGTCGTCGATGTATATGGCCATGTCAAGAGGTTTGCCTGTCGGGAAGGTGCACGGGCGAAAGAACAATTTCCAGATGCAGAAGTGTCCATGGCTTTGTCCAACGACCGCCCACTGGTCAACCGGTGAAACACTGCTGGTCGTGCGCAAGGGAGGGGCGGGGTACACACCTAGACCCCCCCCCCCTTCCCTTTACACTTTGAATGGTATCCCCCCCTCCCCCCCCCCTTGCGCTTCCCTCAAGGGGGCGACGGAATCGTCGCTTCAATTTCCTGTTGGGAATAAGAATGGTGGATTTTGGAGTTGTATGCAGTTTCCAAGGGTTGTCCCGTCGCCAGCAGTATTGGTGCACCATGTGTTATGCGGCTTACCTGGATACACACAATATTTGCCACGGAAGTGGGTCACATTGACATGTGCCCGATAGGCACTGATGTTTGTTTCTAACGCCCAGAGGGGGGCGTTGTGGATGCCAAGACCCGGGGTCCCTCAGAATGTGGTGTTCACTTCGGGTTCATCATCTATGAGTGCTCTGGTGGCGTGGTGCACCATGACTGGGCCGTCTGCTGCTGGGCCAACTACCATCAAACGGCGGAGAGGGGGGCACATTTGACACAGAGGTTGGCTGGCTCATTAAGCACCTGAGCATTCTGTGGACTGGTTCATTGATATCTTCGTCTCCCAAGGCAGCCAAGATTATCCCTGGGTCAGGGATACGACTCTGAACGCTATGTATCCCGTATCTGTATCTGTTCCTCCAATATACAACAAGGGAAACAATTTTGAGTACACCCCCCCCTTTGTAAAAGCCACGCCCTTGTCCAAACTACAGTAGGCGTAGGGACTGTAACACTTGTTTACGTACTTTGATTACGTACGAAATGTAGTGCGGCCACATAAGACATGGGTTTGTCGTCACATTGCCAATCACATAGAGTCATGGACACCTTTGTTGTGAGTCATACTGCACGCACGTGTGTGTCGGCAGTTGTATGTGTTGCGCACAAGCCACGCCCTTGTCCAAGCTACAGTAGGCTTAGGGACCATAATAATTGTGTACACTGGCGCAGCTTATACAAGGGGGGGGGGGTCTCCCTCAGCCATTTGAGGCAACGATCCACGATGACACTCATGAGCAATCTCCTGAGAGAAAAAACTTGTATCCCCACCCCCCTTGTCTCAGCTACGGCCTTGTCTAAGCTACAGCAGGTGTAGGGACCGTATTATTTCCGTACCTAATTTGATTCGGTACCAACTGTAGTGCAACCGACAACAAGAGACCACATGCAAGGCAATTTCATTCCCAAGAATTTGAAGTTGCCTAAGCCCAAACCAGCCCCTAAACCTCGGGCAAAGGCATCTTCAAAGGCATCTTCAAGTGATGAGCATGCACAATTGTTCCACATAGTGTATCATCGCAAGAAGGGTTTCCAAGTCGAACATTTGTAGGTTCTAGATCCTAGGCGTGTGAATTCTCTGCAAATCTGTCTGCCTGTCTACCTCCCTGCCTGTCTGCCTGTTTGTCTATCTATCTGTTTGTCTGTCTGTCTGTCTGTCAGTGTGTCCATGTGTCCCACCCCTCTTTCCGTATTTCTATCTCTCTGTCTGGTTGTCTTTGTGCCTCCCGTCCTGTTTTCTGATTCGTGTGTCCGCCTGTCTGTCTGTTTGTTGGCCCGTCCGATTGTTTGTCTGCACTGATAGGATACTGCAAGTGCACACAGGGTGAAAATGCATGGCAGCCCAAGTGCATCTTGGTTGTCGCCTCGGCACCCCACTTTTTGATTCACACGTTTGTGGGAACAAAATTGTTTCCACGTTGCGATTGGAATTGGCAGATTTGGCGCTGTGCTGTGTGCTCTGTTTGCGTGGCTTGTGTATGCGCTAAGCTTTCTTGCCAAGTCCAAAGGAACTGAACCCCTTGCGGGTAGTTTTATGCAGAGTCTCTTTAAACATTTCATGCACCAAAAGCCATTTTCTCAAGTATGGTTCTACATAAAGCCTTTCGTGCTTTCCCAGTGCAGTCTCCCAAAGTCCCACAGCACTGCATGAATGGTTTGGGGACTGATATGGCGGGTAGGCCGACAATTTTATGGCGTGCTTTGGGAGAGGGCCGAGAGACATAGAGATGGCAGATTTAAGCCTTCATGGCATGCTAGGGGTACAAAACACCCCAAGAAACTAAATTTTCTGCATGTCGATCGAGCACCCCATGTTTGGACACTTGACCCATGGCAAGACCTTCGTCTCACCAGATGCCTTCCATAGGTCTCAATTTGTTTCTCGCAATTTCCAGCCTTTTTTCGGCTTCACATAACACACATCATGCACAACTGATAAACCCATGAACAACGCCTTGGTCACCACCCTCAACAACACACAACTGTCTTTTTGTTCCATTGTCAACTAAGTACAAATTGAGAATACGCAACTTGTGTGCACAACATGACACAATTGCATAATTAAAGAAATGTCACATTGTCACGTGTGTGTGTCAATGCAATCCGTA
Organism: Eutreptiella sp. 'Long Island Sound 2002'; assembly: GCA_964036045.1. Taxonomy (NCBI): domain Eukaryota; phylum Euglenozoa; class Euglenophyceae; order Eutreptiales; family Eutreptiaceae; genus Eutreptiella; species Eutreptiella sp. 'Long Island Sound 2002'. The sequence continues at coordinate 11,417,003 of OZ038378.1, read as the reverse complement.
CAATATTGCAGTTCACACTTGTCACACATGGACAGCTTTTCAAGGTCAGACTTGGTGCAACAAAGGGCACATACATCCCCATCATCACCCACAACATCCTCATCATCATTGTCCTCCTGTGTAGGTGCGGTCCATACATGTGCAGGTACGTGTTCACACGGACCATATGGAGGGTATTGTACATGTCTTCGAATCAAAATTGCCGCAACTGCAAGAGTACACGCACGTACTCATGCAACTCGGTACCGGATCCCCTCCATATGTTCCTTACAATGCTCCAGTGCCACATGCGTGCAAACAAAGGCTCAATACGTGCCCTATAGAAACCATGAACATCATTGTACTCCTTTTGTCGCTCGGTCAACGTCTTTCGACCGATAAATGGCCATGCCACATGGAGGCGCCCCTTGTATGCACCATCCATGGAGCCAATCTCATAATCCATACAATGCCCCTTGCTCCTTTTTGGCCCTTCGCGATCCCAAATGAGAACATCCGCCAATGTCCCGGGGGTCAACAGACAAATCCAAACGATGTAACCAAGACTGAATTGAGAGTCCCTAACCCCAACTCAAGGGGCCACGCAACAAAGCGTGGATTGAGAGTCCCTAACCTCAACTCAAGGGGCCACACAACAAAGCGTGGATTGAGAGTCCCTAACCCCAACTCAAGGGGCCACGCAACAAAGCGTGGATTGCGAGTCCCTAACCCCAACTCAAGGGGCCACGCAACAAAGCGCGGATTGGCTAATTGGCCCGGTTTCCTCAATAGCACCGGAAGGTTGGCTATATCACCCCTCATAACTGCCGCCTTCTCAGGGATCACATAGGGGTAGGGATTGGAAATAGCCAAAAAACATGCCCTGCGCGCGCCTAACGCTCCCTCCTAGAAAAGAGTCGATGTGGTGGAGATGAGCAAAAAAGTGTCAAAAAGGGTGGAAATGGGTGAAATTGGGTGGAAATCCAAAAATGCCATATCCCCAATGTGGAAAAAGCATCAAAATCTACGCAACGGGGCAACAATGATGCCCCTAGTATCTCAAAGCATGGGTCTCCAGTACGGCCAGACGCCCAAATATTTGCACTGCGCGCACACTGCGCTTAAGGCGCCCCCTTTATCTCCTACCAAATTTCTTTGGTTTTTTTTTGCACTTTTGCAAAGATATGGCCCTAAATTGGGCCTTTGTATGTTGAAATTTGTGCAAACTAGGACACAACGCCTTGAAATACTTGCCTATCCACCGGAAAATATGGTAGAGAAGATGTTTGCAACTTTCTTGAGCTGGGGCAGTTTGGGTCACCTAATTGTAAGGGCGTTTCCAAGGGGTGTGCCTGGGGGCTCTTCGGGGGGAACATAGTCTAAAAGTAGCACGCAGTGCGCACACAGTGCAAGGATTCCCCCAAAGGCCTCAATTGGTTGCGAGGTCCTAAAATTCATATTCTGTCACGGCAGACTCTAAATCAATGGTGAATCCCCCCCTCTTGTCCAGCCGCCCCCCCCCCCGCTCCCTGTCCACCCCCCCCCCCCTAGAGTGGGGGGGGGGCATCACTTGGCCCATGAACAAAAAGAAATCAATAGGAAATAGCAGGCGCTGAAGGCGCCGAAGAAAAACTTGAGTTCGTCCCCCCCGGGGGGGGGTGGGGGGAACCGTCATTTGGTGACCGTCCCCCCTGGGGTGCGGGCTATCTGTCGTCCCAAGGGGGGGGGGATGGATGGATGGATGGATGGAGAGGAAGCATTCCGCGGGCCGCATCCTCAGGACACAGGCCATGAAGCCCAAATTGAGGGCCCATGACTCTGATTGCTTCACCGTCCTAGGCCAAGCCGCAACTGGCGTCTGATGGGCAGTGACAGCACCGCAGGCCCACCTGCGGTGCCTCGGAGGACCGCAACAGAGCACAGGACCCCTCCAGACGGTGGGCAATGACAATACTGCCCCCCCCCCCCCCCGGTGCACCAATGTCGGCCGGCAGCGCCTGGCCCGAAGCACCCTGCACCATTGTGGGCAGTGGCAGAACACTAGGCCCCCCCAGTGAACCAATGAACACTCGTGGGCAAGTACCTCTCGGGAGCAAGGTTCTGAGCTGTCGAATGCTACAATGATCCCACAAATGACTGTGGCAACGGATCTGACACGCAGTAAGGATTAGCTGGGTCTGAAATCAGGTCATGGAAATGGAGACTACCACGCTCTTTCTGGTTCACACCAAGATGTGAACCAGAAAGAGCGCGGTTACCCTATGCATCATATGGTACGTGAGACAACGTCTTGGAATCAAGTTTCTGAGCCGTCCAATGCTACGATGCTCCCACAAATGACGGTGGCAGCGGATTTGACACGCAGTGAGGATTTGTTGAGTCTGAAACCAGGTTAAGCAATGGGAGACAACCCCTCTCTTTCTGGTCCACACCAAGATGAGCCGGCGTACCGTGCACACCATATGGTACCTGAGACTTCCTCTCGGAACCAAGTTCCTGAGCCAATGCTACGATGATCAGGGGGGGGATGGATATGGGGGGGGGGGGCTACAAAAGACAGAGACAACCGTGATTGACAGTCGCCATGCCCCCACCCCCATCCCCTAGCCGTGGGAAACACAACAACCCGCACTAGCAGTTGCAGCCCACGCGGACTGCACAGCGTCCGCCACCCCCTCCCCTTTTGCACAATAGAAGGCATGCGCACATGTACATTCTTGTTGGGTGTTGCCGATGTACTTGGGATCAAATATCACATCATACAAAGATCCACCAAGCATATGGGCATGCTATCAATGTAGTGTGTCACAAATTGGGGAAGGATGGGTATTTTGATTGTAAGGTGACAATAATGCCAAACACAAACTTCAAAGCAGAGAGAAATGATTGTACTCGTCATCGGCTGGTTCCTCCATCTACGAGGAAGCAGAAGGGGTGAAGGGGTGGGGAGGAAGTAACATAGTTGCAGAGCCATTGCCTGTACACTACATGGGCTGAACCCCTCAACCTTGAACAAACACACATTGCATATTCATCATCACACGAATTCCGATGAAATGCATGTCATCAATAGAATTAAGATCATTTTACGACCCAAAAAACCTGTTAAATTGTGGGAAAGGGGCAAAAGTAGGGTTGAGTAGTTGCCAACACACAAAACTTTGCACTGCATGCGAACTCCGTGAATGGCATTCCCTTCCTTCATCATCGATGTGCAAGGCAAACATCTCAAAGCTCCAAACATAGACATGGTGGCTTTGTGAGCACTGATTTTTTGACACACATGAGGGTTTGGGCTCCTCTTAGTCGGTTGAGCTAGGATCATTGCCAACACAAGTGCAAAAGACAAAGGATTTCTGCAGTGGATGGGGCATCAATGTAAATGGGTAGCAACTTGTGGGAAAGGGCCAAAACTATGGTCCACGTGGTTGCCGACATGGAAAATCACCTCGAAGAGAGGTTGTTAGATCAAGCGCAGGCGTGAGCGTCGTATACCCCCCCCTTTTTGGGGTCGTTCGCGTAGCATACCCCAATGTATGGTTTTTGACGTCTAACCCCTTGTAAAATCATCATTTAGGACCAAAAATGATCCCCCGATGATTTTTTGTATTTTGACCCCCGTACCCCCCCGCACCCGGGTACCCCTTTTTTGGGGTGAGGGGGGTGGTGGTGGGGGGGTCAAAACTTCTTTGCGTATTGTGGCCGCTGTGTGTGCATTTGGACCTGGGTCTTGAAGAACTTTTTTCTTGTATATGGACCCCCTAACCCATGGCGGGGGTCCCAGTCCCAACTCCGGGTACCCCCGGTTGGCCCCCCCTATATGGCCCCTTGCCAGTGAGGACAGCCGTTTTCACACTGGATAGGCTGTTTCGTGGCACGTGAAAGTTTTTTAAAATTCGGTTTTTCATGAAACCCTTCCGTTGCCCCTATGATGGGTTTGGGTGATCATTTGGTGACAATACAGTACTTGAGCACCCATGGGGACCCACGTAGTGGCCGCTAGGCCTATGTAGCCCGTGCCATGGGCCCTCTGAAAGCCCCAAATCACCTCGCAGAGGTTGTTAGATCAAAGCCACGCAGGCCCGTATATAGGGGAAAACGCCACATACCCCCCCCCTTTTGGGCCTTTTTGGGGCTATTCGTGTACCCTACCTCAAGGGGTTGAATCGTTGTTTGTAACCCTAACCCTTGTAAAATTATTATTTTGTCCGACAAACGCATCCCCCAATGAGTTTCTGGTGCGGGCCCCCCTAGACCCCCCCCACTTTTTGGAGCTTTTGAGGGAGGGGGGGGCTGGGGTGGGGGTCAACAAATGACCCCCCCTTTTTCTGGGTTGAGAAAATCATGAATCTTTTGGTTTTTTTCGATTTTGAGCCGAAAAAGCGTTTCCAGGTCCCGACTCCATGGGGTTTATATGGGGCGGAGTGGGACGAATGCTAATTCAGTTTATGCAGTTTTCAGCTTGCTATGTTGGCGGTTTTGGTGACCTCGGTGACCCCGTGCTACCCACTGTGAGGGGTGTGAGTGGGGATGTTGTGATAGTATATGCCTACTAGGATATGAAAAGACATTTTTTGCAGTGTGTAGCCTTGCCGACGGCCGGTCAAAACCCGTGCCAAAGACGCCAAATGACTGTTTCCACCAATAATGGCTTACATGAGTGAATGGGCCGGTGCACAACCTGCGTATGCAGTTTTTCACCTTGCACAGCTGAAAAATCGAAGTTTTCTGATATTGTTATTTTTTTGATATTGTGATCCCCTAAAGTGACCATCCAAGGTACATAAAGCATGTTTTAGGCCGAATTTACGTGTTTTTCACCCTATTTAGGTATTGGGTATTGGGTGCGGGGGGGGGGGGGGTCAAACGGGATTGGTACACAACCTTATGCAATTTTTCAGCCTATCCAGCTCAAAAATCGAAGTTTCCGAAACTTCTTTTTTTGATATTGGGATCTCCTAAAATGACCATCCAAGATATGTAAAGCATGTTTTAGCCCGGATTTATGTAGTTTTTACCCTATTTTGGGTGTGTGTTGCTTGGGGTAGATTCTATGCGAGGTGGACTTGCCGAAGGCAATAGAATTTTGCAGTGTGTGTGCACTACATGAACAGGTTCTCATGCTTTCATGCCCTCTGTGGGGGGCCAAAATGTTGGTCTACTATTGATTTCAAGTCAAGCGGCAAACCTCTGGCCTTCAGAGCCGGGCTGCGGGGCATTCTGTGTTATGCCCTCCCCTGCTTTGGTCACTGACCGCCGGGGTGCATGTGAGGCCTGCTGACGTCCGCTGTGGAGTGGAAACCATAAAGGGGCAGTGATGATACGAATGTGAGTAGTGGCACTCCCACAGGGGTGCTTGGAGTCACCAACCCGCAGACTTAGCGTCGCCAGTGTTGAGCGCTGCTTGACCACCGGAGAGAGAGGCCCAAATGCGGTTGGGCGGCACACGGGGCACGGCATGTGTGCTAGGCACATTACACACCGGAAATTCGGAGGAAGGGGAACAGAAGCCTGATCATTCTTCCTGAGGACACCCTCATTCCCTCTGTGGTCGTCCTAGGGGTTAGGCCACACCTGTGGGGACAAGTTGTACTTTACCCCGGACATCCTGTAGGAAAAATGATCCCAAAAAAGCTGGTGGCACCAACAGTGCCCAAACCTGCACCCAAAGCAAATGGGGAACAGTCCAAGACTCTGTGCAACCGTAAGAGGAAGTTTTACACTGTTCCTGTTCAGTTGTTGTGGCAGCCCGAAAACTGATGCTTGGACACAGTGCATTGAGAATTCTGCTTGTTTGCATCATGTGCATCACACCATCAGCATCTATGCATCTCAGCGTGTATCCCAAACCCTTTGGCAACCCATAGCAAGCAAGTGATTGGCCATGAATTGCGCACAGTATGGGCCCATAAGTCTTTGTTCTGCCATGTTGTCCATCTCGGGGTGGGGGTGGGGCATCGTGCCTCGGTGGGGGGGATAAGGGGAAGCAAGGGTGCTGAATTAGATCATGATAATGAAGGCATGGGCATGTTGAGCCCATTTGATAAAAAATCCAAGACAAAAATTCATCTTTAGGCGGTATGGGGATGCCGCAACATTGCCTCAGAAATGGGTGATGTGCATCTGCTGTTTACCATCACTCCTGCGAGCACTCATAGCCCTTCGAGTGTGAATTGTATCTTCATGTGCGGACGCGCACTCCGGGATCTAGTGGGGTGTTGGGTGTGCATTGCCTCCGCGCATTGCTGCAGCATCATGGGCAAGAACCGCGGCTTCAAGCCTCAGGGCATGGAGTGGATGCCAGTGCGACGGTCCGCACCGTCGGACTCGGGGCGCACCGTGTCCGATGTGTTCAATGACCCCAACCGGCCCTCGTGGAATGAGACCTTCCAGAAGCTGAAGCAGAAGGAGCTCGCCCACTCCGCAGACGACGAATGGGAGAGCACCCTCAATACGCAGCACCGGGAGCGCCTGGATGCCGAGCGCGAGCGGCGGCTGCAGAAGGTGGCCAAGCGGCTGGAGGAGAAGCGGAAGGAGGCCGGCGTGTTTCCGACACTGCCCTCGGACGGGGAGTCTGACGGTGGCGACAGGGCACGGAAGCGGCGGAAGCTGAAGAAGCGGAAGAAGCGCAGCCACAAGAAAGCGGACAGTGCTAAGAAGAAGAAGAAGAAGCACAAGAAGAAGAAGTCCAAGAAAAGTAAAAGGCAGAAGAGGCATCGCAGTCGATCCCGTTCCTCGTCCTCCTCGTCCTCCTCGTCCTCCTCGTCCTCCTCGTCCTCCTCGTCCTCCGCTGAGTCGTCAGCTTCTTCATAACCACTGGGTGACCATTGGCCCTTGTCACCAACCCAAGCCGCGGCTTGAAGGGGCGATTTGGCATCCCCCCCCCCCCCCCATCCTGCTGCTTGTGTCGTTCAGCCTGAGGGCTGTAGCGTGCGGTACACTATGATCAGCAACGTCGCAGAGCAAGAGCGCTTTTGCATTCAGCTCTCAATCGTCATGGCACTCTGCGCCTACGGTCGGGCGTGCCCAATCTGCTTCTGGGGGTCCGCGCGGTGCAGGAATTCCCACAAAGCGCGCCAAACCGGGGTGCTGCCCTACCCTCTTTCACGTCTGGGCGACGGCAGGGTGTAGCAGACCGTAGGGCCCACGGAGCCCCGAATGGTTTTGCCTTCATCATTTAACGTCCATCCACGCGGACCGGCTTGCCACTCCAGGATCGACATGGTGGAGCAGCCGGCCGACCGTCCATCGACCTCCACTGCGGAGGCCCGGTGGCAAGCACTGCAGGCGATGACCGCCATGCACCAGGCTGGGGTGGAGGTGTTGGGGCGTCCTGAACCCCATTGGCCTCCACTTTGCTTCGGCGTTCTCCAACGTGCGCTTCAGGGGACGTGCTGCACCGGTACGGCGGGGACCGTGCAGGAGGACCAGTCAGACGGGCAGTTGGAAGTCCGACGGTCAAGGCTGCGCAGTTTCAAAGCAACGGCCGCGATGGCAACACGCGCAAGTCCCCCAGCCCCCCCCCCCCCTCGCACGGGGTTCTCCTGCGGTGTTAGACTTGGTGATGCGGAACCCCGTGGGCCGTGTGGCAGTTCCCACATCAGATGTGGTGGAGAGCGCCCTCTGAACTTCATGGGTCATTGGAATGACCGCATGTGAGCCCTGCCCTGCCGGCACAGGGCACCACAAGGGCAGCGAGGCGGCAGTGGTGAGCGTGGCTGACATTGCACTTTGACCCACAAAAACGCCCCCCCCCCCCCCTCCCGGTACACAGAAAGGGCCTCACTCCACAGAAGCAGGTCACAAAACAGACATGGCCCTGGACAGCGGTTGTACTGCGCGGCACACCTGCCAGCCCCTGTGAAACAGCGCTCGTACAGCAGTGCGTCCCGTCTCCTCGCCACCTCCCCTGGCGTCCGCCCCCCCCCCCCCCGCCAGCGCTGGCAGAGGCACGTTCAGGGGCCCCTCCTTCTCAGACCCCCCCCATCCAGCGGCCACCACTTCACCACGCCCCCGTCCTTCTGCCTTCGTGATACCACCCAATCCCCCGTCCCCGAAACGGGCCCGGCGACCAAACCGCTGGCGCACCGGCCCGTCGTTCTCATGCAAAGCGCATTAGACACGCTCTTGAGGCACAGGACCGCAGGCCCACCGTCGCATTGCTCACGTACCGCGGCAAGGGCCACGCCCGCTATTGACGAGCCGGATCGCGCCGGTGGTAGAGGCCGGCGTGAAAGTGTCCGGGGGACCTTCGACACCCGCGTAAAGTGGCCGCGCGCTCTCGTGGGCCAATGGAAACGCTTCCGCAAAAAAGGCAGACGACGGACGTTGGGCGTGGGGTGGCCCGTGGCACGGCCGGGACTACACGTCCCAGGGACCCAAAGTAGACTCCGTCGCCTCCCATGACCACGACACAGCCCCGCAGCATCAACGCCCGCCCGCTCCTCCCCACAGACCTGCGGGGGCCGCGCACGCGTCCGACATGTTGCACGGCATCTGCGTGGTGCACGGGGCAGGCGGGCCGGGGGCCGTACCGCGCCGGCCGCCCGGGGCTGCGCGCCGGCTGGTTTTGCAAATCAGACCACGGGCACGGGCTCACTGCCCGTATCGCTCTGCGGGCACTCTCCAATGCATCGGATTGCAGCGCCGGGAGCGCAGCGGTCGTGGTGGCTCGCCGAAGGAAGTCCGGAGGCTGCAGTGGCGTACGAAGATACGACCGATGTCCATCAGGGACACCGGAAGGCCGCCGCTGCGGCGGAGGAATTGTCCCCACTCGTGGCCGTGGACACTCCGGACCATCCCCATGGCCCATTCGGCGTCTCCCACAAACCAGCCGAAGAAGTAGGGGAGGTGGGTCGTGAGCGTGAGCACGACCGCCCGGTAGTTCTCCCTGTTCATCGGGCTGGCGTCCCAGCTTTCTGGCAGACAGTGATGGACGCAACAGTAGGTGCAAGGCGCGTGGCGGCTGTGCCGGGTCTGGCAAGGCACTGAGCCTGGAGTGAGTCCGGAGGGCGCCCATCAGCGGCGGCTTATGGCCAAAGAGCAGGTGTCGGGACCATGGGATTGTGGGGCCTACGTTTGATTCGGTGCCAGCCCAATGTACTGATGCATGGAAAAGCCAAGGGCTTGGGTCTGGCCGCACGATTTGTAGGCGGTCATTTGGCAACCGTCCCCTGGGCCGGGGGGCGTTGTGTAGAGGGGGCGGGGGGGGCTGAGGGTACTCGGAAAGAGGGTTTGCCACACGTGTTGAGTAACTGTGCAGTGTGCCTGTTGGTATTTGCGGGTGAGGAGGGGGGGCAGTTGTGCTGCGGTGGGCCTCGGACAAGAGCCATTGGGCTGCGATCAGAATGGGGAAAGGGATATGTGCATCTGCACGGGCCATCTCTCTCTGAATACGTCTTTGCATATGTGTTGGGGATTGATCCTTTTAACCCATGGCCTCCGTACGCTCTGTCCGGCTGTGGAGGTCAGCAACATATCCGTCGATGAGGGCATTCTGTGGGGCCCACCAACAAGTTGCCGGGGCGTCACTCCACAGCTCGGCCTCATGACCCGACGTGGGGTGTTCCTGCCGGAGTTAGCATGTGTGTGTGTGTGTGTGTGTGTGTTTTATCATCGCCCATGATAAAGCAGCAGTGAAGGGGGATTCAAAGTGGCTACGTATCCCATGCCGTCTCGGCCGTCTGGGGGGTCCCTGCGTCGGGGAAGAGGCGGCCCACAGGTCTCGGCCAATTGGCGCTATCATGGCCCGGAGGGCCCTCTGCGGGGGGGGCATGTTGGGGCGTCCATGGGTTGGCTCAGCCGGGATCGCCGTGAAGCCATCTTTTGGAAAGGCACCGGCATTGGTCAGCGGGGTCAGCTGTCGATGTTATCCTGCTTTTTGTGGCTTTTATGAAACCATGGAAATGAAAACCGATCGATTCTCATCTCTGTTTGCCTCCCTACAGGCTTTTATGCTGGCCCAACTCACTTTTGATCATTTCTCATGTTCCCAAGCCTCACCGCCCCCATTTGCTAATATGCTCTTATCCATTTTACTATGTAACTTATAGTCCTTGTAACCACTGTACAGAGTATTTTGGATTAGGTGTCTCGTTCGAAGTGCAAGAGGTGTTGAATGGCGAGTTCCATCAATTTATAGAGGACACGTAGGGAATAGAATGGGGGCAGTGATGGTGTTACACTAAGCGACAGCGTCACGTCAACTACCTTCATTAGTAAAAAGCACAAAAAAACCCCACAAAGAAAACCCCACCCCCTCGAGTGCAGCTTCCAAACAATCCTTCGGGTCCATGTTTCCAAGCAGGGACCCACCCAAAACCCAGCCCCTCCATCAACAAACGCTACATGCACCAATGAATGCATGCCGAACCCTTTAGCCCCACCGGAGTACGTATATATCTACAGCTGAAGCAAGCCTTCTCCACTTGAATTGGTGTGTCGCAGAAAGGCACACCTCTAAATGGCAAATTTGGTGAAGATACCAGAATGCGACCCGAAATTGGAGGCTGCATCTGTCAATGAAACATGTGGTCAAACCAAATAGCGAGAGGTGGTTCATACGCATGTTGATCCCTCTGACCATGTCCACTGCCTTGCTCAAGTCATTTACAGGGCAGTTTCCACTGGCATTGGTGTCACTCCAGGGCTACTGCGACATCACCTGGTCTGCAGACCATGCTGATCTTGCCTGTAGCTAGTTGAGATGCAGCTGTCTCAACCCTGTCTCAACCCTGACTTGACCCTCTGGTTGAGATGGGTTGAGACAGGGTTGAGATAGTGTTGAGTTTTGGTGTCATCCTCCGTAAATGCAGAAACAGTGCACGTTCATTATACAGTTGGAAGTTTGAATTGAAATGAGGTGTAAGTTGCTTGTCCAGACCCTGTCTCAACCCTGTCTCAAACCAATGGTTGAGATGGTAGGTTCCTGTCCAGATACCAATACACATACACATACACACACACGAAGCACATGGACACCCACCGTGCAGAGCGTGTGCGATAGCACACAGGAGAGTGCGGCACTGCTGTGCCCGAGGGCACCAGGGGCACCCGCGAGTGCCTGCGATGTGCCCCCCTGCCGCAGGGCGAGCCCCCACCCCACTGCGCCGCCTGGGGGTGCGCAGAGCCAGCCAGAGGACTCCAGGTCGGGGAGGGGGGACGACCCCCAGCCCCCAAAAGGCGAGTGACACACACACCGGTGAGGGGGGGGGGGCAAACCCCAGGGGCGTCCAGCGCCCAGCGCCAGTCCTACCCCCGGCGCGCGGGGACGAAGCGACGGAGGGGAGAGATACCTCCCCACGACGGCCCGCCGGGCAAACGAGCACGCCGGCCGGAGCGGCATGGACGTGCAGGCACCGAGGTCTCATAACCCACAGCCACCAGAGGCTCTGGCCTAGGCGAGGGTGACGACTCTCAAGGGGGGCCAGTGCAGTCATGATGCTTTTCATCAGACATCCTTCTGGCACAGGCCCCCCTCTGCTGGGCGCCCACCCCTGGACCCATGCAGGCCTTCCTCTATAATATGGCATCCCCCCCCTGCACATACACATAGGATCCCCGGCTCACTCAACCGGGCTAAGCGTAGGTCTCGCAACCGTAAGGTCGTGGGTTCGATCCCCGGAGCGGGCATGTTTGGAGGCGGGCGGCGGCAGCCGTGCGTCAAGGGCATCCTTTCTGGGGAAATCGCCAAATGAGTAGGCCGTGGAGGCCGCCTCGCTGCCGCGAGCACCACCAGCTGTGGAAGCCCCAATACACATACAACACACGGGGCAACATGGCGATGACGGGCTCGTCGAACTCATGCCGTGGAGCTGGCCCGGCGGAAGCCACGGAGCCACCACCCCACTTCCAGGGTGGTCCTGGGGCAGCGAGCCAGGTTCTGGCCCAAGTGCATATCGCACTGGTCGAGGGGTAATACAGGGACGCACTCACGCCCCTGGCCTGCACCATGGGCCTGCTATGATGGGGTAAGCGACCCGACCCGAGGACGCCAATGTGGCCTATACGGGCTCAACCGGGAGACCTGGTAAAAATGGTACAACCCCCCTGCACATACACATACACATACACATACACATACACATACACATACACATACACATACACATACACATACACATACACATACACATACACATACACATACACATACACATACACATACACATACACATACACATACACATACACATACACATACACATACACATACACATACACATACACGCACATACACGGAAAGCCAGAGCAGGGGAATCCTGGCTCAGTAGTTGTGGAACTGGCTAGTTTGCAGGAATGGGTGTGAAAATCATTTTTGTGGCTGCCCAAGGGTGCTCTGCGCCAGCAGAAAAGCACGTGGGGAGACAAAAGGGTAAGCCGACCAACACAGACCGAGTTGAGAAACAGGGGTTGTGACCATGTTTTCATTTTGAGTTGGAGCATCCACTTTTAGAGGGAGTGCACTCCCTGCGCGTGCACCGCACACACACAGCAGGCGCATTGTGCATGCACCACGTCGGGTATCTAAACACCTTCTCCAGGAAATGATCTACCTTTGAAGCCCTTGTCAATACTGTCCCTTAGTGGGAGTTGCTGGGGGAAGAGATATGGCAGGGTGTGAGGGACCCATTGAGCGAGGTCACATGCAACCAGTGCAACAACAGGCTGAAAGATGACAAATTATTGCACGCCAATCTCTACTTTGCGTGTGGCTGCACTGCCCAACTTCCTTGTGCAGTGTCAAGGTACAGTTTTGGGCAAAATCATAGGCGCCAATAGCCGAAGATCCCCCCCCCCTAGGGACAGCCCCGTGGCAACTTGCCATCTTGCATTTGATAAATTCTATTGCCTTTGGCAAGTCCACCTCGCAGAGAATCTACCCCAAGCAACACACACCCAAAATAGGGTAAAAACTACATAAATACGGGCTAAAACATGCTTTACATATCTTGGATGGTCATTTTAGGAGATCGCAATATCAAAAAAAGAAGTTTCCAAAACTTCGATTTTTGAGCTGGATAGGGTGAAAAATAAGCAAGTTGTGTACCAATCCCTTGGGAGACCCCCCCCCCCCCGTGCACCCAATACCCAAATAAGGTGAAAAACACGTAAATTCGGCCTAAAACATGCTTTACATACCTTGGATGGTCATTTTAGGGGATCACAATATCAAAAAAATAACAATATCAGAAATCTTCGATTTTTGAGCTGTCCAAGGTGAAAAACTGCGTACGCAGGTTGTGCACCGGCCCATTCACTCATGTAAGCCATTATTGGTGGAAACAGTCATTTGGCGTCTTTGGACCGGCCCTCGGCAAGGCTACACACTACAAAAAATGTCCTTTCGTATCCTAGTAGGCATATGCAGTCACAACATCCCCACTCACACCCCTCACAGTGGGTAGCACGGGGTCACCGAGGTCACCAAACCGCCAACATAGCAAGCTGAAAACTGCATAAACTGAATTAGTGTTCGTCCCACTCCGCCCCATACAAACCCCATGGAGTTGGGACCTGGAAACACTTTTTCGGCTCAAAATCTAAAAAACCCAAAAGATTCATGATTTTCGACCCATAAAAAGGGGGGTCCTCAAACCTCAAAAAAGTGGGTTTCAAGTGGGGGGGGGGGGGGGGGCTAGGGGGGTCGGGACCAAGAACTCATTGGGGGATGCGTTTATTGGACAAAATAATTATTTTACAAGGGGTTAAACAGACGATTCAACCCCTTGAGGTAGGGTACGCAAATAGCTCCAAAAAGGCCCAAAAGGGGGGGTATGTGGCGTTTTCCCCTATATACGGGCCTGCGTGGCTTTGATCTAACAACCTCTGCGAGCTGATTTTCTGGCAAAAATGAGCAAGTTAGGTAAGCCGAAATTCTTGCAGAACAACTTGAAAATTGTATTCCTCAAAGAACTATGTTGTTTGATTCTCTAGCACAACAGGTCCCCGGTGAGCTCTTGGGCGAAAACCCGCACGAAAGAGTTGTCAGTCTTATATACCCCACCACAAGCCGATCTATCTGCTCCGTGTGCTCTCTCACAAGTTGCGAAATGTGAGATTTAGGACCAAGCACGTGCCCCCCCCTCCTCCTGCATAAGCCCAACCCCTGTCCAAGCTACAGTGGGCATAGGGACCATATTAATTTTGTACCCCCCACCCCCCCTTGTCCAAGCACAAAGACCCGTGTGACCGTTGTTTTGATGGTTTCTTCTGACCGTGGTCTTTATGGTCAAAACTTCATTGTTTGGTGACCGTGTGGTGATTGTAGACGGAAAGGGGGGCTGGGTCATGTTTGTGATGGTTCCTCTTGCTCACAACAACATTCTGATTGGTACTGGAACCCAATGCACGAAAGATATTGTTGATGACAGTTGTTGTCGTTGTTGTCCCCAAGAATAGGAAGCCTACACCTATTCCACAACCTGCAACCAAGCTTGCTCTGAAGCCTGCCACAAAGGGGAATCATGTGCAACCGTTTAAGATGAAGCACAAGGTTGGAAAGGGTTTCTATTCCACACCTGTTCATGGGCATGGGCAGTAACGACACGAGGACCATGCAGAATTTTGCCTCAGATCGTGTTCTAGTGCCATGTTTATGAGAATTGTGCTTGGTGTGGGGAACAGGCAGCTTTTCTATTTGTAGTGTCTTTTTGTGTTGCGCGTCGCGCGCAAGCACGGGCTTGTCTAAGCACGAAGACCCCGTGTGACTTGTTGTTTTGCTGACCTTTGACCAGCGGGGGGGGGGGGTTTTACCTAATTTTAAGTCAGCACCAAATGTCGTGCAGCCACATAAGATGTGGGTTTGATGACAAATTTGCCAGTCACATAGAGTCATGGACACATTTGTGGTGAGTGTTTGCCCACTTGAACCCACATAGCTGTGATTTTGGGGATATTTGTGCACTACATTCCGCTTTCTTGCACCAGCTCACCATGCACTTTTTGAACCTAGGCGTCCGATTATTTTCACACTTTCCACTGGTCAGCATGTAGATGCCACAATGAAGGGACCATCAGAGAAGAGGGATTTCATTCCCAAGAATTTGAAGTTGCCTGAGCCCAAACCAGCCCCTAAACCCTGGGCAAAAGCATCTTCAAAGGCATCTTCAAGTGGTGAGCATGTGCAATTGTTCCAACACTTTCTTGTGTTTGCATGCCTTTGGGAATGTGGATGGAGGTTAGGGTGCACTCATACCATGCGCTCGCTCGCGTGTGTGTCGGTCGTTGTATGAGGGAGTACCGGGCACAGTGCGCACACGGTGCGCGCACGGTTCCAGCATTGGAGTTGTTGAGAAATAATGGTGACCATCCACTGCCCATAAGGAAAAAACCATAAACATCCAGGACACAGTAGGAAATAACAGTAACCATCCAGGATCCACAAGGAAATAACAGCAACTATCCAGAGCCCATCAGGAAATGACAGTGACCATCCAAAGCCACCAGGATATAACCGCAACCATTGAGAGCCAACCAGGGGGAATGGTAACACTTCAGAGAGGCTCAGAGCCTACCAGGTACCATCTACAACCCCCTCCCCGGTAGACCATCTGCTGGAGAAGTTGTTCAAATACTTGGCACGGTGCGCGCACGGTGCGAGTACTCCCTCTATGTGTTGCACGCAAGCCACGCCGTTGTCCAAACTACAGTAGGCGTGGGGACCGTATTAATTCCGTACTTTTGCGCAGCTTATACAAAGGGGGGGGTGGGTACTAGGGTGTCTGTCCTCAACAGATGTGCTGGAAAATTCAGCTCCTTGTGGGTGCTGTTGGCAGCATGCATTTTCAGTGGTGTTTTTGGAAGCGGCCAAGCCACGCAGAATCCCACTTCAGAGCCAACGTGCTTGCAAAAAGATGTGGAATTCTAAAATTGCATGCATGTTGGTGGAGGTACCCCCCTGCTGTTGAAAGCCCCATCCATTTGGGGCCATTTTCTTGACAAGCTGATGTACAAGTCGCCATCAAGGTCTCAATTTTTATCACGTGACTTGAAAATTTCAACAGAATTGCTGTGTATTGGGTAAGACCCAACAAAGCTGAACCAAAATTTCAAGGAGGGTTCACAACGTGTCACCCACAAAGCCGCAAGTTTCCAAAACTGCTTGCTTTGTTGTTTATGCATCAACTTTCTGGACCGAAGATTCCCCCCATCAAGACATTCTGGTACGGCTCCAATGATTTTGTTGATTGTTCATGGATGTGTTCTAACATAGCTACAATGACAAACTGGTTGTCCGTGCTTGTTAGACTTCGCTTTTCATGCACTTGCAGATGTATGGACAAAGGGCAGTGTATTGGGCAATGATGTGGATTGAAGACATGTGTTTAGCTTTCACCCCCCCCCCCCCCAGCTCCCACTCTTTACACTTTTAGGAGCCATTTTCTCGATATTTCTTTTGTTGGCCCTGATCCCCATCCTCCCCTGCACCTTTTGCACCGTCAGGTCAACGGCCCAATAGCGTTGGTGACCTCCTAACTGCCATCCACTGGCAACCAGTCGAGAGACCACACAAGCCCGAGCCACTTTGTGGTTTTGCTCTTAAGAGCCCCCGCTCCGCCTGTGTCTTATTGTGTTGTTGTACACCGTAGACAGCCATTCTTGTTCAACTCTGGGGTGTTTCTCCAGGCACTGCATCGAATCCTGCATTTGTGTCACAGATGGTTTCTGGGCAAGCGGCGCCCCCAGGGCCCCCTGGCGGAGTCGCCGGCGCCCGAGGGCTGAAGATTGTCTCTGTGAACCTGAACTTGATGCCCTCAGGTCCCCTGTCAATCCTGACCACCGGGTGCGCAACCGATCGTGCCCGAGCTCTTGCGCACGGACTTCTTTACAAGAACTCTCTGACAATGGACGCAGACGTCTTCTACTTCCAGGAGCTCTATGACGATGAGGCACGCCATGCGTTCTTTGGAGTATTTCACGAGGCTGGCCGCTGGGAGATGGTTTTGGGGCCGCGCCGAGACGTTGTGGCACACAGCAAAGTGGCCGATGCGCCGTTTAGATATGATTCCGGGCAGGCCATGGTCTGTGTTGCGCAGGGTGGTGAGCGGGTTCGGTTAATGGTGCATGAGGTCTGCTGAGGGTTGTTGGATGTGGATGCAAGTGATGATGTTTGTCCATAGGCGCATGTGGGGCACATTGGGAGGGCATTGGAGTGGTATGAGACGTATGAGGGTTGTTGAGGGTTAAAGACAATTGTTCAGGATGGTTAGCGGTTGTTAAGAGTGCATGTGATGATTGGTGCTCAGTGGCATCATTGTCTTCCTCCAACTGTGATCTTTCTTCCTCCGAGCCTAGCAGTGCCAGTGAGGAATAGATTTCCAAATAGCTTGTGTGACAGAAACACATTGTTCGGCCCTGCGCAATGCACGTGCTTTCTGTACTGCATGTCTCCTTTCCTTTTTGGCATGGTGGCTGGACGGGTGTCCAACACCCCCCTCCCCCCTACCATATGAAGGGAGTCCGGTTTGCACATCAGGGAATGTGTGTGTGGGGCCATTTTTGCACACACTCCCCTGGTGTATCGAGTGAAAAGCAGGTGGGTGTCTGCACACAATTCCCTTTGGTGTCTGGTGCCTGTGTGTGCGCACAAATTCCCTGGTGGACCCAATATGGGGGGTGATGCACACATTTTCCCTGATGTACAGACCAATGAGGGGGATGGTGCGCACGGGTTCCATGTATTATCATTGCGCACAAAATCCCGGGGTTGTAGACCAGAAAGCGGGTACGTGCGCCCATCAGTGATTATCTCCGTATCTGTGCATTGCAAAATACACCCTCCCGGGTGACAGGAATGCGAACCACCGCACATGCATTTGTGAAGGGGCTGTTCAACCAACTAGGACATCACTGTGCTTTGCTCCTGGTTGCAGCCAATGCAGGAATCAGTGTCCCAGGGTCCCTC
This sequence comes from Eutreptiella sp. 'Long Island Sound 2002', assembly GCA_964036045.1. Taxonomy (NCBI): domain Eukaryota; phylum Euglenozoa; class Euglenophyceae; order Eutreptiales; family Eutreptiaceae; genus Eutreptiella; species Eutreptiella sp. 'Long Island Sound 2002'. Next base: position 11,399,119 of record OZ038378.1, on the reverse strand, counting down.
ACCCACGGACCACAGGACCCTGTGAGACCTCGGTTCTTGTATAGTGGTGTGTGGGCTATGGTTGTGGTTGTGGTAGTGCTGTAGGTTGTTCGCTGCAAACATACCTGGTCGCCGGTTAGCAGCTCTAGTATGGCATCGGACCCGGTTGCCTATCCTAGGCGCATAGTGGTACCCAACAGGGGACGTGCGTTTGTGAGTGTGCATTTGTGAGAGTGAGTATTTGTGAGTGTGGCACAGTGCGACATAACTAGCGTCCACACCATTAACTGCTTCACACTGGGTGGGTAAGGGGAATCAAACCAAGGGGGCACGGTACATGACTTGCACAACATACTCGTGGGCCACTACACAAGCCCGGAAGGGGAAAGGGGGTGTCTGGAAGGGGACGGGGGGGTGTGGAGCTGGGTGGGTGGGTGGGTGGGTGAGGGTGAAGGGGCAGCATCCCCTTGTGTCCACAGCGCTGTCAACCACAGAGCACATGGTTTGTGCTGGCCCCTGTGTGCACTGCAAAAAATAAGGGAGGCCCCCACGCCAAGGGGTGGTGAGATTCACAAGCCCCGTGCTAGACCCCTATGCACGCGAGAAAACATCTATGGAGGCCCCTCCGCCGGAGGGGGGGGGGGGGGGGGGCTACAAGCACCGCAAGGACCTCCCTTACTCTTGGGGGTGTGACAAGAATGCCGATGGATTGGGGATTGGGGATTGTCCCCTGCTTGCGGGCGCGGGTAGTGAGTAGTACAGATAGAGCAGGCCACAACTGTGCCAGCATATGCACCTTTGCGTTGTACATACGTGTTCAAGGGACAAATGGAACACTGTTGGGCTACCATCCTCGCTTGAGGGGTTGTTGGGAGCATTGAAAATCTCGTATGCGACCAATGAGTAGACTTAGCACTCACCTTATCTTCTTGGTACTCCCAGAACCATGAGCTTCTTCTTCTTCTCTTCTCAATATTTGTAGCGTGAACCCCCCACCCCCTTACCCCCTGCCCTGCCTATGCCGTGTCATGACGGCAGTATGGGATGGAAGGCCCCGCAACCACATGTGCAAGGCCACATTTTGGTTCGTTGTGAACCACAACTGTGCGCGGATCGGGCATTAGCCTGGCACCATCAAGATTAGGCCTCAGCGACCGCACGAGGTAGGCACCTCGGAAAGGCGGGTGCAACCACATGCCCGCCAAAGGGCACACTTGGGCAAGCAGAGGCAGACAAGGACGCGCATACACAACCGATTGAGATCCCTCCCATAGCACACCCCTCCCCTCTGATCTATGGCAAACAACAAACATATGAATCAAGAAACAAAGCACATCGATAATGCCGGCCCCTACACACAACGAAAAATAAGGGAGGCCCCTTCCGTTGTGGGGCGTTGAGCCTTGCAAGTCCCGTGGTGGACCCTTGGGCACATGACAAACCATATGGGAGGCCGCTTGGGGGCTACAAGCATTGCAAGCACCGCCCTTGCTCTTTGGGGTGCGACAAGAATGCCTATGAGGACACTAGGCACCAACCTTATCTCCTTAGTTGTGTAGCACAAGGCAACATGCCACCTCCGCCGCTACCACAACCACCATCTCTTCTCTCTAGTCTTCTCTGTATGTGTGTCCCTTACCCCCCCCCCCCCCCCCCAACCCCGCCTGCCTACCACGCTGCTTCTGCACGAAGGCGGTATGCAATGGAAGGCCCCACGGCGCAGATGCAAGGTCACACACTGATTTGTTGTGAACCACATCTATACATGGAGTAGGCATTAGCCATGCACCAACAAGATCAGCCCTCCACTACCGCACAAGTTGGGCACGTTAGGAAGGCAGGTGCGTGCCAGAGCGCACGTTTGGTCAAGCGGAGATCCCCCCGCCCCACGCGTTGGTGCTTTTTTTTTTGTGGGGAGGGGGGGGGGCAGTTGGGGTTGCCGGTGATGTTTGTTTGCACAAGACCATGGTGCATATGATGTGTTGTTGTTTCGGGGTCTAGAGGGCTGCACAACTTAGGGGTAGGTGCCTTGCCACTGGTCAATGTACTAGGTGTGTCTAGTCGGCTCCGCCAGCAAAACAACCCTTGGGACATCGGTGTAAGTGCTGTGTGGAGGAACAGTGTTGCGGCAGTCTTTTGCGGCTCATAGGGATGAAGTGAGTGTGACACCCGCCACTAAAGTGAAAAATCACTATTTTAGGCAGGTCCCAAATTCTGATGCAGTTTTCTTGTGCCTTCGCAAACAATCGTTGAGGTGTGCAACGGCTTGTACAACATGGGGACATGGTCACTATGCTGCGCATCGGTTACCGCTTTCCTGTTCCTATACCAAGGGATTGGTGTGCACACACGACATTGCAGTGTGTGTACTTGTACCAGGTGTAATAGATACCGTGCACAATGCCTCTGTAGAGACACTTGTAAGCACTGCGGCCAGAGTATGGCGATGCGGTATGTGCACAAGCTCCCTTGTGCTCGTACCGGAAAGGGAAGTGGTGGAGTTGGAAGTGCGTGTGGCTGGTGCGCCAATCCGTTGATAGGTATCAACCCCACTGTTGTTGTTGACGCATGCAGATATATGCTTTCCCCGGGTGGTTTTGCACACGGGAATCCGGCCAGTACAACAGAATTTGTGTGCGCAATCAACAGCCATTGTGTGCGCAGGTACCTGCTCTCTGGTCTGTCCACCAGGGAATGTGTGTGCAACCATGCCGGTCTATGCGCCAGGGAACTGTATGCCGTACCCCCTTATCCGGTCCATACACCAGGGAAGTTGGGCGCACCCTTCCCTGGTGTACCAACCGGAAAGCAGGGCCGACCTGGCGATTGAAATCCCTGGTGAATGGACCAGAATCCCTACCTACCATGGGGGTGTGACATTTCTGGGTCCCTGCGTTTTTCAAAAATCTGGTAGGTGGGTCTCCCCCCCCCCCCCTTCCCTGTCATTAAGCAAAACCCTGGCTCAGCCTTACACCCTGATGTGGAAATTTGCTGGCAGTCCATTCCTCTCTCATTGGAAAGGTTCCAGCAGTGCCCTCCACGATCGTCGCTTTAGGTGTGGCGCCGGGATCTGCCATTCCGGTGCTGGTGCACCGTGTTTGCGTTTGCGGAGTACGGCATCGCCGGCGCGGGTCCTTTGGAGAGCCACGTGCCCAAGGGCGTGATCCGTCTGTCGTTGTCGCCGCCCAGCGGCAGCTCCGGCCCCACCCTCGAAATCTATGGGCTGCACCTCCAATCAGAGCCGTTCGTGTGGGACCCTCGGTCGATCCGAAACCAGCAGCTGGACTGCCTGAGGCACTGGATGCGGGCCAATGCGGATCCTTCGGGGCTGCGGCTGTTCATTGGGGACTTCAACATCGCAGCACACTGGGCTGACGAGTTCAGGGTGCTGCAGGACACACTGCAGGCGAGGCCGGCTGATGAGGCCAGGGAGTACGTCACCATCTGCAACCTCGAGAACACATCCCACTCGAAATGGGCTTGGCGTATCGGAGGGGCGTTGTACCGGCAGTACCAATGGGATCGTGGCACTGGCAGTCAGCTGGACCATGCACTTGTCACCGCACGGCTGCGCCCCTGTGTCGCGGGCTTTGGGGTGTTTCCATTGAAAGACGATGATGGCCAAAGCCTGACGGATCATGAAGGGATCTACGTGGTTCTGGATGCAAACAGAATCGTGTCTGTGCCGGGATCCCGCACACCCATCTGTGTGCCTTTCACCCCTTTTTGAAACTTGCAACATGCACCGTGTTGCCTAAAGTTGCCGTGTTTTCTAAAGTGAGGCATTTCACGCTTCTGTCTTGGGACCAGGTCAAGAAAGTTTCAAGGCTGGGGTTTTCTACTGCTTTCGCAACCTCGTGCATTGTACATGCGACATCGTCGTGCGACGGTTGGCCATGCAGCTTCAACATCACACACACCCGTGGCTCAAACACCCCTCAAAAATCTGTGTTGCAGCAGTGGCAATACGGCTGTGGCGACGTTATCCTCCTGTCGCGACTGATGGCCTTACTTGCCAAGCCCGAGCAAGTCGAATGCTGCTATTGAGGTTATTGCTGCCGAATGCCTCTGCGATTCAGCTGTCGACGACGTTACGCTGGTGCTTATGCTTCAGCTCAGGGTGTCGTCCAAATACATCATCAGCTCAGCAACGCGTCCATGCAGGTGTATGACACCAAGGTCCTGCAAAATGGCGGCTGCCACAGCTGCACACTGTTAGGGGCAAAGAATGATATGGTGCAGCTTGAAATGGCATTAACGACACCCATCGTCACCACATTTGCAGTTTGCGTTGCGCAATTTTGCATGTCCAATGAGACTACAATCCACCAAGCAGACGTGGAAGTACACAAGAAAAACAATGCAGCAGTACCCAGAAAACAAAATCTCTGATGCATTCTTCAGGATGTTGCAGCTATGTTTTCTTGCACCACCTTCTGGCTCCATATGTGGTCTTCAGCCTGTGTCCAGTCCACGCAGGCGCAACCACTTGAACTCAGGGCCAAATAGGTTGTTGAAGGTGCAGTCACATTTGTTAGACCCCAGGCACATTCGTTACATCCGAAGCTGAAGTCCAGGGATTGTGCATAATAAACACAAGTCCATCGTGCTTCGCAGCCCTGTCGACATCACAGAACGCTGACCATGGGTGCATCAGATTTGAGTCCGGGTAGGACCCGACCAATGGCAACCGGATCCAGTAGCCATGGTCCCGGTCCTCATGCTCAGGAGTCGCCAGCCAGGGGTGGCGGCGGTCTGTCTGCCCCCTTCGTCCAGTACTCAACACACCCCTGCCGGGGCCCCTGTGTTTCTTCCAATGCCGCGTGGAACGCTGTCCGCGGAACGCGGCGTTGGGGCAGGGATGCGCTGCAGGGGGCAAGAGGCTGATGGGAAGGTTTCAAAAGCGGTTGCCAAAGTGGGTGCTGGGGATCAGAGAAGCAGTTGGGAGGCAAGGGCTGGCGGTGACGAACACTGTTGCTGGGCCGTTGGCAGCGGAACTACGCGGTTGGGGTAGAGTAAATTGTCGCCCCGAGAGTTGGTGGTGGGCTACCCCTCCCGCTTCACATGCATGTGCCCGGTGCTGCTGTTCATCCTGGAGACTCACCCCCCTCGCCCACGTGGCCACACTGCACAGCCACTCTGGGCCCCGCGCGGATGGAGCCCCGGCCCCTTTCGTAGCTGTAGAAATCGCGTGAAGGGTCCCTATCCACGAGTACATAATGAGCACGTTGGCGCGTTTTCGACGAGGGCCCACCCAACGTCTGATGCGTGGAGGTGGAGGGAGGCCAGCAGTGGACCTGATATCGGCACGCCATCGCAAGTCCGTTCTGCTGTCTGAGAAGCGCCTGCTCCCCCCCTCCCCCTCCCCTTCCATCGCAGCTCACACCAACCCCCGATTGCTGGAAATGCAGCAACGCGTACTGATGCCTGACCCTTGGTGACACGCACCCTCCAGCACTGTGTTGCACTTCCCACGTCATCAGCAGTGACCACCACCATCCAAACTCACGGTCACGGGAGTGTCTGCACGTGAATCCTATCGGCACTGGCGGGGAATTTGACACCATGGGGGCAGTGATGCTGCAATGTTGAGCAGTGGGCAGGCATCTCCATTCCATGCGAACACACACCAAATTCGCTTTTCCTTCCCCACTCTGATTTACACGAACGCCCCCGATCAGCAAAAGCAAGCCACACAAAACACTGTTTGCACCGCACGGTGCCTGACCAGCCTTTACGGAACACCCACCCACTTTCACCCCAGCAGCACCCAAACAGCTTGAAGTGTTTGTGTCACTGCTTTGATTGTTTGCGGGCCTTTCTGGAGGTGGATATGAAGCGTTCGCGGGGAATACCACGTCCTGCATGGTAGTATCTGCCCTGCACGCAGGTGACAGGCTCGATGATAACACGTGCAAATCAAACGACCGATTGGCTTCAAAGAGCGCATTTCTTACCTCAAATTGACGAATCTGACATGTACAAACCACACCAATTCCCCAATTCTCACAAAGATGATCACTCTCCATTTGGTTTATATGGCCACATCTACTGGGATTTTCCGTCAGACCTTCAGTCCAGTTTCTATTCATTACCAATGGACCCCAGTGAACATTCCGATCTCTGATTCAGTATGGAGGCTATTGCGGTCCTTCTTGTGTGCTCTTGAAACTGTATGCAAACAATGCCCTAACAGCACAGGGCGTTGTTTTTGCAATTTTTGGCCCTCTTACTACTGTTTGGGCCAGGGGAAGGTCGGGGGGGGAGTGTAGTGCTGTCGCGCGCGCCTGTGTGTGGCAGGCACATCCTCTAAACCTGTTGCATGTGCTATGCCTACCGGCATTGGGTTGAACTGTGAAAAGGTTGGGGTCCAAACACACACTGTATTTGTGCGATGGCTTTGTTATTCTTGGGCTGCAACGATGTGTCTGGATAGCAGCATGCTGTGGTGGAACGTTTGGGCATCCACCATCCCCGCAGCAGCAGCATGCCGCAGCAGGACCAGACTTGTGGGAATCGTGGGAAGAGGTACTCGTTGGATCGAAGAACCCAGGGAGGAATTTCAATGGGTGTCTGTGCTGGTGCACAGGTAGGTGGAGGGAAACGGGCAGATATTTTGGCGATGGCGCGAATGTACGCAAACCTGAGGGGTGCAACTGTATTGGGGTGTTCAGACGTTGGAGGACTGGTCAGTCAGAGAAGTTGAGAAAACAAGTGGAGGACAATCAAGAAAAGGAACGTTCACAGGGTGAGGTACAGAGGCCGGGTGTACCACCACTGTTGGACAGTTATCCATTGGGGGCGCCTTAAGCGCAGTGCACGCACAATGCAACTATTTCGGCGTCTGGCCGTAGTAGAAAGCCATATTTTGTGGTACTTGGGGCATCATCGTCGATGGAACTCTAAACCCTGTACCCCTGTGCGAGTTGGATCAAGTAGTGCTTAAAGAGGTTATAGCCGAAAATTGTGGCTCAAAAAACGATGTCCTGAGCACACCTCTGTCACACTTGCAGGGCATGAGTCCTCTGAAGACTGGGAAATGCCTAGGGAACATGTGTCTAAACCTCCCGTCGAGGATGCTGAGGATTGGCTGACCGAGATTGCCAGCACGAGTGAAGGTAGTTTGCAACTTTCTTGAGCTGGGGCAGTTTGGGTCGCATAATTCTAAGGGCGTTTCCAAGGGGCGTGCCTGGGGGCTCTTCGGGGGAAACATAGTCTAAAAGTAGTGCGCAGTGCGCGCGCAGTGCAAGGATTCCCCCATTGCAAGCATGGATTACAAATCCAAGAGCCAGAAGGAAATAGATTGGTGAGGGACAAGTGTGGAATGACACTGATGGGGGCGAAGTCAAGTGCAAGTGGTAGTGGGGAAACGCAAAGGGAATGATGAGCTCCATTGAGTATTCACTAATTTTCGGAGATGGAGAAGTGGCACTTAGCTCGGGATTCAGAACAAATGCAAGAAAAACTGAATTGTGATGTAAGAAAAGGGGTAAGGAAGGCAGATGCTGGGGTTAGAGGCAATTCAACATTCTGGCTCAACTCCAGTGATTCATCAATTGTTCATGGCCTTTTAGCACCCCTTACGTCAAACCAAGTCCGGAGCACATGCAGATGATCACAAACGTCTCCAAACAATTTCGCAAAGGAAGGACGTCACGCCACATTCAGGGTGGAACAAGGGAAAGGAGTGAGTGGTGTGGGGTGTGCCGGAGCTGCATGGTTCTTCCCTCCCTGTGATTCACCCTGTCCAGTCCCCGCTCAAGGTATGCTCAGGGCCTGCCTCACTGTCTGGAGTGATTGGAGTGTTTGTAGCCCTGGCGGTTTTGCTAACCTGCCGACCGGCAATGGGTGATTTCTGAGGCGCATTGTAGGTCGGCTCAGCAGCGGGGCAATCAACAGTTCGAACCTTGCAGTTCGTGCTTTGGTAGGTCTCATTGGCCCTTTTCATCAAATAGACCTCCGATGCCTCTGCGGATCGAAGGCAGCCGTTTTGTTGATGAGGAAGGCCGCACGGTCCAGTTCCGTGGCATCAACCTCAGCGGCGAGAGCAAGATGCCCAGCACCCCATGTGGATTCACCTGGCGTCGCGACAACCTCGATGCATTCTACCGGCACCGGGAGGTGTCTTTTGTGGGCCGGCCCTTCCCGTTGTCCAATGCCGATGAGCACTACGCACGCCTCCGGCAGTGGGGCTACACCCTCCTGCGCTTTGTGATCACCTGGGAGGCCGTGGAGCACGCAGGGCCCGGCATCTACGACGACGAGTACCTCACGTACTTGCGGGCAGTGGTCGCCAAAGCCCACGACTACGGGTTCTGGGTGTGGATCGACCCCCATCAGGACGCCTGGTCTCGGTTCACGGGAGGAAGTGGTGCCCCGGGCTGGACCCTCGAAGCCGCGGGCTTTGATCTTCCGAGCCTTGCCACGACTGGCGCTGCGATGGTGCACCAGACGCACCGCGACGACTGGCCCCACATGGTGTGGCCCACCAACTACACCAAACTGGCGTGCGCCACCATGTTCATGCTGTTCTACGGGGGCGGGTGCCTGGCCCCGAACACGCGGATCAGGGGCCAGAGCATTCAGGAGTACCTGCAGCGCCACTACGTGGCGTGCATGCAGAAGGTGGTGGGTGCGCTGGCGGGCCTGCCGCACGTGGTGGGGTACGGGGTCATGAATGAGCCCAATATGGGCTGGATCGGCATCGAGGATCTGAACAGTTACAAATGGGAGCTGACCCTCGGGCCCTGCCTCACCCCAATGGAAAGCCTGCGGATCAGCAGTGGTCTTTCGGTGACCGCCGACGTGTATGACCACGGCAAGCTCGGCTTCAAGCACGTGGGCACCCGGTGTCTGAACCCCCGCGGGGCGCGGCCCTGGCGCCCGGACATGCCCTGCGTCTGGGAGGCGAATGGCGTGGTCCGACGCAGCGGCAATGACCTTGAGCTGCTGCGCCCGCACCACTTTGCCAAGCGCGACAACGGCGAGGGCCTGAACTTCTACAGCGATTTCTATGTGCCGTTCATGAAACGTTTTGCGGCTGCCATCCACGAACTGCAGCCCGACGCATGGATTTTTGTGGAGGACGCACCTTTCTCGCCCCCCGGCATGCCGGAACTGCACTTGAATGCGGCCGAGGCTGCGGCCGACAAAACGGTTTGTGCAGACCATTGGTATGACGGCATTCCGCTGGTGACGGGGTCGTACCGGACATGGCTGGCATGGGATGTGGACAAACCAGCATTGGGCTGGAGCCAGGCAGAGAAGGCCAAAGTGCATGGGGTGAAGGACCTTCACCGCAAGGCCCAGAACATGGGGGGGCGTCCCTTGGTGGTGGGGGAAACGGGCATCCCATTTGGCCTGCATCACGGCAAGTCGTTCAAGACAAACAACTTCCGAGCTGAGGAGCAGTGCATGGATGGTGTACTGGTTGCACTCGAGGTGTGTTGCGTTTGGTAGGATGTGTTGTGCTGCACTGAACTATGGGGCATGCCACACGACTGTAGCGCAGCAGTCGGAGCTAGGTGATGGGTATCTCAGCAGCATTTGCCTGACTGGTTTGTCAAAGCTGAATCATCCTAAGGTGCTCCAGAGCAGCAGCTTAGGTGTAGATTAGGTGCGCATTGATGATGAATTAGAGCAATTCGGAATGCGTTTACCAACCCCAACAGTGTGTCCATAGGCAGAGGCAGGGGCAAGGGATGCACATATATGGCGTTGGTGTAGTGCTGAATCTGTCCAAGTGGATGTAGTGCGTCAAAGCCTTGAACGGTGACAACACTGTGTACAAACGAGTTCACACAAGAGTAGTTTTTGCACAAAAATCGCAAAATTTTGAAATTGAATCATTCGTTTTCATCTTTTTACGGTCCTTGCTATGGTAGAAGGTTGCGCAAAATGCATAGCTGTGGAAAAAATCGCAAATAGAATTGTCTTTTCAGCTTTTGGGGCCAAACACAAATGATTTGATCAATGGATTTCCAGTGCTCAGAAGTACCCGTTTCCGCCACGTCACCATGCCACCATCCTCAAAATGGACCGATCGAGGGAAAATGGGGAGAAATCGGGGGAAATGGCAGACATTTTCGGATGCTTCGTTGAAAATTGGGGAACTTTGGGGCGTTATTCCTTCTTGGCCCTCGGGGAGGGGAGGGAGTGCAATGGTGACAGGCTGCTTAGAAAAATGGGGAGAAACTGGGGGTAATTGAGAAACCGCAGTGGTTTTTATAGAAAAAATGGGCAATGTCGGAAATGACATGCTTGACACAAGGTTCTTGTTGGCAATTGGAGAGGGGGGCACTGGTGGAGTGATAATGGAAAAAGGGGGCGACTATGTGGAATAATGGAGGGGTCTGGGTTGGAACAGCGGGGTCAAGCGATGCGAGGAGGCACCATTCTCTGGGTTCCCTTGTGCTCCACTCCCCATCCTTCCATGGTAGTGTTGTTTGCCCATTGTTCACCATCATTGTGGAGCACCTTCATGAGTACGAGGGTGTGAAGTATGTTCCTGTGACAGTCACTAGGGAGCTGGAGAGGGAATGGATATCTGCGGAATGGCTGTCCAAGCAAGTGAAGTGTTTGAGGTTGGAGCAAAAGAAACCATCGGACATTGGGTTGCCCGCAGTTTCTGGGGAAAGTGGCTGAGGGGAAGAGGACCTGAGGCTTGAGGATGCGCGACCTGGGGCCCTACCCACGTCATGCTGGGCGGCTGCATGGCCAATTTCCCAACAAATTTCCCACTTGTGTGACACTATGCCCCCATTTTCAGCAATGCCTCCATTTTACGCCATCTCCTCCCTCATACAGTTCCCCATTTCCCCCCATTTCCCCCAACCTTCCCCCAACCTTCCCCCATTCCCCCCCATTTTTCCTGTGGACCCATTTTCCTTCAGGTACGCTTTTCAATACGTTATGAGCCACCTGTTGCGGGTATTTGTGAGGCAACTTCTACAAAATTTTCGAGTGTCCCTGGCACCCTCACCCCCGCAGTGCAACGCTCTGCATCTGCAACCTTGTCAACTACTGACAACTGCAACCCTCCCTGACTCCCTGCAACCTTGTGTCTGAAGAACTCTCCTCAATCTTCTACAATGGTTGCAGTGCGTTCTGGAGAATTGTAGAAGGCAGCAGAGGGCAATCGGGGTGGGGTGGTGCATGGTGGTATAGTGTGTTGCAGGGTTGGGCAGTTGAGGAGGGCTCATGAATGTTATGGAGGATAGTAGAGGGCAGTAGAGGGCTGCCTATTCAATCCTGTGCAGCCCTTTGCAGTCTTCTGTGACCATAGGCTATTTTCTACAACCCTCTGCACCCTCTACCGCACCCTCTGCACCCTCTACAATTTGTACCGATTGCGTGGCAGGTCCAGTTTACAAGCAGCACAATTTGGAATTATTGCCCCAACAACAGCAATGCACACGGGGACAATTGGAACGGGGAGGACTTGTCCATCTACAGCCAGGATCAGAAAACTGGAGTGGGTGGTCTTGATGATGGAGGGCGTGCCATTGTAGCAGCGGTTCGGCCCCATGCACGTGCCTACAGTGGCACAGCATTGGTGCAAGAATTCAACATGGACACCAAAGAGTTTGTGTTCAAGTGCCTTACCCACGTTCCCCGAACAGCCCCAAATGTGTTCTTCATCCCCAGGCTCCACTACGATGAGCAGTACCAGTTTAAGTATTGCAACTCCATTTCCTGTCACTTAGCCTCCTACCCATTTGCCTGCTTTCGTGTTTCCTGTCTTGCCACCAGACGTGTGCAGGCTGGCCGTGGTTGATTGAGCCCATGGACAGTGGGACTACAGTGTGCCGCTCCCACTACCTCCCTTGTGCGGTGCTTGTTGGGTCAGTACTGTGGACCTTCATCGCAACGAAGTACTGGCTACTCTTGACAAACGAGCTCATCCTTGTTGTGTGCACTAGGCCTGCTTTGCTTCGCTGAGCGTCGCCGTGCTTAGAGACCGACCTGCTTCCCCCAGACCGACCTGCGTCCCCTGCGTCGTGCGAGTGTATGACGCGTCGAAGCTCCACTGGCATCGTATCTGGTGCTAAAAACACTGCCCCTTCTCCCCCGCCATGGGCATGTTCATGTTCAGACTTTATGGCACGGCAACCCCCCCACCCCCCCTTTGGCATGTTCAGAGGTTTTGCATGCATTGAAAGGTCGGAAAAGGCTTCTATTCTGCTTCTTGCAATTGCTTCGCCCCTTGTGGTCATGCTTGCAAAAAACGGGCTGTACACTGAAAATCTCCCACCCCCAATAGTAGCACAGTGTATGTATGTATATCTGTGTGTGCGCCCGCGCGTGCGAGCGAGCGTGCGTGTATGACCCCTGCACGGTTCCAGGTATCCTCACGTCTAGTGACAGCTGGAGCTCGCTTGACACCCTTGTCTTTGGCACTTCACTCGGTTGGAGGGGATGTGCAGTGCTACACCGGTGCATTTTGCAAGCCTCGTGCAGAGCGACCTGCAACAGCAAGCCATGAAGGGGATCATTGGCGGGCTGAACCCCTCACCTCCTGCTAACCATGCCCACGACCATCATGCATCTTCGCGCTTTCCACCACAGAAATACCTAGGGCATTGTGTTCTCTTGGTATTCCTTCCCTAAGCGCTGGTGATGCACCGATGGTAATAACGACAACGCCACGTACTCAAGACCGTGCACATTACCATCGGTTTCATCACTGTGCTTACAGTGCTTACAGGGCCCGGGGTCTTTGCAAAAGTGTGTGTGCACGCGCGTGTGCGTACCTACTGGTGCACCGAGGGCGCCCAGGTGCAGTCCCTGACCACCCCACACCCCCCCCTCTAGGGGGCCAAAATGTTTGAGAGGTCCCGACCATCGTACAAGCCAATTTGGAGAAATTGGCTGGACCTGCAGGCGCGGGAAAATTTTGGTGGTATGTTTGAAGGGGCTAGGAGAACCGGTCGCCCAACGTGTTTATACTCAAAATGCTCAGTTTTTTTTGGCATTTTCCCGAAGCCCCCAAGAAGGCAAGATTTGTGCAGCCATTTCTGATTTTGCAGCCATATCAATTTTTCCCCACCATGGGGACAAATGGGGACAAATATCCTTTGTTGCTCATTGAAGATCCCGTCCTCGAATCTCAGCCTTGGCGCGAGGTAGTGGTTGGCGTGGGGTGAAACTTGTCGCCGGGCCACGATACGAACCCAGCGCTCGTTTCAGTGGTGCACATCGCTTATTGAAAACCCCATGGGTACAACGGCAATCGCAACGAACAACCAATGAGGTATGGTATGGTATTGTGCGCCGCTGTCGTGTTTTTGTGTGCAATCCTTTAGCGATGGGGAATGGTTGTTATGCTATTGTTGTTAGACTGTAAAGACCACCAACAATCCACACGCGTTGTGTGCCCCTTGGGTTGGGGATACAGACCCGGTGTGTGGCCCCTTGGGTTGGGGAGATGGACTCACAATCCGCACACATGAGTGGAGATCATTATGAGATGATCGGCAAGGTTGCTTTTGGTGTGAGTAGACTGGGAGGTGGCTGCATGGGGTGCACGGGTGTGCATATTGCCTGCATACCATGCTGGTTGAAACAAAGGGGTGATTTTTGGTCTCAGCACCCCCCACCCCTTCAAGGGGCCAAAATGTGTAAGGGTGTCGGGGTCAAGGACTGCACCTGGGCGCCCCTCCATGTGCTGGTGCATGTGTTTGTGGGTCTTGTGATTGTCCGAAGCACACCGGACCGGTCACCAGTTGAAAATGACGGGCTCCCGTATTTCAGGCAGGAGCATGTGCTGTCGGGACAACACCTGCCTTGCCCTGCAAACTCCTCCTCCACGTCCCCGTCCTTCTCATTTGTCCCCTGCTCATTTGCAGAGTCAGCGATGGAACCGCCACAAGAGATCTGCAGAGGCAATTGCTGCTGTGGACCCCTGATCCCTCCTGCAACGAACACAGTATCAGGGTTTGGGACCCGCGTGTGCGAGCGATTCGCCCTCTGGGCAACGTCCCTGGCCTCGTTGACGCACTGCCCACCGATATCCTCGGTCCCAACACGCCTTTTGGTGGGGCGGTGGCGATTAAGAAAGACGCCAGTGAGAAAGCCGGGAAAGTGATGACCGAGACGGTGAAAGGTTTGGGGTGTCTGGTGAAGAAGCACACATGACCGGGCATCTCATCCCATGTACAGAGCGTACGCGCATTCAGGCTTACAGGATGTTCACATGCTCATGCGCTGCGGGTTACTGTTCCGTCCATTGCTGTGGACTCTGAGAGGTGCCCACGATGACCCATGTAACCCTCACACGCCTCGCTCAGAAAGACCTTTACACGGGCTGGTATCCGGGGTATGGATTGGCTTTGTGGTGATCTTTAGTAGGGTTCTGAGGAGCTACTGGGTTGTGGCCAAATTGATCCTGGGGCCGAGGTCCCGCATTTTTGGCGCCGAAAGTCCCGAACCTGACCCCAAGGAATCCTGATGAGGGTCGTCAAGGTGCCACCCAAGCAAGTGCTCCCCTTTGGGACTCCGACAGGGGGTCGTAAGAGTCAGTGCGCGCGCTGGCGGGTTTGCGGATTTGCAGATTGATTGAGTTTCCAGTGTGGATTTGATTTTATTTGTTCTGAATAATCGATTCAACGTGATTTTGCATTTTCTTTGAATTGTCGATTTTTCTGTCTTGGCCGATTTCTTGGATCTAATGGTTCTATCGGACGAAAGTTTGTGTAAGTTTTCGAAATGTCAGTTCTGCAAAAAAGTTCGCAGATTGAGTCATGTTGTTGGCATCTTGAAACCCAAGCTGTCGTTGCGTTCCAATGTGAGAACTGATGATTTCGGTAATGAAATTTTGCCGTCAAATGTTATTGCTACGACTCTCGACAACTGTGAATAGTCGACGTGTAGTGCGTCAACAGATGCAGTGTGCTAGGGGCTACTGCAAGGCCCACACATGAACTACGAACTCATGGTTATTGCAGCAACGTAGGAGTGTAGGAATGTTGAACCTCGCAGTTTGACCATGATTCGAATGGAAGCCTTGGTATATATATATATATATATATATATATATATATATATGTCGATCCTCAAGTGTAGGTTTCATGTGAGGCGCCGACCGAATCCCTTGTGGTTCCCGTTGAACAAGTTTTTACGTCTTCTAGTGTTTGTTCTGCGTTGCGAGAGTTTAGATGTCAGCCTGGTTTTTTTCGGAAACCATTCTATGCATGCTGCGTTTGTGTACTAGGGGGGTCGTCGGACTTCAGTAATTCAGGGATGCTCTGTGAAAATAGGTTGTGCGTTGCTGCGGTGGACGGTGATAAGAGTTATGTCCTTTGTTGATTGGTGCCGTATGGTGAGGCTGGTGTGAGATTGTGTTTTTGTGCTGCACATGTTCCACTGGATCTACATTTGCAAGAACTCGATGATTTGTAGGAGGCTTTGTTGGCATTTTATTGTGGAAAATTTATACAGAGAGTTCTTAAGAGCTTATGTTTCCGAGTGATGAGAATGATTGGTTGTTGCCCCGTCGGTGGTGTATGATGCCTTTGCTAAGGTGGTTAATTGTGGGTGTGAAAATGAATTCAATGTTTGATGGTTTCATGAGTTCGTGCTTCGGTTTTGCCACTGCCTGGTGCATGTATTGTGTCCCCACAAATCCACCACTGCATCTTTGCGAACGCTGTTACATGAAGCAACTCATGGGGCTGAGGTTGCACCACCGTGCAACGACTGCAGGCCGAGGATACTGCCAATTGCGTGAGGACACACCCCACTGTCCATGGGCAGGCAAGACTTGTACTGCGGGGAAACCAGTGGCAAAAATTGGGAGTTCTAAGCACACGGCACATACAAAGGTAACGACGTCAGAATATTAAGTTAGCCAGCACTCCTACGTGCACTGCTGGAACACATCGGACTGTACGCACCAGCCGATTGTGGATTCTAAAACCCCAAAGACGTAGACAGTGAGATAGAGAGCCATATCAGTTCCGCCGTCAACAACTAGCAGTGCTGTTGTACACTGCCGGACCCGACTAATCCCCCCCCCCCCCCCTTCCCGGCCCACTCTGTCCAAGCACGTAAGTCCAAATCGCTGATGTAGTCAAACACTGTGTATAGATGATGCTCGAATGACTTTATGCCTAGGTCGGCAGGGTGATGTGGTAAGTAGGTTCCAAAGTAGATGACGGGGCTGGTGCTGATTTTGGACAGCATGCAGCTCGTGTGCTCGTCTAGTTGTAGCCTGCTTCGCATAGATCATCTATTTATTGAGCGAGGGGTGGGCATTAGGTGTATTTCTAAGGGGAAGGTCACTGCTTCGGTGCAAAACCATGGCTAAGCCTACGGCCGTTTTGAATGCAGACGACCTTAGGTGATACAAGCTTGATCGAGCTCTTTCATTGTACATAGTGTAAGGGGCAGTTTCTGATTCCATTTGATGGTCTCAGAGTTGTATTATAAGAACAGTCTCGGACTGAGTTGGTTCAAAAAAAAAAAAACGGTGGGTCCCAGAGCGGTAAAGGCACCCGTGGGTGTGCCATTTGGATGTTTTTGACGCTGTGCGACTGAATGCCGACTGTTTTGATGTGGATAAACCCGATTTCATTGTGTTTTGCATGTGTTTTGACTGCAGGGACTTTTGGTGCGCATTCATATTTGGAGCGACAGCGTCAATTTCTCATATGTCGGCGTTCATTTTGATTTCAAATATTAACCCGGACGGCCGTTTTGACATGGTAAACAAACGACCTAAACAGCCTAAACTAGGTCAACCAACCGTGGCACACCCATAAATGCCTGTAGCGTGTGGAACGGTCTGGCGTTGGAGGCTTCCATTGATCCGGATGGGCAGCAATTTTAGCGCACAGTCTGCAGAGTTATACAGTGTCTGGGAACGCAAAAAAGCGGTTTCCGCACTGGGGGAGTTCGGCACACTTGAACGATGACCCGGATACTCCGCACTGGGTCTCAGCATGGGACCGACTGTGGTGTTTGCCATGTCTCAGGGGTCATCTGTCATGAACCTCCTGCCCAAAGCCATACTATGCCCCGGGTTGTGCACGCTCTGCATACTGCGCGGTCGCTTCGCATTGTCTCCCCTCGCATGTCCCACACTGTCCCTGAGTTCGCTGGTAGCGCATGACCACCACCTCTGCCAGTTTGTCTGCTACTCCCAGGGCCAGGGCTCTGTGTACATCCACCCCGCCAGTCTGACGGCCGTCTGATCTCTTGCCTTCTGGGCCCCACCAAAAACTCTTGCCGGAGCTCTCCGCTACCTCCCCACTGTTTTCTGTTTCCCCCAAATCGGAAACCAACTGTTTCCCCACACGTGGATCTCTGTGCTTTTCTCTGTTGCTTGCTGGCTAGCGTTGCACAGCGGTGACCTGCATATGTTGGGTGTACATGCTGCTATGCGCGTAGATTTTCATCACGACGTCCCTCATAGTGAAGACTGGATCAAACACATTGCCTGCACCCTTCCCTGCCCCCGTGCGCGCGTTGCGTCCGTCACGAACCTTGGTTGCAAAGTCATGCTGTCTGGGATGGATCACGTTACGCAGCATGGCATCTTCCTCACAATCCCTTTGGCATGCATGATGGCTCTTGCGGTGATTGGAGCCGGGGAGAGGGGGGTTTGGAAAAAAGTTCTCCCTCGGTAGGCGAAATTTCACTTAGTAAGGGGGGCAGGTGTACATTAAACAACAAAAAGACGAGCACGAAAGAGCGGTCCAAGATGTTGTTCGATGACCATGACCAGTAGTGGACCACCGGGCACCTTCCTCATAGGGCCACACTATGCAGATGTGCCTGTGTGACTGCTGATTGGGTGCGAACCTTGCCATGATGATACCCCGTAAGGCACCACCAACGCATTGGCATTTCACACCACAGCGGGTGGGGGTTTGAAATCTGCGCGTGAACACCGCAACTAATTACCTTTCGTTTGAACCATTACATTCCGCTGAAAGGCACAAGACCAGTTTTCAGTACAGGGCGCCATGCTTTGGTTATTTGACAATGCACACGTGTCACACTGTTGCCCACCATGCACAATGCATTCGCTTCCACCGTGATAACAGGGACATTTCGTCCCTCATAAGACCAAGTGACTGTAACAAGCCGGTGTGCAAGGCTGGTACCTTTCCATGTTGTTTGCGGGTTTACTGCCCTGGGTGACACCAGAGAGAGGTAATTGCTTAAACATCTCCAAACTCCACAACCAGGAGTCACTGTGCAAGTGGGTGGATCGATCTGAAATAGAGATGGTCCATGGTTTCTGTGCTGTGGGTCGTGGGCCTTGTTTTTTTTTCTGACACAATGCACACTCTGATTTTCTCCCTTTGCATGGAACCTCCGCCTGCGGATCAACAACAATTACGCAAAATGGCAAATCGCCTCTGCCTCTATTCTTCACGTCTTTCTCACTTGCTCCGTCCATCTACTTATCTGCCTTCTATTTATTTACTTGATTCATTTTATTTATCCATTTATTTATTTATATCCCGTGGCTTAGCCATGATTCTGCTCCCCCGCCTAGGGCCCAACTTTGGACTGGCGAATGCACAAAAAAAAATCCGCAAAATGGCGAATGGCAATGGGTTCTGTGTGCTGTTGATGGCCGTGCTCAAGGGGTAGTCTGGCCGGTTCTCAGTTGTTTATGAATAAATGATCCAACAGGATCGGCCACCAAACAGCATTTCCAATTCAAAACCTGCAAATTACTATCGTTTTCACAGATGGGGGCAGGATCCGAGGAATGGGGTCCTACGAGGGGCCGTTTTCACAGAATCAATCTTTCTATTTCACCATTCGGATCAATCATCCATCCTGGCCCAGCCCAAATAATGTGGCAGGGCGTGACACTACTCTGCCATGCAGCCGGCCCTAAACAAACCCCCCTCCCCTCGCCCCCTTGGGCCTTTTTGGAATCCCGCCGCCCGCCCCTCCGGCTTTTGTGGCACTCCCCACTTCACCCCACCCTCTGCCTCCTCTGCCCCCTCTGGCCTTTATCCCTGCCGCCCCTCCCCCTGTGCCCAGGGCGCTCATTAGCCAGTCATGTTTTTTGCATCAAGAAGCACCCTGAGGAAGCCACCCTCAAGGAATGACGAAAGGGCCATGGGTGTCCAGCATAGTCTGTGCGGGTTAGCGTCATTGTTTTGCACCGTGATTCAACATCTTGCTGTCATCCTAGAGAGACCCCGTGGAGTCGGTATTGTGCTTGGTGGGTTTGCTGAAATGGATGCAAACATCAACAAGAAAAGGAAAGTTCGAGAAATGTATCAAGCAAGTGACATGGGAGGGGAATATTTTTCAAGCAGCACAACAACATTCATATGCTGCTGCCCAGTTCGTGCCAAATAGATAGAACTGTAATGATCCACGATTCTTTTTAGGACATCAGCATGTGGTCCCTTGATAGGCAAGGAATGCTTGTGGCAGATTGCCTTTAGTTCAATGGCTGCTATTCCGGCTTCCATTGATGTCAGGAAGTCAGCAACAATATTGAACCCCTCAATCCAACAGACACACAGTCCCACGGTTGCAGGGACGATCTGGGACATCTCAGCCCATAGTTGCGTCCGATTGAATGGTTGCTATGCTGTGAAGAATGGGGTGGGTTCCTCGAAAATGGATTCATCCCTGATCGTGTGTTGTTCAATTGTGCCTCCTCTTCTTAATCCAATCGTGGTGTTGATTACCTTGGAGTCAGGTCAGACACCAACTTGACCCCTAATTTGGTGCGTCTAGTTCAATGTGCTTTGGCTTTGGCTTTGGCTTTGGTCATCTGTACACTGAGGTCAGCTCGCACCAACCACCCTCCCACAGTGCCGGTTAGTCGCTAACCCTTGCCCTGCAGGTCGTGCTCATGCTGCCCCTGTCTTGCTCTTGCTCTCTGGCACGTGCGGACGTGCATACTCGAACTTCGGGGGCGCAAAGGCGCCTTTGGTGGCGCAAAGGCGTGTCAACGTTGCACGAAAAGTTTTGGTGGCTGGACACTTCAACAGATCATTGTTGTACTGTGGAGCCTACCTTTTCAGTACCACACCATGCGTGCACTGGCCGCCCACATATCCATGTCTACTCGCACCCAACACCCTCACATGGGCCGCATTCTCGCTGCCCCTGTCATGCTCAGGTTTTCCGACACGTAACGACGTGTCGCGCCTGTGCTCCAGGGGCGCAATGGCGCCCCGTTGTTTCACCATTAAACTGCTCTTTGCTGCCATGGCTTCCCATACACCCTGGTCAGCTCGAACCCACCACCCTCCCTCAGCGCCGGTTAGCCCCCGACTCTTGCTCTGTGGGTCTCTCTCCCACTCTCTCCCTCTCTCGCTCTCCCGCGTTAGCGCGCAGGGCGTGCATAGGGCAACTTTTTTGGGCTATTTCCGCTATGTAGCCAATCCGCCCATTTTTGGGCCCCCGAGAAGGCATGGGTTTGGTAGCTAGGTCCGATTTTGTCCCTGCGGGTCCTAGGGCGCCACCCGGAGGCCTATGGGTACCATGTTTGCTTCCTCTACACTTTGGTGCATTTGAAGGGGTTAGTACAATGAAAAGTAGCCTGAAGGCACATCCAACGGCGACAAGCAGTACATCGACAACATGGCCGTGACCAAATGTGCCAACAAACGACCCGCACGGGAGTGCTCTTATTCCGATGTCCGCACAAGGTGTGCGATCACACGCAACACAAGCGAGTCACCATGAAGTAGATCCCCAGTCACTGCCAAGAGACCAAGGCCCGCAGTGGGGAGGTGGACTCGCTCGCCAAAATGGCCACACGGCTACCGATCCCAGACTACGATCAAATCCGTCCAGAGGATATGGCAGTCTGTGGCAGTCTGTTCAATGTTGTGCACAGATGGTTTGTTGCATTATTTGGTAGGCAAGAGGCATCTGTTGGTCTACTCAGGGGATTCATGTGGTAATGGTAAACTCGGGGACTCAATTTGGGAAAGTCATCATAAAAGTAGCGCGCAGGGTGCGTGCAGGGCACGCGCAGGGCAAACACTCCCCTGTGGAATAGTTCTGGAAGCAATATTCCCAGTGCTGAAGTCTTTTGCTGTCTCGCCATATGGTCCATGTGAATTCCTCTGCTACCACATTTGAATAGTGAGGCTTGTATCATTCACTTTTGCTTTTTTTTTTTTAAACATGAATCGTCTTTCCACCTCCCATCCTCCCTTGGCATGCCTCGCTTACATACCCCATTCTTTGTTTCTCAGACATACTATGGCCAGCCCACCGCAGCCTGGTGCCGAGGGAAGCGCCGGCCTCCCACCCAAAGCCCCGGCACAGCCGCGCAACTATTCGGAGTTCGTTCCTTTTGGATCCGTGACGGATTTTTTCGACTGGAAGCCCCATTCCAGTAAACTCGGCGAGGGAACGTACGGTACAGTCCACAAGTATGTTGCTGCCCACTGCAATGGGGGATGAGGGCTGCAGTCCCCTACAGCCACAGCCACAGCCACAGCCACAGCCACAGCCACAGCCACAGCCACAGCCACAGCCACAGCCACAGCCACAGTGCGACGTTTGCAGGCACATGCAGCCATCGCCGAAGCCAATGTCACATTCACACCCGCCACAAGCATGGTCAGGGCCGCATCCACAGCCACATCCATATCCAACTCCACATCCATTGGCACATTTCCAGCCACAGCCACATCCACAGCCAATCGCACTTCTGCAGCCGCATATCCAGGGTCATCGTCACATCCCATCCGTATCCACATCAGGGATGATGTGGTCAGCCTTATCCCCCTTCCTACCGAAGGCTGCGTTGGGACAGTCTCCTCCGCATTTTGTTCCGGGTAGAGCGACACCCCCTCTCCCGGTTGGGAGCTGCTGGGGATTGATCGCAGTAGTGACTGTGCAAGCACTTGGACGGCCGAACGCTATTCCAGGTGGCCGCAGGTTCCATATCGCATCGTCTTTCCCAATCCAGCTTTGTGCAGAAAATGGTGATGCCCGCCGAAGCAGAATTGTTGCAGTGCCCAGTGCCGACCCACGCGGTCGGAGAGCCAAAACCCAAGTCTGGGAGGGAAAGCGCAATTTTGAGTGTCAGAGTGGAAAGTCTGTCCGACTGCGCACTGTTGCAGCACCACTGCCCTGTGGCGCCCACTCCCCTGCGGGCGCCCGCAGGCCTCACATGGCGACATTCCCTGAAAGAGCGGGAGGGCGGAGAATGGGGCGGGGGAGGAGGCTTGCGGTGTGGACACCCGCCGAAGCTGCAATTCGGTGGCCGCCATCTTTGGCCGTGTCACCACTGCGTGCCGGTTTTGAACCACCAAAGCAGTGCCGGTCCATTGAGACCCTTTGTAAGCTCACCATCCGCCTTCGACATCAGAAATGCCGTTAGTCAGTTCGCAGCGGCCACGTCTCATTCGCCAGCCTCTGGCGTTGAGACGTGATTCTGCTGTTGTGCCAACGGGGGCACAAGCCCCACA
The DNA here is from genome assembly GCA_964036045.1 of Eutreptiella sp. 'Long Island Sound 2002'. NCBI lineage: Eukaryota > Euglenozoa > Euglenophyceae > Eutreptiales > Eutreptiaceae > Eutreptiella > Eutreptiella sp. 'Long Island Sound 2002'. The sequence continues at coordinate 11,376,725 of OZ038378.1, read as the reverse complement.
TTCTGTGGACATCGGTGTTGTCCACCAAAACTTCCCTCCGCCAAAGAGACAACGTTCAGGCGCGGTCGGACACGGCCGTCCTGGCGTAAGGGGGTAGGGCACCTGCCAAGACCCCGTCGGGCAGTTTGTACCGGCAGGAGGAGGCAGATCTGTGGCGTGGGGCTGTACAGAGGGGCTGGGCCACTTGGGGGAGCACCTGACTCGGTGCGCGTGCATCGCGGAGATTTAGCCGTCTGGCCCGACCAAGCAGCTGTAGACTGGCTGGGGGCTAGGCCAGAAGACCTGTCATATCCCTCCGCCATTGGGACAAGGGTAACAAAAATCGACAATCCAGCAGGGAGACCCTGAAGTAGTGGTGGTTGCTCCCAAGGGGCCATTTTGGGAGGGGATAAGCCGTAAAAGTAGCGTTCGGTGCGCGCGCGGCGCAGATACCCCCCCCTTGAGCTTCCACGGTGTGGTACCCAACCACCCCTTTTGGCCCATTTCAGGGGCCTAGCAGTCCCGCGGGGTATTGTGACGGGATTCGAGGTGCTCTTCCATCAACAAAGGGCTGCAGCTCGTGTGTCCCAGGCACTGCCTGTTGCGTCCACTCCTCCAGGGCGCAGTGCATATTGTCGCGCACAGAAGATGGACCCAAAGTTGGCGAATGGTACGCCGTCAAAGTCATTAGAAAAGGTTCCGCGAATGTGACTGTGATGGAGCCTGTTGCTTGGGGCTGTGATGGTGATCGGAGGGTGGCTGCTGTTGAGGTTGTGACTGTGATGAGGGCTGCGGCTGCGATTGGTGCTGATTGTGATTGGGCCGTCGGAGCGATTGGGGCAGGAGCTGTGCCCTGAAGGTTGAGGCTGGTGTGCTGTACCCATAGGCAGGCAGATGGGGCTTGGGCCCTGACCCTGAACCTGGATTCCCTGGTTTTCTCAACCCCTCGGCAGCGCCCATGCTCCGGCGCACCGGAGTGCCATGGGGTTGCCTGCACTGGTGCGCCGGCACACATGGGGAGGGGGCGGGTCAGAGGCTGGGGTGTCTAGGGAAAGGGGAATGTTGGGTGGCGGTGCTGGGTTTTGGTTGCCGCTGAGGGCACTGAACAAAAATGTCGACCACCAGCAGTAGAGAAATGATTGGCTTGGCCAAAGGCGCTGAAGGGAACTTTGCCCCATCAGTTAAGCCGAGCGGCTACCCACCAAGACCCAAACTGTGCCTGCCTCACAACCTTGCGCAAGCACTAGGAAAGTCAGGAAAGTGACGGTCAGACCGGGTCCTGGTGCTTAGACAAGGCGGTGGTTGCGCAGGGGGGGGGGGGGGTAAACAAGTACAAACGCAGGAGGCGACGTGCGAGGTGCGGGGCAACAAGCATGGGCATTGGGAATGCCAGACTCCCGAGTCCCCCCATGGCCCTCTTTCTGCGGAGGCCCGCGGGGGGACAGGGCTTTGACTGTGACTGTGATTGGGGCTGTGGCCAGGGGATGGAAACTGCTGCAGTTACTAGGCTCGTGCCTGTACCTCAAGGTGGTTGTGATTGGGACTGGGGCTGTGATTGAGGCAGTGACTGTTCTTGTGGCTGCGATTTGGGCTGTCACTGTGGGTGGTGAGTTGAGTTGAGTTGAGTGAAATGAGTTGCAGGAAAGGCGACAAGTGCACACAGACACGTGGGTACGGAGTGCGAGGGAGGAGAGTTGTGTGAGCGGCCTGAGCAACAGGCACGTAGAGGCCAAAGGTCCAAATTGGACTGGGAACTACGTGCCTCCTCACATCTGTTGGCGGCTTCTGGACTGAATTCTCCACGGCAACTGCCCGATTGCCGTGGTGTGCCTGCAAAGGGTGATGCACGGGTTGACACTGCTGTGCATCAAGCAATGATGTTGCGTGTGTTACTTGTGTATGAGTGTTGCGCAATTGGGACAGGAACATGGTCAAGGGGTGTAGTCAGGCATGGCCAGTGCACGCAGTGAACAGGGCAGGGAAGAGCGCTGTGATCAGGGCGGTCCTTAAGGGACCAGATTTTTTTTTTTTTGCTAAGGACCGCCCTTAAGGACCGCCCTTAAGGACCGCCCCAAGGGACCACCAACCACCAACCGCCAACTCCCATCAACCGCCAACCGCCACCAACCGCCACCAACTGCCAGCCACCAACCGCCAGCGGCGACCAACCGCCAACTGCCAACCACTGCCAACCGCCACCAACCACCAATCACCAACCACCAACCGCCGCCAACCACCACCAACCGCCACCAACCGCCAGTTGCCGACCGCCAACCGCCAACCGCCGCCAACCGCCAACCGCCAACCGCCACCAACCATGGTTGAGCACATGGAGTGCCCGCGGGCTTTTTTGGGAGAACTGGTTCTGGAACACTTTTTTTTTTCCCGTTAAGGACCGCCCTGGCTGTGATACAAAGAGTTGTACACTGGACCCATACAAAGAGTTGTACACTGGACCGCGTGGTAGTTGCACAAGGGGGGGTCACCGGATCTAGGTCCTTGACGCCGATCCCCCCCCCATCCTTGGAAGTTGGGAGGAAAGTGCCGGACCATTAACAAAATTTTGCTTCAGCTAGCAAAGGGTAAAAGGGATGTGTTTTCACCATGTGTCTATATTCAATATACTCGGAATTTTTGGGAGAATTCAAAAGCGGACAAAAACTTGCACTTTTCGGTTAGCCCAAAATCAGTTTCCCATCCCTGAGCACCATTTGCCAGAGATGGCCACCCACCTAGTTGGTGGAACACTGCACCTGCAATTAGAGAGTCCTAGGTTCAAGTCCTAGTGCTGGCAAAAGTGAGGCATCAGGGGATAGTGGTGGTATGGGGCTGGACTTGCCTTCTCCCTTTTTTTTCCATGCCTCATCATGAATCCATGAATCTACTTTTCCAAGGCAGGGGTGGCCACTTCTGATTTTGTCCCCTTTGTTGGGGACCCCTGAGAACGCAGGGCTTATGTAGCAATTCCGCCCACTTTTGGGCCCCCGAGAAGGCAGGGGTGATGTAGCCACTTCTGATTTTGTCCCCTTTGCAATAGCAATAGTGGCCAGGAATTGACTCGCAGGTGCTATGCCTTGACACAAAAGTACCACCTACCATGCCCCCCCCCCCCCTGTTTCAATTTTCTTTGCCCCAACATACATACCTCAAAGTGATCAGCGCGATGAGGCGGTCATTTTAAGCCATATATATTAAGGTCCGCCCCCCCCCCCCATCCCGGCTGGCCCCAGACCCCCACACCCAGCCCCCCCCCCCCCATCCCCACCCCACCCTGAAAGTGGTCTGAAATTGGGAAGGAGTCGGCGTATGGCCCGTTGCTATGCCCCCCCCCCCCCATGGGTAGTTGTTTTACATGGGCCCCCTGTACCATGGTTCACACTGGTGAATGCCTTCCGGTGGGTCACCGCACACAGCACAGTGCCCAAACCAGCCATGGGGATTTGAATCGGGGACCACCGATCAGCATCGCTGACCCACCTGCCAGCCAGCCAAGGATCGCCGTATTCAGGGGGGGTATTGCATGATGTGCGCGCGCTGTGCACAAACCCCCCAAGGGGCATGGGCTGGGCTGCGTGACTGAGCCGATCTGTTGTGGGAAACATTACATTTTAGTTCCTTGCGTACCACTTGTTTCTGTCGAGGATGTGTGTTCCATCACTCGTGCCATTGTCTTTGCAGTGGCGGCCCTGGGGGATGGATGCAAAATCACCCCGAAGAGGGTTTTAGATCAAGCGCAGGTGCGGACGCTGTATACCCCCTCCCCCCCTTTTGGGGGCTATTCCCATAACATACCCCAAGGTATGGTATCGGATGTGTAACCCCTTGTAAAATGATCATTTTGGGAGACAAAATGATCCCCAGTGAATTTTTCCATTTTGACCCCCGCCCCCCTACCCCTCCCTTACCCGGGTACTCCGTTTCGGGGTGTGGAATGGGGGGGGGTGACCAGGGATACCCGGACTTGGGACTCAGGACCCCCGCCACGGGTTAGGGGGATCCATAAACAAGCAAAAAGGTCTCAGGACCCTGGGTCCAAATCAACGCACAACGGCCGCAATTCACAAAGACGTTGTTTATGCTGGCAGACGAGGCGGCAGGCCAGTTTGTTGGCCCTGGGACTGAACCGGTCCTCCTGCTCGGGGAGGGGTACGCATAGTGGAGGGCAGCCGGATCGGCTCCATGGGGAGGCGAGCACAGAAGAGACCTATCCTCAACCAGCTCCTCCCTCTCAACCGCCGTGCCCCATAAATGGGGGTGCGCCCCTCTACCTCTGTACATAGGCCTATGGATGACAACAGGAGTCGTGCCCAAAATTACTATTTGCGTTGTTCAGTGGCACCTGAAAATTTTGCAAAATTCGACTTTTTCTGAAACTCTTCTATTGCCCCTGGGATGGGTTTGGGCGACCATTTGGTGACAATCTGTGTACTTAAGCACTTGCGGGGACCCACGCAGTGGCCGCTAGGCCCCCTGAAACCCCCAAAATTGCTGTTGTTTACTCCACAGGTGGAGGGCCTTTATGGGGGCAGAACTCTCAGCGGCCCCCTCTCCACGCCCCTCAACCTCTGTGCATAGGCCTACAGACAGAAAAAGGAGTTGTGCCCAAAATTGCTATTGTTTAGGCTGTTTAGTGGCACCTGAAAATTCGATTTCTCTCTCTCTTCAAGGTGCCTTCCCCAAGGCAATACGTTTTACCGGAACAATTTGGGGACGTGGTGCGAAAGAAATCCGGGGTTTACCCCTGCGGAAAACACTGGGTGCAAAGCCCCCCCACCCCACCCACCACGTGAATGTGGTAACCACCACCACCACCACCAAACTACTGCCAAGCATTTTTTCCAAAAGTGCTCCACTTGGGATGCCCAAACAAGCATTTAAGCCCATTTTGAGCTCTTGGTGACCTGTTTTCGCAATTTTTGAACCCGCCCGCTTCACCCCAGTCCAATGGGTACAAACCCACCTATCCGTGGAGGACGCCCTCCTCAAAAGAGGAACACGCACATACACCCGGAAGTTCCAACCGGCATACTCATTCAGCATGGATGCCCCCTGACCCCCTCCCCACTGTCGGGGATTGCAGGAGGAGCCGACCCGGTACTCCACCCCTTCCGCTATGCAGTCGAGGTTGCAAACCCATGCATCTGCGCAATTCAGGACCGAGGCTTACTAAGGAGCATTGGAGGAACTTGTTGCACGAAATCGAAATCCTGAAGCGCATCCAGTCACCGTATTGCATCCAGCTCTTTGATGCGTTCCAGTCCGACGTTGCGGTGTGCGAGTGTCGTCTGGTGCTGTGCCAGGGGGGAGGGTGGGTGGGGGCGGAGGGGTGCCGAGACTGCCAGAGGGCGAGTGCCAGGGACCGTTGCTTATTTCCAGGTGTATTTAGTGCTGGAGTATATCGATGGTGGAGAGTTGTTTGATTTCATCATTAAAAGAGGCTACCTATCAGAACAGGTGTGTGCCCTCTGGTGACCCCCCTCGCCCCCTTACCTGCATGTGGTAAAGTCCTGACCAACCCATCTTTCACCCGAAGGCTGCACTTGGAAACAAGAGGCCGAAGGGTACCTCCCTTGCGCAAGCACCCCCTTGTCCTACCACGGCGACCCTGTGTTCCCACACTTTTTGGGACTTTTTTTTTGGAACCATGTTTCTTGCGGTTCCAATTGCATGAAAATGTGGTTTGCAGCTTTGTGCAGGCTGTAGGAGAGGTCAAGTTGGGTGTAGCCGTGTGCGCGCAGCTGTTCTTGCGCGTGCTCGTGTGTTGTGGTGTGTACGCTGGCCCGTCGGGCACCATTCTGTGGCCATGAACAATGCCATGTTTACTGCCGGCTGCCGGTCACATACCAGCAGTACACGAACGATGAGTGGTGCCTGCTCGCTTCAGCGTGTTCAGCGCTTCAAAATGATGCGCAAGGTTGGCAACAGGTTCTGTTGGGTTCAGCCAAGCAGAATGCAAGCAACTGAATGATACCTGAGTTGTGCAGATGAGGATATTGCCTTCTATTGTCGTGTTTTGAGGGGTATGTCTGCAACGTGTGTTCCGTGCTATGTGTCGGGCGCAAACACGCCCTTGAAGAAACACTGCCATCCCGCGTTTCCGCATGTTAATGGAACCTGGCCCATGTTTGCGCAGGGGGGGGGGGGGGCGTGGTACAAGCGTACCAGCACTTGCACAGGAGTGGACGCCACGGGGGCAGTCCGGCTACACTTGTTGGGAGTCGCCCCCTCCCGTCCGCAGGCCCCCGGCCGTGCCCTTGTGTTCAGGAGGCGATGCAGATCACAAAGCAGCTGATGGAGGCACTGCGGTATTTGCACAGCGATCAGAAGATCGTGCATCGGGACCTGAAGCCCGAGAACATCCTCATGGTGAAGGTGTGGCCCTGCCCCTGCGCCGTACTGCCCACATCGGATGTGGTGGGGGGCACCCTCCGAAGTTTGCACTCCTCGGCAAGACCACGTGCAAGGCCTGCCGGCGCCGGCAGGGGAGGGCACACCACGGGGGCACCAACAGAGTGGCATTCCACTGTGACCCACAGAGCCCCCCCCCCCCCCCCTCCCTTCCCTCAAGCCCTATGGACCCACATGACCTTGACCACCCAAAGCAGGTCATGCGGGAGATATGGCACGGGACGACGGCTGTACTGCACGGACCCCACCGACGTAGAGGGTGTTGGGACGATGTAGAAACAGGGCACAGGCCATGAAGTGCGGAGTGACGCAGATGTGGCGGCCTAAAGGTCATCTGGCCGTTGCAGTACAGGTCTCGGGGCGGGCGAGCCTGATGTCCACTTATGCTCCCCTCAAACCACACTCGTGCCCTCGCTCCCACACAGTGCGTGGGACAACCCAAACGACCCTCACCCCCTGTCTGCCCTCTGTTTTGCAACCGCCAGAAATTGTAAGAGTGGGTGTGTGCATGTGCAGCGTTCGACGCGGGTGTGGCGTGCACTCCTCCTCTTTCGGTCCAGGACACAATGCAGATCAAAGTCATTGATTTCGGCTTCGCGAAATTCTTCGGGCAGCACACCACGAGCAGTCAGGTCCGAGAACAGTGCTCAGAGGGACGCCTGGGGGGTGACGCCGCCGCTTCATCACCCCAAATCCACGTGCTGGCGGTGCGAATTCTGGGGACATGATCCGCCCGACTGACGGCTGTAACCTTACCGGGTGGGGTTCTCCTTTGTTCCAAGGCCTTGTGGGCTGAGATCATTCGGGGTTCCCTTGCACCCTCCCCCCCCCCCCCCCCTGCCCCATGTTGATGTCAAGGATCTCAAAAATGAAGGTTTTTAGCCTTCAACGGGCTGGTGGGTTGGTGTGATGGGCAGGTTTGTAGAATTTGAATGGGCATGATCAGGTGTGCTGCTGGTGGAGATGTGTGCATTGGGTTGCCCCTGGCCACCTTTTGCTGAAACTCTCCAACATATCGCCCTGTTGAGCCCTATCTATGCATGTATCTATGCATATTTGGATTTGGCACATGAAAATGGACAATTTCACTGTAATTCACTTTGGGGTGAATGGGTGAATGGGTGGAGTGACGCTCTGTTGGGTCTATGATTCCGTCAAGGTTTAGACTATGCTATTATGGCTGCCACCAGCAGTGCATGTTCTGTCCCTTGCTCATGTTGTCCTGATGATTGCAAGATGACTTTTGCGCCCCACAGCTGCCCAGTTAATCTTTGAAAAGCCCATTTCATGCACATCCCAAAAAACATACGCGCAAGCCCCCCACTGTCTGACAATATTTCCGCACATTGGCAGGAATTTCAGAACAACCCCAAAAAAAGTTTGCATTTTGCTCCGAGTTGGAATGTAACGACCGTGACCGAGAGATGTGCCCCCCATACAACCACGAGCACCGAATATCCGCAATACTGAGCACCGAATTTCCGCAAGAACGGTCCCCCCAGAACGTCAGGTTCAGTTAGGCACGTGGAGTCAATTGCCAGGGGACAGTGGGTCCACGGGGGGGCGGCCGGGCCCGGTCCTTGTATGCGACACCCCCCAGCCCCCCCCCCCCCCCCCGGGTTTTGACAGATAGTGGGCTGGGGACATGGCGCCAACGGCGCCCCCCTTTTTTCCGCCTGGCGCCAACGGCGCCCCCTTTTCTAGTGTGAGCGCCAGATTTCGCAAGACGAGGCGCTATACAAATGTCGTTTGTTGCCCAGACATGTTAACTGCAAACGTCAGCCCGCGGACAACCGAAGCGCGCCCGCCAAGACTCCTCCTCCTCCTCCTCAGAGGGGGAGCTTTTCAAGGACCTCTAACCAGAAGTCCATCCATTCTTTCTTTTAACCCCCAACTCTAACCAAGCCTCAGGAATTTTTCTCATAAACTAACCGGGGGGCACGGGGGAACAAGAGGGGAGAGGGAAGGGGGGAGGGGGAGGGGGACGGGGGGCTTTGGCTTTGGCTTTGGCTTTGCTTCTCCGCTGGGTCGGTGCGGGTGAACCGTCCCGCCCCTTAACACGCTTTGTTACCCCTGCATCACCGTGCTATTCCTTTACCTACGCTTGTTTGGTCCTTGTGTTTTCCCGCTTTTTTTTTTTTTTATACGTCGGCGTTCTGCCTTTTCTTTGTTTGTTTGTTTGTTTGTTTGTTTTTTCTTCCTTATCGTGTGCTTGCTTCCTGTTTGTTTGGTGGCTGTTTCCGTTGGTGTTTCTGCCTGTTCCTGCTTCTCCTTGTTGACTCTCCTTGTCACTGGTTTGTTTCCTCTGCACCGAAACACGTACCGCTGCCACGCATCCTGACATCACGCGCTGCCGCCCCGCATGCAGCCTCCATGTACCGCAGCCCTGCATGCAGCTCCACGGTACCGCAGCCCCACGTCTGGCCCCGTGCACAGCTGCCAGAATGTGTACCGCCGCTCTGCATGCAGCCTCCGTATACCGCAGCCCCGTATGCAGCCCCACCGTACTGCAGCCCCATATCCAGTCCCCATGTACAGCCGCCCCTCATCCTGCCATCCTGTACCGCTGCCCCACATGCGGCCCCCCGATACCGCCGCCCTGCATGTAGCCCAACTGTACTGCAGCCCCATATCCAGTCCCTATGTACAGCTGCCCCGCATCCATCCATCATGTACAGCTGCCCCACATGCAGCCCTCCGATACCGGAGCCCTGCATGCAGCCCCACTGTACTGCAGCCCCGTATCTAGTCCCCACGTACAGCTGCCCCTCCTTCAGCCATCATGTACTGCTGCCTCGCGTGCAGCCCTTTGATACCGCAGCCACACTTGTAGTCCCACTGTACTGCAGCCCCGTATCCAGCCCCCGTGTACAGCTGCCCCACGCATCCAACGCACCGTCGTCGCCCTCTTCACCCGCTCTGCTCACCGCCTTCGTCTCGCTCACCTGTGAGGACGAGTAGTCCCTCTCCAGAGGAGAGGACTGGCAGCAGGCTGCGAGAGGGCACGACACATACCTACCTACTCGCTACACTAGTGATGCAATGACTGGGGTAGCGTGTTAAGGCGGGGGGACGGGGGGAGGGGGGCGGGGGGCAACACGGCGACCCTTAAGACTTTCTTCTCGGCAAGGACGAGAAAGCGCTATTATCGCATACATACCTCCGTACCCCCCAACCCCCAGACACACAACCCCCCAGGAGGTATGCATGTGGTAGTAGTGGGTCGCGCGCAAGCCCCCCCACCTTGGGAACCCCCCCCCCCCAGCCGAAATCCCCCCCCTACACCCCCCAGCCGACCCCCCCCAGATCCACCCCCAGCCCCCCCCCCCCCCCCCCCGAGTTTTGACAGATAGCTGGGGGGTATGTCGCATCAGGACCGGTTGTAGTCGCCCCCCCGTGAGTGGGTCCCGGCATGCCCTTCGCCGTCATCACCCTGAGAGTCTTCGACGATTAATGTGCCCACAATAGTAGGCGCGCTTGGTCATCAGCAGTCATCACAGGACTGAGGGTGCAGCCACTCGTTCCTTCAGCCTAAGCTCAGGAGGCCAGTGGTGGGCCGCGGACTCCCGTACATCAGCAACCACCCTGGCTCTTGAGCAGCCCCCACAAGAGGGGCAGCAGGCAGAAGGATGTACCATCCAAAAAGGACAGAGGTCTCCATCACATCGTCCAGACCCGGGTGTTACGAATGGCCCGTTTCAAGGGCTTTCCAAATGTACCCCGCCCACCCCACCCCCCCCCTTGTATGGCATTGAGTCGGCACCAACGAGGCAGCAATGTCAACGACCCTGAAAAACGCTCTATGTTGGCGCGGTACCTAGGTCCCCAGGAAATACACCGGCTTGTGCCCATGTGCCCTATCGACGACGGTGATGGGGTCAGTTGGCCTCAGGGGTGCGCAAGCTCTGGGCGCACGTCCGAGCGTGGATGGGCTTCAACGCAGGGCAGGTAGCGGTTGTGAGTTAATTGGTCCGGCGGTACGGCGTGCCCTCGGAGGACGCTCGGTCCTGGGGACGTGCGGACAGCGGACCGTCCACACTCCGTGGCGACACGCATGCCCCCACAGCGCGCCGCGGCACAGTGCCCGCACAGTGCCCCCACAGCGTGCGGGCACAGTGAGGGGCCCATCAGCAAATGCCACCAGCCTCCTGCTCTGGAGAGGGGCACACACCATTTCCACCAGCGCCAAGTTGCGAGGCCTACGTTGCAGGGTCCGGGTTCAGCTCTCCCCTGTCTCCCTGGAGGAACAACAAGAATAGAAGTGCAGAACAAGTCCCTCCGCAATTTTGCACTCACGATCCGAAGGATTGACGGCGAATTAGCCGTCACCTTCAGGGTCGGTTGTGTTGTGCTTGATGTAAGGGATAGGAATATACTTGGTTTGGAAGGATTTGAGGGTATGTGACCTGCAGACACGTGTGTGGTGAGGGTGGGCTGGTGGGTGGGTGGGTGGGTGTGCGTGTGTGACCCCAACCTGCCAACATCTGCCCAACAGACGCATGACACCGCCCGACATCTCCATCCAGTCCTTTGCTTTTGAGAGGGTTTGCGGAGGGCGACCCCCTCCCTGGTGCTGCGATTTTCGGTAGGTCAGCTCACTACGACCCAGCCCCACCCTTTGTGGACCTGGGTCAGAACGGTCCCTCATCCCGAGCAAGGGCCTGTATGTGTAGGCTGTGTGCGCTGATCTTCAAATCGTTGTGGTGGTTCCGGCTGCAGTCGCATCTGAAGGCCGAGACTCGCTTTCCTGCGGCGGCTTGTTGAAATGTGGGGTGGTGTAGGGTGCCCTGGTTGCCGGAGTGTTTGCTGTGCCCTGATTTCCCTTTTCGCAGACGGCCGGTGAGTATTGCTTGACTCCCGGTTTGACTCACGAGCAACGGGGCACCCTGGCTCTCTCCCCCGGAGCCGAGGTCCCGAATACCCCATCGGATTTGGTCATGGTCACCCCTCTGGGCTCTATCAAGTATTGTGCACCGGAGGTGTGCTTCGTCCCAAGTGCTGTGCCTGAGCCTTTCAGAAATTGGCCGCTGTACGTACGCTCTGTTGGTTTGGCGTGAAGCTTGCAAACATATCTGCACGTGCATTCCACACATGCAGTGTAGTGTGGTCTGACCGCCACCAACCGTGTTTGTGCACCGGACGGCCGCAGTATATTTGTTTGAAGTTCCCAAATTTGTATTAGCGAGGAGGCACTCCACATTTGCAGGTGATTTTGGGCGCACAGAGGGCGCATAGCGTGCACGTCGTGGGCGTAAATTGGTCCATCGCCGGCGGTACGGCGTACCCTCGGCGGAATCCCCCTCTGCACACTCCGTCCTGGGGACGTGCGGACAGCGGACCGTCCACACTCCGTGGCGACACGCATGCCCCCACAGCGCGCCACGGCACTGTGCCCGCACAGTGCACCGGGGGGGCCATGAGCACATGCCACCAATACGCTGCTCTGGATAACCCCCGAGGTCTAGCCGTGATCGAGCCCGCTTGGCAGCGGGTTGTGGAGACCGGTGACTGTACCCCTGGCGCCGCTTGACCGGTGCTGGTCTCCCTGGAGGTGGTGCACAGAAACGCGGGTCAGGGATTTAGGGCAACCGGAGTCTGACGTGCTTCTGATGGACTGCACTGGTTTTGTTGTGCGGCATAGAGTGCTCTCGCACCTGCAGTGCACCTTTCCCGGGCTGTGCATAGCAGGATCACTCTTGATACGTTTTCTCGATTGCTGTCACATCTTGACCAGCCGGAGTCTCTCGGCGGTTGGAGGGTAGCTGACAATAGGCGGGGGTCCGTTTGTGGCAGCCGATGCTGCATGCCAGCGGTTTTGTCCGCAGTGGCATCACAGAAGCTACAGAAGACCCGCCCGGCGTGAGCATCCTCGATGTTCGTCGCATGTGTCGTTTGTGCATTGAATCGCCCTTGCCTGTCGCCTCCAGATCCTGAAGCGCTTGTTGAACCACGGCGTCCAGCCTCGGGTTACCACACGTAACGACATTCAAAAGCTCGACGTGTTTGCAGCGGGGGTCATCACGTACGTAATGCTGAGCGGCACGTTTCCGTTCAGCTCAAAAATGCGGTCCGTCCTGGCGCAACAAATCGAAAAGTGTGTGTCGGTGATCTTTGAGGGTCCAGGACCGGGGGCCGGGGACGCGGGGACAGGGGGATAGTGGGTTGCTGCTTCCCGTGTTCTGTGCGAAAGGCTTGTATGGGTGAGGGGAGGGGAGGTTGCCGGGGCGATCTCCGGACGCCGGCGTACAGCGACCCTTTGGCCCTCGCAGCGTGCCTTCCGCGTCGCCGACACCACAACCACTTAGACACCCCTACGATCCTCCTTGGGTTCCTCTAGTTCGGGTGTCAGGTGCACGTAGTGCCCGTTTTTGTTGCTCTTTGGAGTGTTCGGGCCTACACGGACGACCATGGGCCCAAAGCAGGCTCCGAACACTTGTGTGAGCATCACAAGTGTTGTAGGATTGCGTTCGGAAAAATGCCTTTTTCACCGCTTTTGGAGCATAGTTTTCGACCCAAAATGGCCCGTCTTCAAGGCTTTTTGGAACTTTCGGAGGGCCCAAACAGGTCACCACGGGCTCCAAACGGGCTAAAAGCACTTGTGTTGAGCACCTCAAGTGGTCGGGGACCAACTTTGGGAAAGTTCAGCCCCCGTGGGACCCCCGTTGGACCCACATTGGCCCCGGTTGGTTCGGGCTCTGTGCGGCGGCTTGGCAGGTCGTGCACACTGGTACAGGGTCCAGGCGTCTTGCAGGGTGATGAGGTGTCCAAACCCCAAAATGTGGGGGATTGCGGGTGGGCTAGGTGCCCTTGGAATCGGTTTTTTGAGCCAAATCGGCTTTTGAGCCACGTAGCCCAAGATGGGGGCCATTCGCGGCTCTTTGGGCGCAGATTTTGGGGCATTTTGGGGCTGCCTCTCCGACATATGATCGAGTTAGAGGCCAGCAAAGGCTTCTTTGACACGACTAAATCCAGCCGGTCGCGGCATGTGTGATCCGTGGTTTTTTGGGGCGAAATATGGCCCAAAACTACGCAGATTTGACAGGGCACTGCCCTCCTTGGCGCCCACGCCCCGGGCCGCCAGGCATCTGTCAATGCAACAGATGGCAGGAGCAGAGTAGACCCCGAAGCAATGGGATGGAGATTTCCGCATAACGGAAAGGTGAAGTGTGGTTGTTGCTTGCTTGTGCTCACCAGGTATCAGGGGAGAGGGCTGCCGAGAATACATCAGTAGCCAAATGCGTACGCAACCTCTACGAGCATCTCCATGGGCCACCAGGTCCATAAGGTTGCTTGTAAGCCAACCAGTGTCTGTTCTCAGTGTGGGCGTCCCTCCCACCGCTTTTTCGGCTACCAGCAACCACTTCTCACCTTTCTCCATCAGCCCCCTACCCGCTCAAGTGCTTCACTGATTGACCCACTGGTCTCGCTAGAGTTCCATGTGGACACCAGCTTCCGTTTTGTTGTTTGCAGTGGCCCCAAGTTTCCTGACCGACGATGGTCGAATGTTTCAGAGGATGCCAAAGCCTACTGCCGCTGGCTGCTGGACCCAGACCGTCGTAACAGGTGTGAGTCCTTTGGAGCATGCAGCAGTGCGCATGCGTTCGTGTGCGTACAAGAAACACGACTGGACACTCCGCCTCAAGGTTCGAGTGAGTAAGTCGCAGAAGCCATGTGCAATTTGTTTAGTCCGTTGTGCATTTTGTTTTGTGTCGGATTCTTTTGTGCGTGCCTGCCATCTGCCCTGACCCCCCCCCCCCCCACCCCCTTGGTGTGGGGGTAAGCTGAAGGCACTGCCTGGGGTCAAAAAGTGCCTGGGTGCCTCCAGGGCCCCCTCCTCGTCGTCATCTTTCCTCGTTACATGTTTTTTTGATCTGTTTTCATGGCCATTGCTTCAAAGAAGAGATCTTTGTTTTGTTCTATTGTTCGCCCCCAATCCAAATCCCATGGGGTCAAACTCATTCTCGCGACCAAAGCGCCCTTGCCTCGGTTTTGGGTGCCGACCGATTTGCGGGGCTATAATATTGCCCTTTGAGATTTCCAGAGATAAATCCTGAAATCCAGGCTTGAAAATGGCTGCCAAAACTGGTTGCTGGCAGTTGCGGACCCTAAGTGTGGCCAAGGGTGATCCACAATGGCTGGATTGCCGTTGATTGGTAGTAGGGCCTACCTTGCTGTCGGTAGCTTAAGTTCATCCCATACGAAGTCCAACTCATGGTCCAACCACAAGCACAACACGGGTGTCAACGTTGGTGCATAACAGCGTTGCACAGGAATCATTCCATTAGACAATGCGTTAGTATATTCAAGAAAGTGCACATGCAGTTGACCTGCTTGCTAAAGCGTCAATGGTGACAGAACAAGACGTAAGCGAAATGAAATCGATGTGCTCTTTGAGCTGCAGGAATTGGCGTGGTCTGCTTATACTCTTTGGGCCCCAGGTTCTGTTGTTATATTCTTTTTCTCATACGGTTTCGGTGCTCTGGTCCCTTTTTGTTGTTTGCCTTCTTTTTTTTTTTTAAATTCTTTGGTGCTCGGTTCCTTCGGTGGTACTCATGCCTGGATTCCTCGAAGTGGGCAAGTGGGTGAAGATCTGCTGGGCGCTGGGCCAATCCGGAACAAGTCAGCACCTTTTCACTAGAGTCCAGCAGCATGTCTAGCACCCCATTTGCACATGGGCCGGCAGGAAATGTCCGCCGCGGCCTGGCCTCGCTCGTCTCACTGCACGTTGGTACGAGTCCGCATGTACCGTCTCGCAACCCACACCATACATCCCCCAGACCCCTCGCGCACGACACGTTTGGGCACCCGTGGCTGATGGTGGTTGCCCCGGAGACGCCTCTTGAATGGCCGGAATCGGGCGACAGTGACCCCATTGATAATCAGTTCTTTGACGAGATCCGAGGAATGGACGACGATGACGTATGTGTGTGTGTGCGTCAGCGCTTTGGGCCAGGGCGGGCGAGCCCCCAATGCCCATTTGCCTGTTGACCGCTTGTGCCCCTCGTGCCCCAGTGCTACCAATGTCCCCGGTGCTCAGGTCCAACTGGAGGGGTTAGTATGTGAGCCGATTGGCCACATAAAGATCAAATTTCACAGCGTCCAAACCATTGGTGGTCACTGCACACAACCAACCAGGGGGTGGACTCACACGAGTCCCTAGCTCCGAGGCATGGACAGCCCGGAGTGAAGTCCTCAAACGGGGAGCCCCTCAGCAGCCCAGAAAGCAAAAGAGCAACAACACACCACATTCACCCCAGAACAACCCAAACAAACACCAGTGACAGGTCAGTTTGTAGATTTGGAGACATGTGCAAAAGTGCCTGGTGCCCCTGGTACCACCCAACTGCAAGTGGGACAACCCGACAGCCACAATGGGAGGCAGGGAGCGACATGCTGCCCCCCCGGCGCCGCACACCAGCAACGGTGAGCGTGCCAGCAGAAAAAGAAAGAGCCCGAAATTGGGAGGAACGCAAGCAGCAAAGGAACTGGGCACAGAGCCGCCCCACGCACGGCAGTGAGACGAGCCCCAACAGGACACACAACAATACACAAGGGAACCATGAGGTGCGAGCACTGCAGCAACCACCAAATGCGGCGCGTGGAAGAACAGCGCACCTGGGCCTCACACACACAGAAAACACAGCGAGGCAGGCTATGGACGGCCTGTGGACAGAGGCGTGTGGACAGCAAAAACAGTCAAACGACCCCGCCAACAACCAGCACATCCTCAATACGCCAACTATTGGGCGCCGCTGACGCGCAAACGGCAGACCATGCCAGATTCAGCACAGCCCCAACACACCACATACTGGGCTCCGCGCACGCGGAAACGACACCAGCAAGAGCACCGGCCGCAGCAGCCGACAGAAAGCAGCGACGCGACGCAACATGCGAAGGGAAGGACGGGTGACTGTCCAGGGCCCCGTAAAGGAACAACAACCAGAAGGAATGTCACACAGGGGGGGCGGATTATGGCCGGGTGTCTTTTTCCACCCCTTACTGCGTGGTGGGGGGCTAACATGTTGCTGGGACAAAATCCTGACATTGTTGTATTTGCGGGAAACATATCCCATCATCTTGGTGGGCACATTGATCCCTCCCCGGTATAGGGACCGCTAGACAACAGGGGTCATGCAGCCATGCTGATTCCTCGAGAGGGACCCCACAAAATTTGATGCATTTGTCAGTTGATTTTCTTTTGTGACACCAATTCCATTGGCTTTGGCAGGACATCTTGAAACGCCTCCCTCCCCCACGGCTCCCACACCCCCCGAGCGTGCGGCCCAGTGCGTTGTCCTCCCAAGGGCCGTCTATGGTCAACTCAAGGGGGGGAAATCTTACCCATCATTTGGGGCATCCTCAGCCCATGCAGAAACATGCAGTGGGTGTCACAGCCGGGGGCCAAGCACCAATTTGTGCACGAACATGCTCATTTTTCGGCAGAGTTTCTTGCCATGCCTCGAAGAGGCCCTCCCTCCCCCATCCCCGAAGGCTGGACCCCATCACAGCTTTCTGCCCCCCCCCCCCCCCACAACCACATGGATTTCGAGCAGTGACAGGCTGGTGAGGTGTATGGCATCTTTGGGGTCTTGGGGTCTATTGGTCCAGTCGCCTGTTGCTCCGCAGGTGTTCAGCAGCTTGCATTCTCGGGCCTTCTTTCTGTGGCACGGTTTTGACTACATGGGGGGGGGCAAATGCGGCCGCTGAGCGAGCCATCAGCAAACCCCCCCCCCCCCTCCTCCCTCTACAAGGTGCCCACGTACTCCACAAGGGCGGGGGCTGCGCCCCGCGCGCCGGGAGGTGCCCGCCACGGGGGTGGCAACGGGGCCGTGAACAGCCAACCGCGCACGGGGACAGTCCACGTCGTACGGAGATGTGAAATCCTCGTATGGGGGGGCAGGCGGGTGGGACAGGAGTGGGTGCGCGATAGGGGCACCCAGGAGCGCCAACAAGCAGGAGGAGGTGCAACACAGACACACAGAACGCGGGAGCCACACCACGAGTGACAAGGGCGAGCACAGCAGACAAGGAGGAGGGGCACAACGAGGCAGGAGAGGCAACCAGAACAGCGGGAACAGGGAACCAGAATGGAGCGGATGGTGGAGCGCGCGCATGGGAGGCAGCGACAATAAAGGGGATGGCTTGGCCAGCCAGCCCCGTCGCTACCGGGTGCCAGGGCTAACCCTTCTCAACCGGCATCAGGTGGGGGGTGTCTCCCGCAGCCCAGATGGGCTGTTTGCGCAACAGGAGCGGGAGCCCATCAGGGGCAGACCAGCCGTGAGGGGGAAAAGGACATATGGTGGATGGCCGGAACAGCGCGTGGAGGAACAGGGCACCTGGGCCTCACAGAAACACAGCGAGGCAGGCTATGGACGGCCTGTGGACAGAGGCGTGTGGGCAGCAAAAACAGTCAAACGACCCCGGCAACAACCAGCACATCCTCAATACGCCAACTATTGGGCGCCGCTGACGCGCAAACGGCACACCATGCCACATTCAGCACAGCCCCAACACACCACATACTGGGCTCTGCGAACGCAGAAACGACACCAGCAAGAGCACCGGCCGCAGCGGCCCACAGAAAGCAGCGACGCGACGCAACATGCGAAGGGAAGAACGGGTGACTGTCCAGGGCCCCGTAAAGGAACAACAACCTGACGGAATGTCACACACGGGGGGGGGGGGGGATTCACGTCGGGGACAAGCAGGTTCAGGGCTCGGATCGTCCCTTTGATGCCACTGTCTTCACTGAAGCTGAATTGCTTTTCTGGTCGGTTGTGGTGTGGTGGTGGGGGGAGCCACGTTTGGAGAACGTTGTCCAAGCACCACGGAACATGAAGATGCGCGGGAAGATATGTGCTCCAGCAATGAGCAGCACCTCACCCACCCGCTGTTATTGCACAAGATTGCACAAGCGAACGGCCAGAGCACACTGCATACTCGGCTAAGAGGGACACCAACCTCCAGGGATGTAGTAGAGCGGCTGACGACCGTAGGAGGAGCCCCCCCCCCCCCTCTGGACCCAGATTTCATGGTTGGGAAAAATGAAATTTACAAAAGGAAATATCGATTTGGGCCATTTTTGGTACGCAGACTTTTGTGTTCCAGACCTCTCCCCCCCCCCTTCTAATACATGCTTGCCAACCCCGCGTCCCGCGACGCAAGACGGTAAAACTGGGGGATCCAGCACCCACACACCCTCAGTAAGCATTCCCACATCGGAGGTGGAAGGCACCCTCCGAATTTCACTGGTCTGGGAGTGCCTGAATGTGAGGCCTTGGGGAATGCCCCCCTCTTGCGTTGATCGCCCGTCATCCGCTCTCTTGCATGTATCTTTTGTCCTGCAGCCTGGCGCAGAACCTGCGCCTACAGTCAACCCTGGTGCCGGCGCGCAGGTGGTGCCACCGAAGCCCGAGAAAAAATTTGTTTTGAAGCCTCCCAAAAAGGTATGGACGGATGTTGGCGGCGGAGATACTGTTCAGATGCAATGCAAACATTGCAACGCGACCTCAGTTGGGACATTCACAGTCAATGAAACACAGCCGCAGTCACCCATCCCCACATCCACCTCCGGTTTGGAACTGTGTCGAACCACAACCGTCACCGTGCACTTCGGAGCAGATGCCTCCCCGAACATCACTGACATTGGAAATTGAAATCGTAAAACGCGATGTGGGCACTGGCCGCAGCAGCGGCTGCATGACCACGGTCATTGCTTTGACGGTGGCTGTGGCCATCCCCCTGGCTGCCACTGTGGATTTGGAAATCGTTTTTGCCAGACAACAACGTGCGTGTGTCTGATGCTTCGAAACCCACCGCCTCAACTGATCTCAGGAGCACGCCATTTATAGTCAATACAATCCGCACATGTCGCCATCCAGACGCCATACCAATACCCCACCGCCATTGTGCTGCCACACCCTGTGTCAGACACAATGGAATTCCTCCCCCGTACTCAAGATGGAGACCGGACTTGTGGATGCCTCGAAGCCCACCCACAGTTTTCAGGCTCCTTCACCCTGCAGCGGGCTTCATCCCAACCCAACCCAATCCCCCCCCCCCCCCCTCCCCGCCCCCCCTGTATAATGACACGTGGGAGTGTAAACACATAGGGTAAAAAAGCCTTTTGACCCCCTCCAAAAGGCCGAAAAACATTCCTCGGCGCCTGTGGCGCCTGCAGTTTTCCCAAAGATTTCAAATTTGCAGCAAGACGGGTTCGAGAACTTTGAGGGGTCTGGAGGGGGGGATTGGGGTTCTGGATTCGAATTTTTTTTTGGAGAATTCAAAAATGGGTGAAAAACCTAAAAAAAAATTTTTGACCCCCGACTCAACCTCGGGGTCGGACCTTGGCGCCGTTGGAGCCCTGAGCTGATGGGTGGAAAAAAGATTACTTTTGAAAACAATATCACCCCACTTGTGTATGTTCAAAATGATCAGCGCGTCATGGGGATCATTTTGGGGCATGTATGACGGGGTACCCACCGCCCCCCCCCCACCACCAACAGCCCCCCCCCCCCCCCCCAACCCTTCGGACCCTCAAAATTTCTTGAACACGGTTGGGGGTCAACATTCGAACAGGCCGCCCCCCTTGCGCGTGAGTGTCTTAACGTAAGCACATGCACGGCCACAAGAGGAGGACAGAAACGCTTGTCAAGAGCCGAAAACGGCCCGAGGCGCCTTTTGCCTGTCTGTGGGGCAAAGGAATACGTGTTGCTTACCTTTCCTTCCTTCCTTTATGGGTGGGGGGGGGGCAGGGGTCACCTGAGAAGGAAGCCAAGGTGGCGGGAGATGGATGGTGATCCCCTTGTGGTCTGCTCCAGTGATGTGCTGCGTTGATCTGGTGCATAAGACAGCCATTTGCACTCCCATCACCATAGCAGCGCGGGAGGGGCGGGCGCCAGGCTACTCCATTTGGATTGAGGTCATGACCCCCCCCCCCCCCGTCTCGGAGTACTGAACCCGCCTCTGAGTGGCTTGAACACTGCGACACAGCCCGAGGCCCAGGGCAGTTGATGTGCAGTTCCTTGTCCAGCACGTGTTGCCGCATTGCAGGGCGATGCGAAGAAGGTGGCGGGGGATCCCGCATCATCGTCATCATCGTCCCCTTCGGCGTCTCCCGCGTCCGACGGACAGTCCTCTGGCCCCAGCACCGACGCAGAGGGTGCCCCACAGCCCCCAGTCCCTGCACCAACTGAGAACAGGTGAATGTGGGCTTCAAAACCCTGTGTCCCGCGCCAATACCAAGACTGTCACCGGAGGCACGCGTACAGTGGCATATCGCATACACGCGCGGATGTGGCATACGCGTGTGCACCGCTTATGCGCGTGTTCAGTCCGGGCATGTACTGTATGCCCGGCACTGCAGATTGCGGAAGTATGCACGGCATCTACAACTGTACACAGGGCCCACAAATCGCGCAGAACGTCTACAACCCGCGCACGGTATCTGCAAAGTGGCCACGGTGTCCGCAAACAGTGTGCGGTGTCTACAACCCGGGCACCATCCCTCGACCCCCCTGGGAGCCCTGTCCCCTCGATAGCAACGACTGTCACCCCCTACAGACAACCCTGGTCACGGCTACAGGCAGCCCCTGTCACGCCTGGGCACAGTCCCTGTGCACCCAAGACCTATCCCTGTGGGGATGCACGTAGTGGCCGCTAGGCCCATGTGGCCCGGGCCATGGGCACCCCGAAAGCCCCGGAATTGCTGTTGTTTAGGCTATTTAGTGGCATTTGAAGAATGTTGAAAATTCGATTTTTGCCGAAACGTCGGAAAAAGTCGAGTTTTCGAAATTTTCAAGTGCCACTAAATAGCCTAAGCGGCAATTTCGGGACAACCCTGCCACGCTGACAGACAACGCCTGCCAACGCCTGCCACTCTTTTGCAAATTGTCGATCCCAAAGTGGTGAATGCGAGCTGCAAAGCCGCGAATAGAATTTGGAAACGCAACCTGAAGTGCAGCAGCGTCCGTGTCACTGCGACCGTTGTGTATGCTCCATGTGGGACGTGCAGACCTCCGCCCGCTACAGCAACAACAATTCCGTCATGGCAACTGCGAAAATGAAACATTTTTGAGCTGTTTTTGTCTCCAGGTGACCCCGTCACCCCACCCCAGGGATGGGCTTCGTGTTCGGCCTACGGGACGGGGGGCGGAGTGGGTGTTTTCTGGGTGGGTGGGTGTCCAACCACCCCCCTTACCCCCCCCTGGGGTGCGGCGCTTTTTGGGGTATGAGTGCTGATGGATTCACGGCAGGGATGTATTAGGGTGGCTGGGTGGGTGGGTGGTTGCCTGTGTCCCCTGTCTTGGCCTGCACATTTCTTGTCCCATTCTGCTACATGCTTCCTTAAAAGAGAGGTATGCATGCATCCGTAACTCTAGCATGTGCGAAGCGCACAACGGGGTGAGGTTACCCAGGATTTCTACTCACCATTATTCATCACCACAAGAATCCCAAAGTCAATGCATGGCCCGCAAACAACAACCCCTGTCGCAACTGCAGAGAGTCCCTTTTATGCTTGCAGGCATGCGGGTGAAACCAACAGCAAGCTCTGTCCCCCCATCCGTGCCTACAACGATGACCTCTGACCTGCAGACATCCAAAGACGACACGCGCAACGCCTGCCAACAACTTCTCAACAACTCTTCGCAAGCCGGCCCCAATGCATCCCTGCCATGCCCTCAGCGCCAAAGTCGAGGTTAGGGTCAGGGTCTGTTGCAGGAAGCAGGATGAGGAGTACAGTACCAATGTCAGTGACGCCAGGGTGCATGGCCACACTTTAAACAATCCATTGCAGTCTTTGCGCTCTTGTGGGTGGGACCCCACCGCCCGAGAGCGGGGGCACCGGCAGCCAAGTCTCTGTACGCCCACTTTATCGACCCCCAACAACCCCTCATCGCCCTCAACAAGCCGCCAAACCCCCCCCCCCCCCTGACGCACCCTCTGTGATCGATGGCGGCGTTGGGCATACCACGAGTTTGGGGTGGAGCTGAGGCTTGCACGTGGTGGAGCCTGATGCTCCCGTCGGACGTCCGTCAGCGGTGCGCGTCCACTTCCACTTTACAGTTCGCCGCTGCCGCCACCGACGGCGGGCGAAGAGCCTAAGATCCAGGTCACCGATCCGGCTGCGGCTGCGGGGAGTCCCACCGACGCCGAGGAGACCCCCAGTCCCTGAGGCAGTGCGGCAGTCCCTGAACAGGCGGGAGCCTCAATGGAGCCACATGGGCAGTCGCGCCCCTCCATCAGGCTCACACCCGCCTGCCGTCCACCGCAGCATTAGTGCGCGGTGCAATCATAGCGCACACTGCGCGGGACCAGACATGAGGCTAACACCTGCCATGGCATGGTGTTGGCAGGTGTCATCAAGGGTTTTGGCAGGTGTCAACCAAATTTTTGCAGCGGTGGCGTCATGTATGCTCATGGGGGCGGGGTTGGATCAATGGTGATCCGAGCGATTTTGGGCTCCACTGGGATTGATGTAAGCAACATTGAAGCATCCAGGATTCTAATGGAGAACGAAATCATCCGAAGGACTGAGCAAGGAAAACTGGAGGAAGCTGCCGCTTTGCAAAAAGCATACAACGTCATCTATGACACTGCGGCATCCGGACGTATGCCTCCGTTGTTCAGCACTTAGGGAAATGGTTTGACGTTGGCTAGCTTGGTCATGCTCATACATGTAGCTAACAACTGCCATGGCAGGTGTCCACAGGTGTCAAGAAAATTTTCAGCAGGTGTTGGCGAGTGTCAAGAACACCTTTTTTTTTTTTGAGGTGATCACGGCGCGCCTCTGACCAATGCCTGTCGTTTCGGGCCCAACCAAGCGTCTCCTGATCATCACTTACCGTCGGCTGACCGCTGGCCACGGTCCTGGGTGCACCAAACAGGCCACGGCACGGGGGGCAGCTTGTCGGTTTTGTCATGGGCCGGGGATGGGGCGCTTGAGAGGAAGTGGAGTTGGTGCTGGGATTCAGGGTGTTCAGCTCTTCCAAAACTAGGCTCACATGACCTTGACCAGAATCTACCCTCAGCCTGCCCCCGCAGGCCTGCACCGTGCGCAAACCGTTACCCCACCCGCATTGATGCGGTGATTGAACTTTGAAAAGGATAACTTGTTTGGGGGGTTGTTGCCCCAGATTTTTGCCCCCATGCACTTGCTCAACATTGGCTCGGGCAAACTGAATGAGTGGGACTAACAAACAAACCCGGTGTCTGCCGTGGTCCTGTTCCGCGGAAATGAGGCATGTTGTCACCGAATTTGGGCTCGCGATATGTATGTCTCAGATGAGCGATTTTGACGTAATAAATGTGCCCTCTGGCCCAGTCGTCCTGTGTTTTGCACGTGTAATCATTAGGCCTCTTGCACGCGCGCGGACTTGCACGCGCGGACGTGCATCAGGGCCACTCGACAGGTAGCCCGGAGATGAGACGCAGGCTCGTTCAGGGGGGTATTCCACAAGGGCATGAAGCGAAGCCGGTATATACTCCCGGTACAAGCATATGTTCACGTCAAGCCACACAAGTTTCGCTCACAGACCAACAATATATAGACCGAACCTCAGAAGATTAACCAGCAAAGTACCGGCAAAGTCCACTACGGGCTTCAGGACCCGGTGTCGTGTGTCTGGCACCCTTTCAGGGAGGGGTGGGGGAGTGCAATTTGGTCGGACGGTTGGGGCCGTTTGGTAGAGGTATGTGGTGAAGGGCTTACAAGGACGACGAGCTAGTCATGGTCCCGTTCCTTCGTCAGCGTCTCACCGAAAGGATGGAGTTGTGGCCTTGCTGAAAGGGCGTAACTCCTTCCCGTGTATCAAGTTGTGTCGTCAAGATGGTTTCCTGAGAGGACAGCTGGTTGGATTTTCGGGCGGGGGTGTAGCGGCGCCGGCATGGCGGCGTTGTCGGCTGCTGCTGCTGCTGCTGCTGCTGTTGCCGTCACCTGCACCCAACCGGAAGCAGCCCCCCGCCGCGGTGCTCGCATATGATGCGCCCTTCCTGTGGGTACGTGGGCCCCAGTCGGCCTTTGCTGGTTCTGGACGCATGGCGCGGAAAGACTGTGGGCACAGCCCATTGCTGGAGAGGGGATTTCGAATGGACTTGGCACGCCCCCCCCCCCCCCCTCCCTGCCCTCCGGGCCCACTTAGTTACCAAGGGTCCATGGCTATGGCTATGGGCCATTCATAGGGTGGCGCCGAAGGCGCCCGAAAATTTTGTCCCCTTCGCTGGGAACCCCCGAGAATGGCAGGGGTTAGGTAGCATTTCCGCCCACTTGCGGGCCCCCAAGAAGGCAGGGGTGAGCTAGCCAATGTTGATTTCGAGGTAGCCACTTTTGATCAGAGACCAGCATATATATATGGCCCTCCCCAGGCAGGGGGTGTGGGCGCCTACAACCACCATTGCACTGGTGAGGAGGTACAGTGAAGGCCACCGTTGTTGTAGAGTAACCCCTTAGGCCACTGCGTCTCTGCCAGACTGGACTAGACCTCTGCTAACCCTCTCACCCCCCCCCCCCCCTTAGCGACTAGCCATTCCCCTAGAGAAGCCCTCCTCGGCGGCTAGCCCCCCCCCCCCCAAAATCCCCCCCCCCCAGGGGCCTTCGGCCCACTTCTACTGGGGGGGGGGTCGCGTACAGAAGCGAGGAGACGTCCCCCCCATGGCCACGCGACATCCCATGACCATCCGCCGTCGGTTGGATGCTGTCTTAGCTGGCCTTTGAGGGGTCGATCAGCTATCTCTCTCCGCTGTGCAGCAATCTTCATTCCCCGCCCATCCCTGGCACTGCCCAGTTGCTTTCCGTTCCCCTGCTTCCTTTGGTTGGCCCGCCCTCCCACTTCTGGCTGCAATCCGTGGAACTGGGGGCCCAACGCATCGACAGCTTTCTGCAATACCCCGGATACTTTTCAGTCCTCCCGAGGCTGTCAACGCGGCTGCTGGTGCGGTGCTGATGCTCACGATGCTGCATGCGCCGCAAGGTTTTCATTCAGGGTTTCCTTGGGCGTGGCTCTGGGGTTGCATGCGGCAATCGGTGCGTGCGCCAGCGGAATGCTGTCGGACGGTAATAATGAAA
Organism: Eutreptiella sp. 'Long Island Sound 2002'; assembly: GCA_964036045.1. Classification (NCBI taxonomy): domain Eukaryota; phylum Euglenozoa; class Euglenophyceae; order Eutreptiales; family Eutreptiaceae; genus Eutreptiella; species Eutreptiella sp. 'Long Island Sound 2002'. The sequence continues at coordinate 11,351,275 of OZ038378.1, read as the reverse complement.
CACTCTGGAGGTCCTGGTCCTGCTTTGCACCACCGGAAGACATGCCCAAGTGGTTTGGCGTCTCAGCCGCCCCCCCCCCCCCCCTCCCCCCACCCTCCCAACGAAGGTAAAAGGCTTCAGCCCAAGGTCCCAGGCGTCGGTCTCTGCGTTCCATTTAATTTCGACATGGCGAATTCGCTGTGCATGAGCGAGACACCGACACCCAGGGCATCAGACGGTCGAGAGCTGTCCTGCGGCGACACAAGTACGTTTGCGACTACGTGCTGGCTGGTTGCAAACTGACGGCGGTTACGGTCAGACTTTCGTCGGTGGTCAACGGCCGGCAGTTGCTGCACCATATGGGACAAAACACCCACGTTCGCTTTCCGTTCAGCCTTGTCTTTCTTTCTGAGCTGCCCTCCATGTGGTGGTCCTGCAGGCAGTCCGGTAGCTTGGCCGGGAGAACCCAGAATGCATGACCAGGCAGCCTTGTGTGCCGGGACACAACCCGGCAGTGCCATTCTAACCCAAGGACTTAATGTTCCAAGGCCGTTTGCTGGTGCATGTGGGGGTTTTCAATGCCGCGGTCCCTGGGCTCTGACTGCAGGTGGGTTCGCTGACGGACTGTCATGTCTAACCCAAGAGGTTTTGCCTTCAGGCTATATGAGGGCGTGTGCTGAATAAGGGACGCGTGTTCCAGCTGGTGATCTGTCTGAATCGAACCAGACCAACTGCGCATCATGAGGTACTAGCACCTCATTAAAGGGTACAAGCTGTCAGTGGAAGGTGTATTCACTGCTCGCCATGTGATTGGTGCTTGCATGATTGCCTACCCAATGCTAGTGGTACTGCCCCCCCATCCGGTTGTGCCCCTGCTTTGTGTCTGTCGGTGCCACCATCCTCACCGCACGGGCTCAAGAACCCCCGGGCGTGATACATGGTTCTTGAGCTGCACAAGGATTAGGTTTTTGCTGTTTGGATCAACATGCCTCCCACGTGCTGAAGGGTGGGGTTGGGTTGGGTGATCTGGCCCATCTGCACTTTGCGTGGGACCTACACAGAACCTGTGGAGTCTTGGCCCCTCCTCGTTGCCTGTGGGAACTCAGAGGAGGTCGTTGAGAATGCCCCGTGTATCTCGGATCTTCCCTGAACAAATTGCGGCTGCCCACCGTTTTTTCATGTGACAAAATCGTGATACCGCATATTGCATTTCGCTCGTGTGAAGGTGGGGAGCAACACTTCACCTCGGCGCTGTTCAAAGGCTACTTTTTTGGGGGTTTGGAAAGAGGGCCATATTGGAAGAATGTAGGGGGAGTAGTGCACAGTGTGCGCTCAGTGCAAGGTTTCCCGCACAACCTTTTGTGCATTGCGCAAAGAACAGGCAGCCCGGTTTGTGTTTGTTCAATACCGTAGTTGTGGGCGCAACGCTTACAGCATTTGGTGCCATCAAAAGTCGGCAGAGCTGATGGCTGTCCTGCGGCTCTCCTGGTGCTCATGGCGGATTTCCAGTGGCCAAGCGTTCTGCAGTTGTGTCCTGGCAATACTGCGACTTTTTGGCGCACGTTGACATGCAGTGCCCACATGGGACACGGTCCCCACATGCACTGCAGTGCAGACGGGGTGGGCCTCTTTTGTGTGTGAGTCAGGGGGGGAGTCCTAGACACGGTGCGTGCACAGTGCGCGTGCGCTGTGCGTACGTTGGGGTGGTACCAAGAGCCCACACACCCAGTTCGGAGGATTGATTGCGTTTGAGCGGACACATGGATGCAGGCTACGTATCCTGATGTGTCGCCACTCCTTGCTGTCACACACATTTCTGCAGCCCCCGTTTTTATCTGTTGGTATTGGTGGTGATACACTCTGGGTTGCTTTGCCATTGCTTGTTTGTACTCTACTGTGCTTCCCAGGTATGCACTTTGTTGGTGTTGTTCTTGCCGACCCAGCGCCATGTCTCTGTCATGGCTTCTTGCTGATGTGACAGTCACGTACACTCACGGGGGGCGCTTACCTGTGAGGCCTCACACCAACCCTCAACTCAACCAAATGGTGGCCAGGTGCCACGGTGATTGCCCATTCAGAATGCAGGCAATATGTAGCCATTAAGGATGACGTAAATGGTGGCCGTGTCTAGCATACTCCAGAGACCCCCAAGGACCTTTTTAAGGGCATCTAAGGGGAGAGCACCGGCCCTGGTTCTTTCCCAAAACAGGCACGGTGCGCGCAGTGCGCATGCGGTGCGGCTGCTCTCCCAGAGAGGGCAAGTCCTCACCTGGATTCCTTCGCCACACCATTCCGTGGATTCTGCTGTAATGATGATGCAGGCCAAGGGGGGGAACAATTACTGCGACGCCGAAGGTCCAGCACGTTTTTGTCGTCCAGAAAATCAGAACAGTGGAAGAGGAAAATGGATGAAGTAGGCGAATTTCTGCGGGCTTTAAGGCCATTTCTTTTCATTGGCCGGCAATCATTCACCCCCCGCAATGCGATGCTCGTTCTGGACACCGGGCACATCAGCAGCAAGAGACGTGATCCCCACCACAACGGATTCAATGTTGCATTGTGTGCCACCGCAGGGCACTGGTTAACAGTCCTCGGCGTGCACCGCCCAACCGAACATTGGACGATGGTGGGTCCGGGGACTGTCCTGTCGCACACGATGGGCACACAGGGCTGTTGCATGTGTTGCACTTGGGGTCGTATGAGGGCCGTGCCGATGCGCGCGCGGCCCTCAGTCCACAGGCCACAGTCCCCAGGTCCCCTCTTCTTTTGGCAGGGATGCATCGTGCGCGTGCGGCCGCACATTCGTTCCCCCAAAGGCCGCGAGCGTGACGCGTCTTGTGGCACCGGGACTGCCCTCCGCGCGGGCGGCATGCAGCCCAGCGCCAACACCGCACAGGCCAGCGATGGCAGCGGCCTGAACGAGATGAAGGCCGCCCATAGCCCTCCCTCCGTCGAGCATGTCCCTGTCAACGTCCCGCACAACGCTGACGCCCCCGGCGCCACCGCGCGGGCCCATGTGCCCTACTTTCTGGACCTTGTGACGGGCACGTCGGCGTTCCACCCGCTGGTCGTCACCTGCTTCGTGTACATCCTGATGATCGCCTTCTACGCCATCTTCAACTTGGCGTTCGTGTCGAGTTCGCTGCGGATGACGAGGGCCAGCTTCGGCGCCACCCCCGACGCCGACGCGCTGATCGGGCGGCCCTTCCGGCCGTTCAAAGTGCACGTCTCGGACGAGGGTTCCGGGCCGGTCCCGGACGTCACTGTGACCGCGACCATCCTGCCGGTCGGGGACTTCCGTGTGGAGGTGGAGGTCAACGGCCAGGTTCCCCCCCCCCACCCCGCGGCACCCTCCTCGGGTGTGGGGAGGGAACCCGGCCCCATCGATCAAACCCGCCCCAATCCAATTGGTGGAGCCCCCACACCATAATTCCCACAAAACACAAAAACTCACATGCAAAAAAAAGGGGGGGGGAAACCCTTCAATCGAACCCCCCCCCCCCCCCCCAAGTCGAAAACCGGGATACCGGGGGGGGGGGGGATGGTTCAGGTTAGAATTTCTGCAAAAAAAATTCAAATTCTGTAGGAATTTTTTGTGCGCAATTCATTTGGTGTTTTTAAGGATTTGCACGTCCACCAGAAAATAACAGCAACCATTGAGAGTCCCCAAGGGGATAACAGTAACCGTCCAGACTTCACCAGGAAATATTAGTAACCATCCAGGAAATAACAGCAACCGTCCACTGTTTCTCATGAGCATTTTTTGGGAACCATGCATAGTACATAATGCATAATACACCTGACATAAATGTGTCCGCTCATTTTTAAGAAATCGCACAGACTTTGTACATTCATATCTTTCAAGACACGGACCCCCCCCCCCCCTCCCCGGTATGTGCCCACAGGGACGGAAAATGCCAGGCGCCATCCCCCCAAAGTCATGATGCCAGCGCGCGGGGCAGTCCCAGACTGGGACATCATGAGTGGGTGCCCCACCTCACGCAAATTTTGAACCCGCCCGCTTCACCCCTAATCCAATGGGTGGACAAGCCAACCCACCCATCCGTGGAGGACGCCCTCCTCAAAAGGCGAACACATACGTACACCCCGAAGTCCCAACCGGCATACTGACTCGGCCTCTATGCTCCCCTGCCCCGCTGACAGCCCCCCCCCCCCCCCCACACGACCTCAATCAAGAGGATCGGGCCGTACCCCACTTCTTTCCCCCTTTGGGCCCCAATGGCACAGCGATGAGTGCGCCTGCGGTATCCCCAGGACAACCCCCGGGAGGTCCCGAGGCGGTGTTCTGAGTAATGGAGGGCGGAGGTGACAAGCAACGACTTTCTATGCGCAAGCTGCACATGCCTGAGGGGGAGCACCTGACGCGGTGCGCGTGCATCGCGGAGGTTTAGCCGTCTGGCCCGACCAAGCAGCTGTAGACTGGCTGGGGGCTGGGCCAGAAGACCTGTCATATCCCTCCGCCATTGGGACAAGGGCAACAAGAATCGACAATCCAGCGGAAGAACCCCCAAACCCGGGTGGTGGTTGCTCCCCAGGGGCCATCTTATGGACTGTCCCCTCGGGAGGCGCCGGATAGGGCACAGGTCTTGTACCCCAAGGGTTGGCTGTCCTTAGGGGGCACTTTCGGAGGGGGTAAACGCCAACCCAATCCGGGTACGCCCGCCGTAACGGTAGCGCGCGGCGCAGATACTCCCCCTGAGGCCCACTGCCACCACCACCCCCGACCCCCCGCTCCTCTTCCCAGAGCCTCGTGACCCGCTCCGCCAACTGCTACCGCCACCTCGTGGCCGGGGGCACGTACTGGGACCACGAGGACGCCGTCCTGTGCCGCAGCCGCCTGCGCAACGCCAACGCCACCACCGACGCCGACGGCAACGCGGATTTCCGCGCGCTGACGGTCGTGAGCGCCATCACCGGGTCGTACGTCCTGTGGCTGACCGTCAGTGGCCCGGGGGTCGTGGGCAGCGTGTCGCTGCAGCACATGTTCACCCTCTCGAGCCCTCTGCAGGCGGCGTACTTCAACGTCGAGGCGATCCCCACGGCCTTTGGGCAGCCGTTCGATGTGGTGGGCTGGCTGTTCCTACGGCACATCACCGACCCCGTGACGGAGGAGCCGGTCCCGGCCGACGTCTTTGTCGGGGGGGAGTGCGCGGTTGTGTCGCTCGACATCGACCACCGCTTCAACTTCTTTGACGACCTGCCGCCGCAGGTGCAGACTCCCTCCAAGAGGCACTACTGGCGCTGGTAGAGCCGACCTGTTAGGAACGCAGCAGCCGGCGTCAGCCATGTGCGCCAATCCCCAGGTAGATGACCCAAGAAATGGCCATAATCCAAGGGTGTGGTCCGTAGTGCCCTGTTTTGGCAGTTGTTGACGCAGCGGTGACTCTGGAGTGTTATTGGCACAATTGTCTCCATTTTTTCGGCTTTATCGAAACGTACAGATCACACTGTGTGAGGCATGTGCAAAGTCTCTTTGCCACACCCCACCCCACGTTTTATGGCATTCTGCCTTCTTCATTTTACCTTTCCCCCGGGCACCCATAATACCACATATTTCTTCCCACGCCAACTGGTGACACGGTGTTGGCATTGAGGCTGATTGACTCACAGGGTGTGTATGATGCCGAGAGCCGCGAAAAACTTGAACAAAAGTATGTTTTTGTTTTCCCAACCCACATGCCGTACAGTTGTGAGAAATACTGATACCTTCGTGAATATACGTAATTTCTGTAAAATTATGATTTTCGCAATAAATCGCCATTCTTCACAAAAAAAACGGCTTTTGATTGCCCCTGTCCAAAGTCCTCTGAGGCACAACCAACCTTTTGGATGGAATGGTACAAAAGAGAAACGTTGAAATACTTGATGGACATGCCACAAACCCCCACGTCAGACGCAGATGTACGGAAGGCGTGGACAATGCTGCAAGTGCCTCTGGCAAGTGCACTTTTCAGCCATTTATTTGTGTTATGACAGCGTTTCTTGGCGGCCTTAGTGATCTGTGATACCCCCTAGAGGAGTGGGATGGGGGATGCTGTGAAAGTATACTCATGCTGGGATGCGGATGGACATGTTTTGCAGCCTCTCGCCCGCGGGGGCCGGTCATGGCCCATTTGAAAAATGCAAAATCGCTGTTTCAACTAAAAATGGTTTCTCAAGAATCGAAATTCTAGCGCATGGAGGGCGGCACACGTTCCCCCACGATCGGTTGTTTGTTGTTCCGCCATCTGGGTGATCTCCTCTGAGGTCTGTATCATCGCCAATGCACTCATTACAATCAAGGGTCAATCAAGTGTCCCCTGCCAAGGGTGTGGCATTGGGCATGCAGAACCCTGTCCTACTGACCTTCCACCGTGCAAGCTATGCCATTGCCACGTGAGTTTTCGTTGGGCCCCTTGCAAACCAAAATATTCATGTTCATGATTTTTGACCCAAAAGGGGGGGGGGGGGGTCACTTTTTGGAAAGTTTTGTTTTTTCAATTTCGCACCCTTAACCCCCCGCTAGCCCCCCCGCCTTTCCCCCTCCAAAAAGTTGGTTTGAGGTGGGGGGGAGGATTTTACAAAGGGTTAAACCACCGGATTCAATCCCTTGGGGTATGGTATGCAAACGGCCCAAAAGGGGGTGGGTGGGTATGTGGCATTTTCCCATGTATGTGGGCCTCTGTGGTTTTGATCCAACAACCTCTGCGAGGTGATTTCAGTCTGATTGAGGCAACGGGCACCAGACTTGCACTCCCCGGGCACGGGCCGCCAGCACTGGCTTACATCATTTGCCGGGTGGTCTGTGTACAGGACAGTGTATGTACAGGCAGGCAGGCGTGCATGCATCATGTGCACAGCGTCAGTCCCATCAATTGTTTGGTAAATAGATTCGTCAGTCAGTCCCCCCCCCCCCCCCCCCGAGTAAGTCATTTCTGCTGCGCTGGGGTAGGACAGCAGTGGCCAGGTGGAAGGGATGCGGCGGGATCATAGCCCAGTGAGGGCCTACGGGTGCTCTCAGGCTGTAGGTCCCCCCATTTCGGGTTTCTGGTGCTGTTTCACCCCTGCGTGCTTTTCTTGTTTGATTGCCAGTGCGGCGTAGATAGCACGTGTAGTTCCATATTTGTGGACAGTACCGTACCGTTGGACAGTGTTGTGGCTGGCACCCCCTCACCCCCCCCCCCCCTCCTCCTCCGCTTGCATGTATTCCTTTCCCTTCGTGTTGTGCATGATTTCTGTTTTTCAGGTTCAATCAAGTGGGAATCGATCAGAATGAGTTCCTGGTAGGATGATTCTAGATGAGGCTCATTTGTGGCATTGTGTAGGACATGGAATTGTCCAGGTCATGCGAGTTTTCAGTTCAGAATCCTACAGGCATTTGCAGTGATTGCAGGCATTAATTCAGTTTTTTTTTTATGGCAATCATTCACGTGCAGTTTTGATTGGTTCTTGATTGTGTGCAGTCAATTTTGGGATATCAGACATTTTCTATGGGGAATGGCTTGGAAGGGGACTGTAATGGGATAGTAGTATTGTACAGGATCCGATACACAGGATCTTGCTGTTGAGTCCGGACAGATCCGCATGCGCATCGCTGACTTCAAGAACGTTAGATTTCACACTTGCTGCGATATTCACGTCATGCCATTTATGCATTATTAGTATCCCTGTTTTCACGGCGTTGCATGATTTCTCTGTAATTCCTGCGATCAGAGCTTGAATGTCGATTCCACTACACTCCAATGCTGCGGCACTGTCACCCCAATACAGTAAGGTAGGGATGAAGAGGGGGGTAGTGCCATCCAAGAGGTACTCCAGGTGGCATTGTGGATTCTGGACACGGAGCCCGCAAACCAGTGGAAACACAGCAGCACGGAAGGCTGTGAGACGGGCACGGCGAGAGTCTCAGCAGCTTCACCGGACCGCCTCCGTGCCCCGGTCTGCGCCCCCCGGGTCAGGTGTGGCAGCGAGCTCAAGGCAACGTGCGGTACTGTTCTGAAGAGCGATTGTTGTATACCTGTGTCCTGGGGGGTATACGGAGGCTAAGTATCCGGTGCTTCATTCCGGCCGCGACCCCCCCCCCCCCCGCCGACGAGGCTCGCAAAGCAATCCCCTTTACCCCCCGTCTTCTCGTGACCCTCAAGCCCCCCTCCCCCGCCTGCCCCCCCTCAGGGATTCATCATCCCGGAGGCAATGGGCCCGAAGGTCGCGTTCGTGGAGAACGCGGTGTACACCATCGGGCCCGAGGACATCCTCGTGACGGACGAGGGGACGGGCATCACGATCGCGCACCGCAACGTCTCGGTCACGGCGTCCAGCACGAAGACCCTCTACCTCGCGGTCCACTGCATGGGCCACTTCAGTCCCTTGTCCAGTGGGGCCGTGAGCCTCGATCTGAGCCCGGCCGTGGTCGACCCCGCGTTCCACCTGCGGCGGGAGGTCGCGCGCGTCACCGTCCACCAGCCCATCAACAACACCGTCATGGAGGGCATGCCCCTGGCCACGCAGCCCCGGGTCTGTGTCACGGACGCCGCCGGCCGGCCGCTGCCCGGGAAGCGCGCCGTCGCGAAGATCCTCGCGCAGTTCGGGGAGGACCCTGCCAGCCCCCCGCGCATCCTGCCGCCGTTCCTGCCGCGCCGGCCCGACCACCCAGCGTGGGCGGCGCGGTCGATCGACCTCATCCACCCCGTGTCCCCCCCGACGGGCGCGGACGGCTGCGCCACCTTCGAGGGGCTGGGGTTCAGCACCGGACCGGGAAAGGGCAGGTGCGTCCTCGCCGGTGGGGGGCGCGCTGCGGGGGGGCCCGCGCTCAGGACTGCCAGCCCCCCCGCCCCCCGCCCCGTCCCTTGTACAGCCAGCCAGAGGGGAGAGGGGGAAGGGAGTACCTCATTGCCCCCCCCCCTCCCCCACGCACACACGTGGTTTTGCGGCGGCATGTGGGCCTCAGGGAGTCGACCCTCGGGGTTTGAGCGCGATTTGAATGGTCCAGGGCGTGACACACTTGGCGTCCCCTTGGCGTCCCCTGTGCCCTTGGCCCCGGCACCCTTGTCCTCTTGTGTGCCCGCATCGCCCATCTCCTTTGAGGAGGGCGGGGGGCCTGGCAGCCCAGCCTCGACCGTGTCTCGCAGTGAAACTCAACCCGACACACGGTCGGGCACATACCTCCGCAAGCGGTGATGGCATCAGAGGTACAGTGACGAGACTTCAAGGGACTTCAGAGAGGGTGGGGCATACAACCCAGTGGGTGATGGGGGGCGATGGGCAAGATATCCCTGAATGCCCATCGCTTCTGAGAAACGATTCTTATGGGGGGGGGGGATTTTCGTGGCACTTTAATTCCGCGTGGGAAATTTCCCACGCAAAATTCAGGGTTCTCCGCGAATTTCTCGCACACTAGCGGTACGCACTGTGGTCTCTGGCGGGTGGTGATACACTCAACCAGGGGGCTCCGCGAAACTTCCCACAGCGACATTTACCACCGCGAATTTGACTTGGCGCGGAATTTCCCCCCCTCCTGTCGTGGCTCTTGTCCTATATTACGTGGCACTGTTGCAGCACCTGCCTCAGGTCTGGGCGTTCCGACATCGCAAAAATGGCGCGAAGCTGCATGAACCGCATGAGCGCTGGTCCCACTCCACCCACACAAACCCGAGGGAGTCGTGATCCGAAAACAGTGTTTTGGGCTCAAAATCTAAAAATCCAAGAGACTCCTGATTTTTCACACAAAACAGGGGGGGGGGGGGGTCAAAACAGTGGAGCGGATGGCAGAGCGTGCGCATGGTAGGCAGCGACAATAAAGGGGATGGCTTGGCCAGCCAGCCCTGTCGCTACCGGGTGCCAGGGCAACCCCTGCTCAACCGGCATCAGGTGGGGGGTGTCTCCTGCAGCCCAGATGGGCTGTTTGCGCAACAGGAGTGGGAGCCCATCAGGGGCAGACCAGCCGTGAGAGGGAAAAGGGCATATGGTGGACAGCCGGGATAGCACGTGGAGGAACAGGGCACCTGGGCCTCACGCACACAGAAACACAGCGAGGCAGGCTATGGACGGCCTGTGGACAGAGGCGCGTGGACAGCAAAAACAGTCAAACGACCCCGGCAACAACCAGCACATCCTCAATACGCCAATTCTTGGGCGCCGCTGACGCGCAAATGGCACACCATGCCATTCAGCACAGCCCCAACACACCAACTACTGGGATCCGTGAACGCGGAAACGACACCAGCAAGAGCACCGGCTGCAGCGGCTGACAGAAAGCAGCGACCCGACGCAACATGCGAAGGGAAGAACGGGTGACTGTCCAGGGCCCCGTAAAGGAGCAACAACCAGACGGAATGTCACACAGGGGGTCATCCCCCCCCCTCAAAAAAGCGTGTTTCAAGTATGGTTCACGCCTTCTGCACCACGCGGCCTTTGTTCCAGGTACGTGCTGGTGTTCATGGCGGACGGGGTGTGGCGGGCGGAGGACGGGATTGCAGTGGCGGTGGAGACGCGGGTGCACGAAGTGCACTCCCTTCTCGAGCCCATCAAGGGCCCCAAGGCCCCGCACGCCGCAGACGGCACCGTGGTCGTGGGGGAGGACTGGCACACGCTGCCGGCCGTGCGGATGCTGGACCGCCACGGCAACGCGGTGGTGGGGAAGCATGCGGACCTCATGGTCAGCCCCGCCTCCGCCGGCAGCGGGGTCTACGAGGACGTGGGCATCGCGTTCGAGGCGCTGGCCTCCAACGCCGACGGGTGGGTCTTCTTCTCGTACGCCCGCGTGGCGTTCGCGGTGCGCGAGGGCGTGTTCACGTTCCAGGTCCATCCGCCCGTTTGTACGTCCTTCCTCCGCCAGGGCCCTTATGCACCGGAGGGACTTGTACGGGACTTCCGTGGTCATGTACCTCTCATGTTCCGCGACTGTTTACCCGCTGATCTCCACTTCCTTTTGTCGTTTATGCAGTTGTGTAACCCCCCCCCCCCTAGCGCTTGAGGAGCGGGCTGCACCCCCCCCCCCCCCCGTACCGTTCCGCCGCAGCCGCTCCCGGCCGGCTTCAAGTGTTCTCCAACCGTTCGGCAACCGCCGGACTTTGCTCCCAATCGCTTTTTCAACGGCCAGTAACCGCTTTTTTTTTGTGTCCGTCTTGAGAGCCAGCCCCCCTCCCACTTCAAGCGCAGGCCTCCCGGGGCTCCTGGTGTGTTAGTGCTGCCGCGACTGCGGCTGTTTGTTCTACCACCGCTGGCCCACTTTTCCGCGAATGTTGATGGGTATCAGGGCGTTGCGGTGAAGAAGAGGGAAAGGCGAGTGGGTCCATTGCGACCTTCGCGTGCCGTACCGGTATCTTGTGCCTGAAGGCGAAACAAATGGGGTGCAGCCCCAACGTGTCCTCCAAAGCAGCAGTTCCAAAAGCACCGCTACAAATGTCAATGCAAAGCACCGCATTCCAAGACCCGTGTTGCACTCCCTCAAAAAGGATGAGGCAGGGGAGGAACCCGAGCAACGGGGGCGCAATGGAGTCCCGTTATCAGCGGCCCCCCGCGTTGCTGGGGGCGGGGGGTGGGGGCATCCCGATCCTTCTTCCCGTTCAGAGCGGGGTCGGAGCTGCGGCCCCAATGGCAACCATCCGCACTCGCCGCTGTGGCGGTGAGTGTCGGGAAGTGGAAACATTTCCCAGTTTTCCGTCGGTGTGCGTGCGGTGACCTGACTTTTCCAAAGGGCAAAAAAGTTACCAAAGGAATACCAAGTTTAAGGCATTCTCTAACAGCATTTATCTCACGCTGTTGATCCACTACTATAACTACATCTGTTACGCATAGTTTTTACACCACCAAAAAACTTCTCTAATTTTTCCTTTTTTTTCGCAAAATAATTGCCTCCTTTTTAGTTAAACGATTCTTATGCCAAATGATGCCACTTAATGCCACTTCAACTTAATCTTATCATATAATAGCAAAAAATTTAAAGTTTGTTACGCAAAAGAAAAAATTATCTTAATTTAATTCATAGATTTCCTTGACGAATAGCAAGTAAACCAATTACAAGCGGGCCTACTTACAATATCGCCGTGCAGATCAACTAACGTTTTAGTGCAATATCGGCATTAATTTGTCGATATTTTGAGTTGGTAGCTCAGCGGTAGAGCTCTCGGCTTTTAACCGATCGGTCCTGGGTTCAAATCCCAGCCAACTCAGAACCAGAGTATTTTTAATTTTATTGTTTACAATTGCTTAGAAAGCATAGCCGGGATAGCTCAGTCGGTAGAGCAGAGGACTGAAAATCCTTGTGTCACCAGTTCAAATCTGGTTCCTGGCATTTTCTGGTAATTTTTCATTTTGGGCAAGTATTTTATAAATTAAATTCCATAGTACTAGAATTCTACCTCCTTAACACATGGGTACATGGTAACCCTATACATGGTAACCCTATAGATTGGAATAAAAAATTATAGATCTTGAAGTAAGTTACGAAGTAAAACCATATCTTGAGTCAACGTCATGATAGGAGACCCATTTGCTGGAGAAAGCCAATTATTAGAAGCAAGCATCAACAAACGTGCCTCTGCCTGGGATTCTATAGATAAAGGAACATCTATTGCCATCTGATCTCCATCAAAATCCGCATTGAAAGCCGAACAAACTAACGGATGCAACTGAACAGTTTTGAAATCATTTAATTTAGGTAAAAATGCTTGAATACCCAACCTATGTAAAGTAGGCGCTCTATTTAATAAAATAGGATGGCATCAAATGCCAAATGATTCTTATGCCAATAGGACGTGCTGGGTAGCTACGTATGGAAAGGATAACTGCTGAAAGCATATAAGTAGGAAGCCTACCTTGAGATGAGTACTCTTTGCTCTTATAAGAGGTAAGGTCGCGGAAAGAACAACCGTTTGATAGGTATTAAGTTGAAGGTTAGTAATAATTGTAGCTGAAATATACTAAAAGACCGAGAATTTTAACCAAATGTTTGGTTTTAGGAATTTTTTTTAATGGAATGGAGTTTGTTTAATGAAGTTTCATTTTTGCCTGTATTAGTTTTATCTTATCGTTTATCCTGGTGTCTTTAGCCAATCTGATACACTTTAATCCATTTCGAACTTAATTGTGAAACGGTTGAGCGGAAAATATACTTTGAGGGTCGCCTCACGGGAAACTATCTCGGTGCCAGGATAAGGAGTGATGCGGATAATAATCCTTAGTAGCTCAGTGGTAGAGCAATCGGCTGTTAACCGTTTTGTCGTAGGTTCGATCCCTACCTGGGGAGGAGCAGAATATTTAGTTGGGCTTGTAGCTCAGTGGACTAGAGCACGTGGCTACGAACTACGGTGTCGGGGGTTCGAATCCCTCCTTGCCCGAGTGGGAGTATAGCTCAGTTGGTAGAGCATCTGCCTTACAAGCAGAATGCCAGCGGTTCGAATCCGTTTAGGAAAAGTGGGTCGTGTGCATTTGAATTCTAGACTTAAAATATCGGACAGTTGTAAGGATTTCTTATTAAGACCTGAGGATGTTTTAGCAGCATTGAACTTTTTGATGTTTTTAAATCCGGAGCTTGGTAGTTTTAATGATTTTGACATTTGACCATAACTTGAGTTATTAAATTCACAGAATCCGAAAACTGTTATTCTAACATGGTCTAGATCATCTACTATCTTACCTTTTATGATTGGTCATACTGTGGCTGTTCAGTTTAATAAAAGATCATTACAAATCCAAAACAAAAAATTTTGAGCCTTTAAATAAAACTAAAAAATACTTACTAAAGATCCTAATTGAGCAATTAATTCAAAGTTCATAGTTTCGATAACAAATACTAAAGGTGAAGTAATTTCTTGGTCTTCCGCTGGTGTTTGTGGTTTTAAAGTTGTGGGGAGGGCCTTCGACCTCCGGAAAAATAGAAAAAATGGCTCCGCAAGATGTTCCTACATTTTTCCATCCTGATCTGATGGATGAGTCTCCATTTCCCCCCCATTTTCCCCATTCTTCCAGACTCCCAAATCCTGGTTTAGTGAGCAGTGCGGATGCCTGCCCATTGGTTGTCTAGGTGGTGTACGACGCGACCCCCGACCGCGCCGGCACCGTGGCCCTAGAGTTCAATCGCACGGTCCGCTTCCCCCCGCGACTGAGTCGCGGTGGCTGCGCCTACGTCCAGACGGACCGCGAGGCCATGCAGCAGGACGTCGCCCGGTACCGCATGATCTCGTGGCCGGCGGTGCCGGACGTCGGGGCGCGCGCGGTGGACGACCGGGGGCGCCCGTCGGGGGAGCCGTTTTACATGATCTTGGCGGACGATCGGGACGTGATCGCCCCCGTCACCCTTATGAACTCCACAGCCAACACGTCCGCCGTCGTCATCGACGGCCGCAAGGTCTTCGGCCCCGCCACCTCCTTCGACGACATCACGGCCACCCAGGGGTACCTCTGTAGCCTGCGGTACTACTTCTCCTGCGACGGGCGCCGACGGGGCAGCCGCCCCCAGCGCGTGCTGTACATGCCTCAGATCGAGCGCGTGGAGGTGGAGCGTATCACGAGCCGTCGGGGGGGGCTGGTCCATGAAGTGGGGGTGCGCGTGCACTTGGACCGCATGTTCGCCGACCAGTTCTATTTCCTGCCTGCCAACCCGCCGCACGTCACCGTGACGCCGATCCAAGTGCCGGCCTATGCGGAGGTTTGCTTGGGGCGCACGCGCACGGGCACATGGGACTGCGTGCCCGTGCGGTCCGCGGGTGTCGGTCTCTGTTGGGGATGAGGGTGTGTCCGCCACCGGTCTTGACAGGTCCCGTGTGGTACTACAGCCGGCCTACAAGGCCACCATAGACCCTCGGCGACCCAGGCACAGTGAAACCCGACGCACACTGGGGCTATCTCTGCTGCTCCTGTGGAGGGCCCAAGGTTGCTTGCTTCATTATGGGGCCCCGGTTTCCATGCCCGTGCACACTGCGTCTCAAGCATCCCACAGGGGTGGTCCAGTACTTCATTTGCCAAGCGGATTCCCCCAGCCAGAGGCATGAGGGCGTACTGTCTCTGTTGTGGAGTGGGTGGGGTTCAGGCGTTGAGGCTGCTAATAAGGAAAACCTGAGTCACGATGGGAAACCAGAACAGGTGGATGTGGAAGCACGCAGAAGCCGACATGACTCCGATTGCAAGCCTGGAAACGCTGGAAACGCTGGAAACCTGCAGCGGGCAGTCAGGAAGGAGCACAAGGCAGCACAAGCTGGCCACTAGCCCATTTATGTCTGCATACTCCCGAAACAAGCATTGCGGGACATTCTCCACGTTTCCCTGCAACATGGACCCAGCCACCTGGAGTGGGATTGTTTGCAAGGGATTTCCACTTCGGTAACACCTTCAATGCCCCATTGGCACGAATGAGTGATGCACCGGGCACATGCTATGGTGGGGTTAGCAGGGGTCATTTGTGGGTCAAAAAAAAGTCCAAAATGATTTTTTTCAAAAGCCTTCCTAGACCACTTGGGGTGCTCAACCAAGTGGTTTTGGGCTGTTTTGAGGCATGTTCAACCCGTGTTACCCCATGCAAGTTCCCAACAAGCCAAGGGCCATTTTGGAAAAACGGAGAGGCTACTGGCTGTATCAGTTGAGCATGCACCAGGAGCAGAGGCATACGGCACAGCAGGCAGAAGGTGCAGATGCAGTCAAACAAAGACACATCCTCTGCAGAGGGACAGTGGGGCAGAGGCACTGTGGCAAAGAGGAGGCGAACAAACTGAGCATTGGAAATGGAAAAAAAAGGAAAGGGCCAATGGAGCTGCCGGACCCATAACTGGAATCGACAAGGGAGCGGGACACAGTCATTTATCTTCTGGCCATTCTGAAGCAACTTGAGACATTTTTCAGCATTGGGTTTTGCTGCTATACGTGTCTCTCCACACAGCCTTTCTTTGCCTCCAGCAATTGTATTAATTTGGTACCTGACCCAGCCGTAGGAAATGGGAGTGCTGCATAAACGCTGGTTGAGTATTCTGTTATCCAGTGCCACGCCTGTTGTGTGGCTTGCTTTTTGGTCCAGGTCAAGGTCATTTGTGGCAGTTGATGGTGCGGTGCAGTGCGGTGTGTGTGTGGTGTGGTGTGTGTGTGTGTGTGTGGTGTGTGTGTGTGTGGTGTGTGTGTGTGCGGCTAGGTGGAAGCACCTAGCACAGGTTGCATAATTTGGAGGTTAAGACACGACCTCCTCCGTAGGTGAATTATGGTCTGTTGGTAGTGCAGCACAGTTTCGGGAGCAGGGCAGGGATCAAGGGAAGAACTGTAACCGAAACCAGCGCTGCACATTACTGCATTTGTCAACAGACCGAAAGACGTCCAGGGCTGCCCTGCAGCTCCTGAGGAGTTTTCTTTCACCGCTTTTCTTGCTCTGTTCTTGTTTTTGCGGTTCTCATTGTGTGTGTTCAGTGCTTCAGCACCACTGTTTTTGGCTGACAAGCACTGCCGCACAGATGACATGCGAACATCAGCGGGGGGGGGGGGGGCATTACTGCAGCACAAACTGCACCTGACTGGTCCAGTCTGTAGCGACCAGCTGTACCACACCAGACCAAAGGACACCAAACCCAAAAATGCACTGCTGCACAAGCTTCTGCAATTGTGCTGCGAGGTGTGTGCATGTGTGTGTGTGTGTGTGTGTGTGCGCAGGTGTGTGTGGCGTGTAGCATAACGGGTACAGTGTGTTTTTTGCTTATGTATTGTATGTGCGATTGGACCCTTGGTGCAGCGGCCCACAGAACCGGGTAAAGCTCAGCCCAGTCAAACATATACACGCAGCTTGCAGGAAGCAAAACTGACACAGCACACAATTAGTGATTGGTGCTCCGGGCCTAGTCGGTGCTCCATGTGCATGTACACATCTTTGGTCTGCAGGAGGCAATGATCGGAGTTGCCTTTACGACCGGCGCCGAATGGGGTCTCCTTAAGGCCGAGCCTGCCCCTCTCGACGCCATGCCCGTTGTCGAGAACGTGACCAGCGCCACAGCCACTCTGACCATAGAGTTCAACACGCAGATGTTCCCCCACCCGCCCCGTGGCACGTACACTTTTGTGGTGGAGCTGATGGGCGTGAAGAGCGCGATGCAGAGCTTCACACTCCCAGACCATGTGCAGAACATAACCATTTTGCGCCCAGCAGTACCCGACGCCTTCCAGCACAACACGACCACCATTAGGGTGATGGAGGCGGCGTTCGATGCCGCCCTGTTGCAGGTGCCTTTTTGTTTGATCTGAAACTGTCATGCTGTTCACTCCGGGCACCCAGAGACAAATGGCTTGGGTACGACAGCTATCATGCAAATGGGGGCAAGTGGGTCCCACGATGGGGGCATCACATCGCCAGTCTGCAACCAACCCGGCTTTCAGACGGGGTGAAAAATTGAACCCTCCCCCATTTGTGAACCCTCAGAATGGGATTTTTCTCCCTCAATTTTCAGGAGCAACAGCCTTTTCAGCCCAAAGTCTGTGGGGTTTCCCTGGCCTGTGTGGGATGCGCGCAGTTTCTGGCCATTTTCGATAAGACAAGGGTGATGCGGACAATCAAGCAGACAAAAAGATATACGGATAGACATACAGCCAGGTAGACATACAGATAGGCAGGTTTACAGACCGACGGACAAACAAACAGACAGACAGACAGACAGACAGACAGACAGACAGACAGACAGACAGAGAAGCAGGCAGACAGGCAGACAGATGGACAGACGGGTATAACGATGATAATTATGATGGGCTGCCACATCAGGCAGTGTTGTTAAGACAAGCATGATGCACCGAGGCAGACACACAGACACACAGAGAAGCAGACATAATGGCACACAAACAGGCAGGTAGACAGAAAGGCAGAAACGCAGGTGGACAAGCAGAGACAGCCAGCCAGACAGACAGCCCAGGGTCCTGACCGCGAATTCAGATGCACATGGACACAGGACATTGCGACAACCAAAAGGAGACAATTATGATATAAAAACAGCTATACCTGCGGAGACACATGGGTATATGCACACGAGACGCCAACAAACTCGTGAATATCGCTGGCTGGGACTCGGGCTGGTGGGTGTCATAGCTTGGTTATCACCCCCCTGTAGGGGGACCCACCAGAGGCTCGCCCCGGGCTGTGGCCGTCCGCAAACTGCACGCGGTGCCACGTACGGTGCCTTGATGCCTACCGACGGGTCAATTTATGTTTACGACGCCAGCGGGAGTATGATGAAGTGGATGGAGGGGCATGAGGGCGTTGTATTCTGCCTTTGCGTCCAAGGGGACTTGCGTGTTCGCAGAGCCCAGTGGTTGGTGTGCTGGGGCTGTGCTTTATGTGGCATGGTGCGCCGTTTGCGCGTCAGTGGCATCCAGTAGTTGGCATATTGAGGTTGTGCTGGTTGTTGCCGGGGTCTTTTGACCCCCCCCCCCCTCTTATAATTCTGTTGGGAGCATTTTTTGTAAGTCAAATTGAAGCCAAGGCGCTCTCCTGGGTTAGGCATCCCAGCCCCTAAAGGTGACACACAATTGAGTGGGCGCTGACTCTTCTTTGCTTTCACCCATTGCTTGTGCTTCTCACTCTTCAAGTGCTCCCTTTTGGCCTGTTCAGAGAATCCAACGAGTACCCCACAACCACAAAGAGATTTCGGCATGGTGCTTGCACAACGACAAAGCGGAGAGGGGCACCAGCAAACAGCCAGACAAGGCTCCTGTGAGCAAAGAAAGAAGGAGTGGCAGGAGCCCAACCCAGGAAACCCTCGGCATTATACGAGGGGGGGGGGGGGGTGCAGAGCTTTAGACCCCCCCACCCGGCTGGAGACCCACCCACCCAGACCCCCGCCCCTTGCAACTTAATTCTTATAAATATTGCCTGCTGGGCATGTGCAGCAGGCACCCCACTTTGAGGGCTGCCAGGGGGCCAATCTGTCCAGACTGAAAGCTGGATGCTCCGGATTTGCGCAATCGATTGGTAAACTCGCGACACTTTTTCCGGAATCCAGCCTCACATCTGGAATGTATGTTGTTTGCCTCCACCGCACGCGCACACCATGCCCCGGGTAGCCCCTCCCTGTCGAACCAGGACCCCCCCTCCCAACCAATTTTCTGGCAGGTGATTGGTATGGGTTCAACATCAGCAGCAGCTTATTCGGAAACGGTCGCACAGTACGGACACGGGGCGGTGGGATTTTGGGCAAATACAGTACACGTACTCCGGCTAGGGGACACCTTCAAAAGGTCCTTGAACGCGGCAGCAAATCCAAAGCAACCTTGCGTTCAAGATGCTGGCTGCAGACTTCGGATTTGACACACAGCCCACAGCAACCTCCCCATTCTTAATCTGGGAGCACATCAGAGTGGAACTCTCACAGGCTGTCTTTCTGTCTTTCAATATGTCTGTCTGTCTGTCTGTCTCCTTGTCTGCCTGTTTGTCCATCCGTTCATCTGTCCGTCTGTCTGTCCGTCCGTCCATTCCTCCATCTGTCTGTCTGTCGTCCGTCTGTCCGTGTGGTTGTCTGTCTGCTGGTTTACATCTATCCGTCTATCCGTCTATCTGCCTTTTTGTATGTCTGTATGTCTGCTTGCCTGTCTGTCTGTGTGTCTGCCTGTGTGTGTGAGCGGGTGGTTACACCCGTCTCCAGAGAAGTGCCTCCAGAGTAGACATGTAAGTAGCGCTGCGTTCCTCAACAACTCTTACACTCATTGGCTAGACAGGGCCGGACAGTGAAATGGGTCATCGGTGATCAGTACTGCATTGCACTGTGATAACAGGACTCCACTTCGCCGTCACTCCTGTCGCAGAAAGGACCTTGCCTACCTTTTTGTTAATGGCCCGATGAAATTGTCTCGGTGACCAGTGCTCTGCCTTCGCTTGCTTTCGTCTTCACTGACGTTGTGCCCCGCGTTTGGTCCCCACTGGTTTTCCCGCACGAAGTGTGTGGTCTGCTGTTGGCACGCCCCCTAGTGTCCGTTCGGCAGTTTTCGTTTTGTTGAGGTCATCTCCACGCTTGGCGCCGCTTCGTCTACTCTACTAATCTCATTCTCCTGTACCCTCCGACCCTCTCATGGCCGACCCCCCTATAATCTGCCGCCGATGTCATAAAGGCGGGCACCATGCCTCTGCCTGTCCAGAAGCTAGTACTGGCAATCGCTCGGAGCGAGGAGGCCGCGGCCCCCCACCGTCAAAGTGCTGTACCTGCAAACTGATCGATGGTGCTGACGCAAATCACTGGAGAGACGAGTGTCCGGTGGCCGCACAGCGGCTGAAGGATCGCCAATGCACCTTGTGTGGTTCGCCAGACCACTGGCAGAAGGGGTGTCCCAGATATCAGGCAGAGAAACATAAAGCTTGCCATCCCACGACCACCTACTGGCCCACTGGTCCCAAACGATCAGCGATCTCATGGTGCTTGCGCTGCGGAGTCAAAGGGGAACACCCCACCATGGACTGCACAGCCGTCGGTCCCCCAATCATCCTACCGGACCCGTCCGATGCCGACGATCTGCAAGATGTCTGCCTCTGGTGCTCCATTAAAGGCCACTCTCATCAATCCTGTATGCGACGAGCTCCGGTTCAGGCAAAAGAAAATGCTACTGCCATTGCGGGTCTGACCGATCGCGTGGATGCCTTACAGAAGTCCGTCACAGACTGCAATGCCCTGTCGGGTAAAGTGTCCACATTGGAGGGGCAGATGTCCAGTTTGATGACTTGGAAGTCGACTACCGAGGGCCGCTTGACAGTTTTAGAGTCGTGGCAGTCCTCTGCCAACAGCAAATACGTCGCCCGATCCAGCTTCGATGCCTTCGTGGAACAAAAATTCACCCCGACGCAACAACAGGCCGCTACAGCAGTACCAACATCTACCTTTGATGAATTGGTCAACACGCGCTTCCTCCCGACTGAGCAATAGGCCTCAGCATCTCTTCCAGCGGAATCTTTCAACGACTACGTCACTAGAATGGAACAAGCAGGGTTCAAACCAGCTTCGGAGGATACAGCTATATCAACGCCCCGACTCACGGGCGCCCCGCGCACCGCCTCGGAGACACAGGACATTGGAAGCCCGGGACAAACGGCAAAAGAAAGGGCAGCCAAGCGCGCTCACACTCCGTCCGGGCCCAGCGGATCGAGCTCCTCCTCCTCATCGTTCGTCTCGCCGACCCCCCGCACACCCGCCGGGGCCGCTGCGTTTGGTGGAGTCTCGCCTCCGAGCGCGCCGTGGTTAGCGCTGAAGCCGACGGAGAGCTCTCAGTGGTCAGAGGACCTACTATTCAGCGAATGGACAACCCACATGGACTCCAGACTACAGCAGTGGGCGTCCAAACATCTCCAGGGTGAAATGAAGAGCACGGTGGAGACCCTGGCCCGCGATTCGTGGTCACCGGAGAAGAAGCGTGGCATCTCCGCAGTGCTCACAACATCTCGAGTTCCAGTCCGCCTGTTCACCAATTTAAACCGGTAAGGGAGGGGGGAGACCAAGTACTGTTTAGGGCATCCTCCTCCCCCCCCCGCAGATAAACGAAGATGGCCCTCCCGTAGACAGTCTGGTCAGCACCATGCTCTCCCTCCAGTGGATTCGGCAAAAAATGGGTCTTGCCACATACATAGTACAACAAACATCAGAGTTCGTCTCCCAACTTGACATCCATGCGTATTATCCAATGGACATAACACACACCGGAGATCCAATCCACAACACACGGTGTCGTATCAATGCCCTGTCTCATTGTGACTCCCAAAGCAGTGAACGTGCCTTATGTGATAAACGACACACTGACAACGTAGCCGGACAGTGGGCACACGTCTCGCCTCCACCCCCCTTGCAGGCACAACCATTCAGAGATATACAGGGTTCCAAGGTGCTTGGGTGGGTTTTCCGAAGAGTATGCCACACCCTGTCCGCTACCAGTGGGTGGTCCACACCGCACGGGTGGCTCACAGCATGTCACATTCAATGGGACAATCCAGCGAGGCGACTGCTACACTCCTCCCCTCACGTCCTGACATCATGGGACGAGTGCAGCTCTATTCTCCCTCTTCCCTCCCCCCTCCCAGACCCCCTGCAACACCTGTGGGTATGGGCCCCAGCATCCGAGGTCCCAATTGTGCAACGCCACTTCCCCCAAATGTCCACTGTGGGTTGGTTTAGCACTTCACAGCCCATACACCTCATGACCTCTTCTAGAGCTCTGGATGCGTGTGACAGCATCCAAATACACCGCCTGCACCTGCTGTTGTCGCATGAAGGATCGAGTCTCCTGACCCTCCAACCCCCACCTCAGAGCACCAATGTCCTCAGAGCCTTGTGTATCCAGATGTCCCGTGCCCTTTCGGACAAAAATCTCGGTAGATGGGCAGCACTCCACCAAATGCGTGTTTCGTACCTCCCATACAGCACACACGCGGCGCTTCGGATGGCTCGGAGGCTGAGCCACGTCCACGTCTGGTACACCAACGTAACGCCCCCTCAGTACGCACTATACCTAGTATTCCATATATACCTCCACCTCGTGTATGTGGGAGTCACAAGCAAAGCACCGACGGTTCGCCTCCGGAAGCACCAAACAGACGCGTCGAGCTTCCAAGACTGCTCTACACTCCACAGACTAATGTTGCAAACGAACAGTGCCCACTGGGGAATCATCCCCCTGCAATTCATGAACGATGAGTGGTACGCCAGCGTCAGGGAACGACACTGGTGGTTCGTGTTCAAGAAATGGGCCTGTAACGACGTAGCCCCAGGCATCAGCACCGAGGGCCAGGGGTCGGGACCACGGGGATGGTTAAACCAACGAGTCCTGCAAGTCCTGCACAGCATGAAAGAGGCCCGACAAATCAAAGACTTTCCACGCCTAAAGTTTTTACAGCAGGACTTACACAGTCTGGCCTCGCAGATGAGTGTGCCACTCTACTCCGTGGGCAGCATCATTGTTCCGAATTTACAGCCATCTCAGAAAAGTGCCATTCACAGGGTCACCCGAAAAATGATTGCTTCCGTTGCCAGCCCCTCATGGGAAAAACAGGCCCTGGCGAAAGCCATTCGTGTCATCCGCAGTAGCCCTGTCAACGTCCGCCGCGTTACTGAGCAACATGCTCGCAGGTTTGATAAGTTAGGCGACCGGCCTCCGTGCAGGTGTCACACAGCACCGGTATACCCCGGGGTCTCCACAGTCATCGATGGACACATCGCATACACCCCGCTGTGGGTCCCCGCCTCTAACACGTATGCCCGACCCAACGACCCCCTACCCCTCAGAGGGTCGTCCGTCCGACCCCAACTCCTCTCTGACCTGGAAAAAATGGCGGATCAAATTGGTGCCAGCCTTCCGCCCCTCGAACTGATGCTCCCAGACTCGCTGTGGCCAGAGTCGGGCCGCGTGCTCACGCAAGTCAGGCGTTTTGCCAAGTCAGTCTGTCAGTCCCACTACGTCCGCATCGTCGACAAGGGGGTGGGTGTCCTATGGGCGTTTTGCCGCCACTGGGTATGGGGCGTTATTCAACAGTTCCTGGAAGCCGAGGGCTACACCCCGCCCCCCAAAACGTTGTCCCAGGCTATGGCTTTCGTCTCAGCGGAGCTGGACGCCAGGGGCTGGGACCGCAACTCAGCCGGTCAGCTTCCCCTCCTCTACCTCCTGGGTAAATTCAAGTCACTGGCTAAGGGTAAGTGGCTCTGGCGCGGCATTACCTCCCTCCCCCAACCCCTACTCCCCAAAAAGTCGCTGCGCATTGCCGCACGCGCCAACACAGCTTTCCTCCGACTCCTGTGCCACGAAGTCCCATGCTGTTTTTTAGCTCAAAGCATCTCAGAGGTGAGCCGGTGGTTCCACTGGTTGGACACCATAAATGCCCGCTTCATCAGTGAGGTGGATTGCAAGGATCAGTTCAACAACATATGCCCCACTGACATAGAATCCCACCTCAAGGAGGCCAGCACATGGCTTGCCAAACGCCGCAAGTGGCGCATGACCGACATCGAGTGGTCAATACACAAGGACTCCAAAATGCTCGACAGAGCGGGACGTGCTAAAGCAACGAAATTCTGGTACATCATCCACACCCAAATGTCAGACACAATCACATTCGAAATGCACTGCAATAACTTCATCAGGGCGGTGGGGGGATTATGGTGTCGCCACGGTTGCATTCCAATGGGCGGTTCTTTTTCAGCCCAAGCAGCCGACTTACACAGCCTGTGGAAGGTATATACAAACCGCCACCTACTGCGCCGCCTGGGCTCCCTCACAGTTTCCGAGGCAGGGTTCCCCTACTGGGAGTCACCGCAGGGGATTACCGCGCTGTGCCAATTCAGGGACAACATCCTGATTGCCACCACCACCCCCGACACAGAAGTCCACCCCATCATTTCCATAGTGTGTAACCTGTTGGGCGAGGCATGGGGACTTGATGTGCTCTGCGAGTGTATGTCAGGTCCTGGGGACGCCTGCAAACATCGCTGCCACTCAGCGTCCACCACAGCCCTCGGTTTTGACATGATCCGCGGAGAAACGGGTAAGGGGCTGGCGTATTTGCACCCCAGCGCGCTCTCCTCAACCTGGAGTTTGAAAAGTGCACCCCCCCTCCTGTCTCCTGCAAGCGCCTATCCAGCCTACCTCCCGGGTATCATGACGGGCGCCCTAAGCAACGCACGCCCATGGGCCACAACATGGGCGGGGGAGCTGCTGTCCCTCTCCGCTTGGTTGCAAATAGCCCTTCTCAGCGGGTATGCATTGCCGCAGGTCACCAGAGCGGCCCATTCGGCAGTAGCTAGGGGCCTGTCAACAAGCCCCAACGACCACACAGCCACTGTCCGCTACCTCTACACGATTCGCCCACTCCTCCCAATGCCACACTGTTGCCACCTCACGTTGTGCGCCGCTTGGCTGCGACGACATGCACACTGGGCGGGGGACAGCTACAGTAGTTGGCAACTGGATCCATCACTGTCACCAGACGGCACCACAGGTTTTTGGTGCGGGGACTGGGACATCCTCCACTTTCACGCCGCCACAGTCCGACCCAGTAACCATGACTGCCCCCCCTGGGAGTCTGTGTGTGTGTGAGCGGGTGGTTACACCCGTCTCCAGAGAAGTGCCTCCAGAGTAGACATGTAAGTAGCGCTGCGTTCCTCAACAACTCTTACACTCATTGGCTAGACAGGGCCGGACAGTGAAATGGGTCATCGGTGATCAGTACTGCATTGCACTGTGATAACAGGACTCCACTTCGCCGTCACTCCTGTCGCAGAAAGGACCTTGCCTACCTTTTTGTTAATGGCCCGATGAAATTGTCTCGGTGACCAGTGCTCTGCCTTCGCTTGCTTTCGTCTTCACTGACGTTGTGCCCCGCGTTTGGTCCCCACTGGTTTTCCCGCACGAAGTGTGTCTGCCTGTGTGTATGTATCTGTTGCTTGGCATACTCACCTGTTGGTCTAGTGGTCTGTCTGCCCATCTATCTGACTGTCTGGCTGCTTGTCTTTGTCTGTTTGTTTATTTGCTTTTGTTTGTCAGTCTGTTTATTTTGTCCGCATATTCAACTTGCGGTCTGAATTTCTGTTTGCCTGCCTGTGTATCGTCAGGATCCGAGTTTTTGGATGCCTAATCTCAGGTTGCCGTGGCTTGGGAAGTGGTCCACCCCATGTCGTTGGGGACTTGCTTGCGGACCGCCTGTTGTTGATCGCTAACAATTTGTTGGCCATAGAAAATGATCGTGTTTCTGTCTGTCTGCATGTATGTCTGCCCAGCGCTCCACTCACTCTCATCTGGTGGACAGCATTGCTGTACATGCTGGCTGTGCGAGTTTAAGGTCTCCGGCTGTCTCGTCTGCCGTGACGCCGTTGCAGGTGCTGCCCAGCCCTGGGCAGTCCGTGGAGGGTGTCCGGGTTGAGGTCGTGTTGGCAGCGTGCGCGTCGTGCGCCGAGGCCATCCGTGATGAGGACTTCGAACTGCTGCGGCCGTGGCACATCCCCACGGACGGACAGCGGCAGTTCATGCACGACTGGAAGGGGCAGTACGGCTTCATGTGGCCCACCCACAGCGCCCCCGTGGTCAACGGCACCGTGGTCATCCCGATGCAGGGCCTCGAAGGTGGTCAAGAGCACCTCGTGTTTCGCATCTGCTACGAGTACGGGATGCGTCACATGGTCTGCGAGAAGGGCACGTTCCGGGTCGAGCACAACATCCGAGCGGAAATCGTCAGCCAGATGTCGACACAGGCGGTCTGTTTCCGCTCCCATCAGCTCGCCCGACAGGGTGGCGGTTGGGGCAAAATTGGATGGTGTTTTGGGTGGAGGTTTAGTGAAAGTTGGGTGCAGGTTGGATGGAAGCTCAGGGCGAGGTTGACCGGAGACACGGATCGGACAGGCAGGGGAAACAGACCGCCTGCGGCGGCGTGTGGTCAAACCCCAAAGAATCACCACCCATCCTCCATCCAACCACAACCCCATCTCTCCTTACCGCAACTCGACTCCACTCGACCTCTGTTCCATCCCCTTCTAGCCGCCACCCAACCTCCATCCGTCCCTGAGCCGTCGATGCGGGCGGTCTGTTTAAACTCCAATATCCCCTCTTCAACCTCCATCCACCTTCCAGCCACCTTCCACCCAACCTGCTCCCAACCTTCGCCTCAGCAGCTCTCCACCTACCTCCTGACCGCCACACAACGCAACTGCCACCCAACCTCCATCGAACCTCCACACAACCCTACCCAATCTGCGCCGATCCTCCTTTCAACCTCCACCCAACCAGCACCCAATCTCCACCCAACTTCCACGCAACTTCCACGCAAACTCCACCCGAATCCCAACCCAACCACACCGCCCGCCCCCAACATGCACCCAACCCCCGCAACCTTCCCCCACCCGCCATCCAACTTCCACTCAATCGCCGCCCAAAAGCCAACCAACATCCCTCAATGTCGCCACCCGCCATCCAATCCGCCTCAACCCTCCACCCAACCCCCTTTTCGCAGGTTCCGGGCATCGCCCTGCGCAACGCCCCAGCCGTCGCGGCATCCCTCCCGAGCGGCGTCCTCAGGGACACGTTCGCGTTCGCGGTGGTTGCCGGCGCCCCGTACGTCGGGGCCCAGCTGGCGGCCGGGGCGGTCGCGTTCTCGGTGAACAAGCGCGCGGTGTTCCATGACCTGAAGTTCCGTAAGAGCGCCAACCCCGGCGACTACCGCCTCCAGTTCCTCGTGCCCGGCGCCGTCACGCCGCCGTCGGCCACGATCACCGTCACCCGTGAGCCCTCGCAGATCCGGTTCACGTCGCCGGTGCCGGGGCATTTGCTGGTGGCCGCCAGCGCCAACGTCGTCAGCCTCGCCGCCGTCCTGCCGGACGGGGCCCCGGTCCCCGGGACGGAGATCATCTGCAGTCTGCAGATGACGCGCGCGCACAAGGCGGCGCTGTTGGCCCGGCAGAAGCTGCGCAACGCCACGCTCCCGTACCAGGGCTGCATCGTCGCGGCGGGGCACTGCGGCCGCACGTCCGCACTGATGTCGAAGGTGGTCACGGATATGCACGGCCACGCGCGCCTCACGGTACTGATCGAGGCGGCGCCGCCGGGGATGTACCAGCTCAAGTGCCACGGCCGCTCCAAAGGTCCCCACCCCCACCCCCCCACACACACCCCTCGTAGAATGCAGGGAATGCAGCGCAGCGCTGATATGTAAAAGATTCTGGCGATCGGGTCACCCTCTGGCCCTGTGTTACCTCTCGCAACTGCGGTGGGCAGCAACCCCTGAATTGCACCGTTATGGGGGTCGCTGCGTGTGAAGCCTGCCAGTGGCGGCAGGGGAGTGGACACCACGTGGGCAGTGACGCTGCGACGGGAGGGGGACCAACACCCACTCTTACCCACAAAGTTCCGCACAAGAGAAAGCCGTTCTGCACGCGGCAGAGGCATATGTGCATTGCCCTGCGGTGGGCTGCTTCCTGTGCCCGTTCCCTGTCCTTGTCCTGCTCGTCCTCCCCTAAGACTCTGGTAGCCGATGACGAACAGCTGCAGATTGGCATCACAGGCCCAGGCATGTGCTGCAAGGCGGGTAGGGGTGCCCCCCCAACGGGTTTGCACCCAACAGTCAATTCCAATGGTGTTTCTAACCACCAGTAACCGGTTGGGCACCCAATTTTGAAACCGCTCCTTCCTCTTCCTGCCCACTCAAGCGTTCCTGCTCCATACTCCCCCCCTTTCACAGTAAGTACGCGGTGTAACCCCCCCCCCCCCGCGCCCCCGGCGCTCTTCGCGCCCATGCCCAATCGTGGGCATAACACGCGCATTCACGTGCAAGCGTCCACAAGGGCTGCGAGATCCCATTTCACCGCAGGGGACTGCCTTTTGGCCACAACAGCAAGGCCACACGGTGCTGCAGGGCACCGACAGGACTGGAAGGGGAATAGCTCTGGGTCTGACCCCGGGGCTCCGGTATCCGTCCCCATCCCCATCCGAATCCCGGAGCATGACTGCGGCTGGACGTCCCAGGCAGCCGATGGCGCCATGGGAGAACTGCCATTGATCGGAGAAACGGACGAAAGCGAACCGCCGCGCAATCGACAGGATCGGCTGGAGGCAACCGAAATGCCAAGCTACCCATTTTGCAGTGCAATGCAAGACATGTTTGCGCGCGCCATCTGCAGCCCCCCCCCCCCCCCCCGCCCCCAGTGTTGTGCTTGTTCCCAAAGTGCTGGTTTCACTTTTTGTGAATTTGGGGTCTGGGTCACCTCCGGCGGCCGCGAGTTTGGTCCCGGTTGGATTTGGGATTTGGGGGGCCCTGGGAATGAGCCACTGTGAGTGAGTGTGGGGTGTTCCATGACGGCGGGTTGGGTATGGCCCTGTACGTCAGTGACGTGCCGCACGGGGGCAAGGGGCCGTGGCCAAGCGTTGGCTTGGAGCCATTTTTTGGATTGGGGCCTGCGGTAGCGCTGCGCGGGCCCCGTTCGGACCGGTGCATGGCAGTGCGAACTCCCGCCGAACGCCCCCTCGTCAGGCCCCGAGCAGGAGCTGGAGGAGTCCATCGCAAGCCTCGACCGCGTCGTGGGGACGCTGGTCCCGGACATGGTGCTGCCGGCCTTTGCCCAAGGGGTGGCCGAACTGCTGGACCAAGTGCCGGGGCTGGGGACGGTGCTGGAGGCCATCTCCCTAGGGCCCTCCAAGGCCGACGGCAGTGTGGAGGTCCTGAGCCAGGCCTTCGAGGTGCACAACAACGTGGCGCAGGTGCTCATCGTTGTGCAGCCGCTGCTGGAGGACCCGTCGGGCACCCTCGTGGAGTTCACGTTCACGCCCACCCTCGCCACGGAGCCTAAGTTGTTCTACCGCCAGCCGGGTACGTGGGGCGTGGGGGACCGCTGGGAGGAGAAGAGATTGCCACGGCATTTCTGGGCGGAACGCGCGAGGCGTGGGGGGCCTGGTCTCCTCGCGCCTCGTAATGTGTGTGCGTCTCTTCGCAACACACGTGCCACATTGCACTTCCTGCAACGCGTACAGAGAAGAGGGATTTTACTTTGTGAGAAATTTTGCGTTTGAAACTTTCCACACATTTTTCAGACCTCTGCCAGGGGGGGGGGTGTTTCTGTGGAGAACGACAACATGGGGGTTTTACAGAACCCCCCCTTCTTTTCGTTGGACAAATTTTTAGGCAAAAGTGGGGTTTTCACATAACCGAAACCCCCCCCTTTTTGGGGGGAAGGGTTTGCTTAGTCCACCTCACACTACCACTATGTAGCATTTCTGACCACTTGGGAGCCCCCGAGAAGGCAGGGGTGAGGTAGCCAATTCTGATTTTGTCCCTCTTTGTTTGGGGACCCCCAAGAATGCAGGGGTTATGTAGCATTTCCGCCCACTTGTGGGCCCCCGAGAAGGCAGGGGTGAGGCAGCCAATTCTGATTGTGACCCCTAGCGTAGGTTTTGACTTCTGATTTTGTCCCCTTTGTTGGGGACCCCCGAGAATGCGAGGGTGACGTAGCATTTCCGCCCTCTTTTGGGCCCCAACCTTCCGGTGCTATTGAGGAAACCGGGCTAATCTCTGATTCCACACGTGGCGGTGTTCCATAACGGCGGGTTGGGTACGGTGTGGTGTAACAGGTGTCCAGTGTGATCTGCTTCTGTTGGACAAGGCCATTTGTGTGTATCGGGATTGGGGTGGTGTGTGCAGTGACACAATTCTGCTGCCGTTTTTAAACGCCGAGCTCCTGCGACCCGTTGGGCTTCAATATGGCACATGCAGTGGCATGGGCATGGGCATATGCCATGCACGTGTCATTGGGCATTGCACGTGTCATTGGGCACGGCGCATGCCCGTGTCCCACATGTGCGACAGCTGTCACATGTGGCACATACGCTGCACTACTGTGGGAACCCGGGCAAAGGCCATGCCAACAAACAACATCCAATCCAACGCTGTCCTGACACAAGTCTTGGCCATTCTGCGGCCCCAATTTCGGGGCGTCACACCGCACCAACAGCGCATGGCAAGTGGTTTTGCAACAGCCTGGGGACGGGTGCTGCAGGTTGTACCCTTGGCCTTTTGTCCCAGTCAAGTTTTGCACGGTGTATGTTGGTGCATTTTTTCGGCAATGAAGTCTTGTTGTGGGGGTGGGGGGCTTGCGGTGTCCTGCGACTCGGTTGCGCCTGAGCAGCAGCATGGTCAAGGCTGCTCTCGAGGGTCGTTGCGTCGCGTTGTACCGCATGCGTTGCATTGCATTGCAATGCCAGACGGATGTGCCTTGTGTTTTTGACAAGATTGGGCGTTTGTCGCACGTCCCGGCATTCTCAATGCATGTGGGTTGTATGGACCCGGGCCGTCCACTCCGAGTGGACCGTGCGCATTGCAGTGCGCAGCCAACACTCTTCGGCAAACAATACCCGCCGGCGTTTCAGGGGTGTTGTTCAAGACAAAGGTGGGCGTTTACCACAGTAAGTGCCTGTCAAATGCCTGGCTGTGTAAGGGAGGGGTGCAGGGGACACGGAATGTTATCCAAGCTCTGTACACATGCCTGCTACCACTGCCGGTACCCTGCTCCCCCCTCTTCCTCTTGTCGTCCCTCACGCACTCATGGAAGCTGCTCCATCGGGGGGTGGGTGTCCACCACCCCCCACCCCCTTTGCCCCGAGGCCGAAGATGTTGGTGTGGCCACCGCCCCCACTCATCTGTAGGCCAATCGGTCAAAAACCTCGAATACGATGGTTTTGGGCTGGTGTTTCGGTCACAGACACCCCCCTCCCCACCACCACCCTCGACTCCTCTGAAGAGCCCAAACAGTCAGTGTCCCCTCAAGTCATCATTTCACCCGCTTGCAGTGGTCCGCGTGCTTGACCCGGAAGGGGCGCCCGTACGCCAGCGGAAGGTATGGGTCGGGGCATACCCCATCAAGAGCCGGATGCAGTTGGCCTGGAACAAGCGCGTGGTCACGGACGATGAAGGCTACTACAACTTCAGCGGCCTCACGGCAGCGCAGGGGGCGGCGATGGAGGACTACCGCCTTGTGTTTGCGTGCCAGGGCGTCGTCTCGGAGCCCTCGGACGCCTTCGAGCTGCACGCGCCCCCCGGGCTCAAGTCCCAGTGGGAGAACATGAAGTGGGTGGTGCTCATCCTGTTCGGCTCCCTGTTCCCGATCTTCGCCGCCAATTTCCCATCGCAGTCCAGGTGGTCCACCCAGTCATGAACCCGGCCACTCACCATCCGCAGCCTCATCCGTGCACACATCCACGCACTCATCCCTTTCCCACCCACCCATCCACCCACCCACCCATCCCTGCGTCCATCCAACCGTGCATGCATCCATCCATGGTTTGTCAATGCCGTCGGGGCACTCTCCAAGGATGTGGCCCCCACTGCTGGCCCATCCTTCAACACGCTGCCCCTGACACCGGGATTCACATCAGGCAGTGAAGAGGAGGACCGGTAGTGACCACAACACGGATCGAAGGACAAAATGGGTGGACCCACAAAGCGCATCGAATGCTTTCGAACGGTTGGGGAACGGTGGCACATGGGGTTTCTCTTCCCCTGAGCAGCCCACAAGTCAGTGATGTGCAGCACAGTTCCAGAGCCGCCGGTAGTAGCAAACCAGGGCCACCAGCCGCAGTAGGCAAGGCTCAGCACCAGTCGACGTATGATGATGTCCGCAGCAGAGCGGTATCCCAACGGTCCTGATCAAGCAACATGCATCGCCACTTTGTTCTCTTTTGCCTGCCAGCCCCCCATCAACCAGTCACCCACAAGGAAGGGAGCAGTTGCAGTGGGAAACAACACAACAAACTTTACAGCACGGAGAAAGCTGTACGGCAGTTTGTTTGGCCAATTCGAATCCAGTCCGCCCCGAGCAGCAAGGTCCACAAATACCAAAACAAGGGGAGGTGGCCGCGTGATGCGAAGTCGGAGAATCTCTGGGAGGGGAACAGTATGACCCTGGGCAAACCGTTTCCCCCAACACAAAACGCGGCCAAACCTCCACCCACCCTCCCACCCCATCAACCACCCATCCATCCAAAGCAGGCACACCAGCCGCATCAAGTCACCCATCCGGTCATCCACCCACTCATGCATCTGCCCCATGTGCCGCCTGCACCAAATCTCTCCACACCTTCTGCCCAGATTGGTGTTTCTCTGGGTTGCGCTGGCGCTCGGGGTTCTGGCGGGACTCGGATACTTCACGTATGACATGTACGTGCGGGTACCGCTGGAGGCCGGCCCCACTGTGTGGCTGTGGGTCGCCATCATTATGGTCCTGGGGGCCTACGGGCTGCTGTGCCTCATGTTCCTGGGGCTTGTGTACCTGATCGTGCGCGCCACGCAAGACGACGACTACGCCGACCAGCTCATGGGCTACGCCAAGGCCAAGGAGGGCTATGCGTACGTCAAGTGGGTGGTCAACCACAGGCTGCCCCCCACGGATCGGGCCTGGCACGAGTGGGTGGCATCCACCGATAACCGCTACATCGTACACGACTGCCCCAAGGCATTGCTGAGGCACGTGGTGCCGCTGCGGTTCCTGCTGGCGATGGGGATGTGCGCGTACCTCTTGTCCATCTTCGTGCTGTTCACGGTGTTCCTATGGGTCAACATCTACGACTTCGTGACGGTACTGAAGGCGGGGGGACAGGGTCTGGGTAGTCTGTGCTGCAGCACTTGTCAAGGGTTGGTGAGGGTTGTCGAGATAACCCTCTACAACCCTCTACAACCCTCTACAGCCCTCTACAACCCTCTACAACCCTCTACAACCCTCTACAGCCCTCTACAACCCTCTACAGCCCTCTACAGCCCTCTACAACCCTCTACAACCCTCTACAGCCCTCTACAACCCTCTACAACCCTCTACAACCCTCTACAGCCCTCTACAACCCTCTACAACCCTCTACAACCCTCTACAACCCTCTACAACCCTCTACAACCCTCTACAGCCCTCTACAGCCCTCTACAACCCTGTGCAAGGGCTGTAGAGGGTTGTAGAGGGTGGAAGATGTTTATAGATGGTTGGATATGGTGGTTCAGGGTGGTCCGTCTAGCGTACACATCGTCAGGCATTGTTGTGGTGCAGAAAGAAGGACTGTGAAGGACGATGGCCTTCCCTTAACGCACACGTCATGCAATTCAGGTGCTGTACCACCAGATTCCGGCGCCGGACGGCATCACATGGGTGGAGGAACAGGCCGTGAGCCTGCAGCTGATGTCCAGCCTCCGGGACACCTT
The DNA here is from genome assembly GCA_964036045.1 of Eutreptiella sp. 'Long Island Sound 2002'. Taxonomy (NCBI): domain Eukaryota; phylum Euglenozoa; class Euglenophyceae; order Eutreptiales; family Eutreptiaceae; genus Eutreptiella; species Eutreptiella sp. 'Long Island Sound 2002'. The sequence goes on along the minus strand of OZ038378.1, from coordinate 11,317,662 downwards.
CTACAACCTCGCCTCCAACAACCCCCAGTTCGCCTTCATGTACCGCGGCGTGCGCTTTCTGGAGGGCGTCAATTACATCGAATCGTGGCGGACGGTGCACGACATGGTCTCCAGCACGAAGCGCAGCGTCATGATCGCTGGCATTGTGGCGGCCGTGCTGCCTGTCTTCGCCTGCGGGCTGACCTGGTACCTGCTGTTTGTGGGCGTCAAGGCCAACTTGCTGCTGATCCGCAAGGGCAAGGCCGACCCCGAGCTCCTGGCGCTGGTGTCGCACAACAACGCGGAGACATACCCGGCGCACCAGGTGGCGCGTTGTGCCTGCCCGCTGCCGGAGGGAGGGTGTTCCGTAATGGCCGGCCAGTGATCTTCTTAGGCGACAGCTTTGCCGGAAGAAAGCATGCGTGTGATACCTTATCCCAAGACAAACAACAAGGATCACCCAAGGTGGCAAGCCAAGTATTTCCCCGTTGGAATGTTTTTTTCTCCACAGTGTAGACCTGTATGTCTGACACTGCCTGCGTTCTCTTTTGCTGTCTGCCTGTGGCATCTCCTTCCTGACTCGGGTTTCTGTCAAGGTCCTGAGATCGAACACTGGGTCGGGCACAACTGCTGAGCTGGCACGGGGATGAAAGCCGCAGGTTGCGAACACCGCCTACACAGCAGTCGCGGGTTCGAACCCGAGGTTTGACAAGGGTTGTTGCAGATGATGGCCTGCCAAGCTGCTTGGCCGTCCATTGCTCTCGTTCCTTTCAGGTGATGCACTTCCTTGTGGGCTACATCCTTCAGTTCTTCGTCTTCTTCATCCTTGTCATCTGTGTGACCAACCCCTTCATCATGAGTTGGATCTGGACCCACTTCTCCAATGCCATTATCACCCTCGTGGTCGTCATGGCCATCCGCATGGTCGTTGTGCAGATCATGCAGCGCACAATGCTTCGGGGCCTGGAGATGCAGCACCCCCGCTGGTACCACTACTGGGCCAACATCAACCTGGTCTACCTCGGCCTCGTGGCCGCGGCGTTCCAGGTCCGCGTTGCGATTGCGGGTGCTGTACTTCGTCGTGATGTGAGGATTGCGCTGTTCCTCCGGTGGTAAATCCAACAGACAGGGGAACAGGGGTGGGTCCCGCTTTTTTGGCGATTGGAAAACCGGTTGGGGGCAAAAACTCGGGCGATCACAAAACGGTTTGAGAGCGGTTGAGAGGAACGGCACCGGTTCGGGCCGGACGGACCCAAAGGAAGGTCAAGACGAGGCGTGTTCTCCCCCCATATCTTGACTGTTATACCCAAGAACCAACACTTAACCCTCATCTCATCGCGAAAAATTGTTAATCCGTTGCTGATTAGTTGGTGATCCCTATACAGATGCTTCATGGTTGGTTTATGATGATCAATGACTCCTTGTTTTTGTTTTCCTTCAGTTGCAAATGGTCGATGCATGACGGGCGATTAATCTGCCAACCCCGAGCGGTTGTGTGTTGCGTGGCAAACACTTGTGACCCGCGGGCAGTGGCCTGCCAAGCCTGGGCTAAATGCGAAGTGCCATCGATTAAGTGATGCAAACCGTCCGCCGTTCCGCATCAACGGCGACCGACGGCTGTAGGGGATCGACCAACAGCCGTCGGTGGGCGGCTGTCCAGTACTTTGCACACTCTGCCTTCAAGTATCGTATTATACCGAATGGCGACCGTCCCACTAAAGTGAAGGGGGGTTCAGGGCCCTTTGCGTGACGGAAGGGTCATGTAGAAAATGCACTTATTCCTGTGCTTCGAAGATTTCTGATGAGGAAGGGTGCGTGGGTCGAACAGGGGCTCTCCCCTGCCCAGTACCAAACCACTCCCCGGGCAACACCACGGACAAAACTGCCCGGAATTCAGCCCAGCGTTGATGCATAGCACGTGGTGATCCGTGACACCCCCCCCCCCCAGTTCCCACCCCCTCCCTCCACTCCCTCAATATCACCAGGTGATGCAAGTGACATGGTGCTCGACCGGTTGCACTCCACAGGTCACAACCAGGATTTGTAGCATTCGCGGAACACCCCATCCCAAAGTGGCCCGGAGAGGTCGGTCCGGTAGTGTGCCATCGAGGCCCTCAGGGGCAGGGGGGCGGTGGAAAAAAAATTCGCGCGGATTTTTTTTTCGTACCCCCCCCCCCTCCGGGGGTACCCCCCGAAAAAAAAACTGGCACCCCATGTAGGAATTTTTTTTCGCCAGGAGGAATTTCTTTACTGTGTGCTACTTGAACTTGAATGCCACCTTCACTTTGCCACATTGTAGGACATTGGCACATGAACTACTGGTGAGATAAAAGTAAGTCGGTTTTTTTTTGCATGGCGCCATTGATTTCTCTCCAGTAGCGGGGGACACCTATTAAATGCAATCGTCAGCCCGCGGACAAGGGGCCTCTGGCGCGGGACGCTGCCACCTCCAGTAGCGGGGGACACTGGTTAAATGCAATCGTCAGCCCGCGGACAAGGGGCCCCTGGCGCGGGACGCTGCCACCCACATTGAGCATTGTGTCCGATCCATCTACTCTCCAAGCGGAGCCGCTAGCCTTGCTACGCTAGCGGTGCCCCACTCAGCAATGAGTGTGGGCGCAGCGTGGAACCGCGTGGCCACCAGCGTTTGGTGGCCCGTTGTGGAAACCCGGGAGTGGAATTGCGGTACACAATGTGAAATGTGGGGTGTTCCACTTGTTTGTTTGTTTGTTTCACAGCCAGGGAGGGTGAAGAAAGCATGAGAGGGAGAGGGTCCAATTAACAATAATCCATCAAGATTTGGGTTTAATTGTACGTGTTATTTGCTTTTCCTTCTCGCAGACCTTTTAGATGTCGTCCGCGATCAACATCGCATGGGGCCAACGGGATGCCCATGGGTGGACATGTCCCTGTGGTGAGCGCTTATCAATTCTAGCTACACCCGACACGCAGTCCTACCAGTTGCATTGCCAGGGCAAGAAGCATCGCGCAGGCATTTCCCCCGTTGTCAAGGGACGCCAACTGCCCATGACGCGCTTTTTCAACACCTCGTCCCAAGGGTCGCAGCCCTCTCAGCTACAATCCCAGGAATCCTCAAGGCCATTAGAAGACCCCAGTAGCCCATGAAGCGATAAGTGGCCGCGGGGGATAACCGGCAACAAGGTGCGTTGGCCGGCAATAGGGTGACCGCTTAATGCCACTCGAAACGCGAAACGACTCGAAACAGCCTTACGGGAGTGGGCACCCCGTTTGGCGGGCGAAACGTTGGCAAGCCAATGAAGGTTGGTAGGACATGGGGCTACAGTTGGGGGGGTCTGGACGAACGATGTGCATGCGGTGCAGCGATAAAAACGCGTTTAACTAAATGGTTTTTGTAGTCAGATACAACCATAGGAGAAAAAAATTTTTGGCGATGCGCGCGCTAGAACAGCGTAGTGCAACAATGTGCACCATTCACACACATGCAGAGACATACTAACACACCATCACACAAACCGTAGCCTCATTGAGAACCAATCTTTGTTGGCAAGCCATTGTGGCGTAGCGGTCACCAACCAGCATGCTAGAAGGCAATGGAGACATGACATTGTGGGGTCCACTGTAGGCTTGGGCAACCTGCAGCACGGCCAGAATGGACAAGGATCACTCTTGTCCTTCAATGCTGCTGGTTCGGTTTCTCGCCCCAGATAGGGTGTATTGCCTTATCTGGGGACTCTTTCCTGCCGATAAGAGGCCAGGGTGGGGCGCTGCACTGCAGCCGGAATAGACCGGGGGTCTTTGTGCCCTTAAACACAAATACCACCCATATCGGCTGAAATATCCATGGTTACCTTGAAAAATACCCTCCTTGCACCTTCCAAACCCAAACACATGGGGTAGACTTAAGGAAATTTCAGGTTTTGGGGACCGGAAAAAATTTTCGCGCGAAATTTTTTTTCTCCTACCCCCCTCCCCCTCCGGGGGTACCCCCCGAAAAAAAAGCTGTAGCCGGTACCAGGAATTTTTTTTCCACCGCCCCCCCTGCTCAGGGGTAAGTAGCGCTGCTACCCTGGAGTCGGTCCCCAGGGCAGGGAAGCACTCAGCGTGCCCTAGGACCCCTCCAACTGCCCCGAGCCGTGCCAGTGTGGGAACCAGCCTTCACGGCGGTGCCACCTGTGCCAGTGGGCACTCCAGGAGCGCGGGTCCCCCCACTCGTGTCATGCGCCGCAGCTGCCCCTGTGCAGCATGTCCCCATGGCCTGGTGGCTGCGATGCCCTGGCCCACATCTCCCCCGATGGGCTCAGCGTGAGGCTCCTCTGGGTGCTTTCACCCTCCCTCCCCCATGCCCCCCCCCCCCCCCCCACGTACTGCGCGCCTCCGTGTGCGCCTGGCCAGGGCCTCAGTGGTGGCGAAGCTTGGCCCCACGACCTTCGACTCCGCGGAGTGCCACACCCCACCACAGCAGATGCACCCAGTACAGCGGCGGTGCCCTGCGCAGGTGGTCCGCCTTTCCCGGTTGGGAGCATACACACAGGACGACGGTGTCTCCCACCAGCGCTCCGGTGAGGTCTGGCGGTTGTCGATAGGCCACTCCGCCTTGGAACCGGACAATCAGGTTGTTCAGCCTTGCGGCCGGGCAGGGGAGGACGCCCAGACCCCAGACCCTGCTTCTGCATGAAGCCTGTGTAGCAACCCAACCGGAAACCCCGAAAGGGGCTCAACAATGGCCAAGCCGGGGGCTATGCCATCCGTACCACTCTTCCAGGTCATCATCCGCTTCGTGAAGGTGGTGCTCTTCATGTCCATCTACTTTGTGCGGCTGGACTCCAAGATCATGGCCGGGCGCCTCAGTAAGATGGACGTGCCGTGGGTTGGGTACTGGTCCATGCTCTTCATTGAGGAGGTGTACCACAACCCCCTCCGCAAGATCTTCTTGGCCTACCTCTGCATGCACCGCTTCTCCGAGCGGGACATCCACCCGAGCATCGGCGCGATGGTCCGCGTGCTGCAGGACGCGGGGGACCAGGGGTTCCGCGGGGTGTCGCGCGTCAAGCGGCGGTGGTGGCTGCTCGTCACCCTCACCCTCAACCCCTCGCTCTTGGGCATGCGCAGCGGCCGCTACCGCGCCATCCTCCAGCCCTCGCTCCTGCAGCGCCTCACGGGCTGCTGCCGCAAGGGCGACGCGGGGCCCCCGGACGGGGACGGCGGGGCCCGGGCCGGGCCGCCCCGGCGCCGCTCGAGCGCTGGTCCACTGGGGCCGAGTCAAGTGGAGCCGTTCCATTCGTTTGAGGACGAGACCCCTGAGCCTCAGCCCCCCGGAGTACCTGAGCCGCCCGCTCCAGCGCAAGCCCAGGTCTGACCCGGACCAGCCCCCCCCCCCCCCCCCAACCCTGACCCCCTTTCTCACGGGTGCGCCGGCCCGGGGCAGGGCTTGGGGGTGGGGGCTTTGGGATGTGAGTCGACCATCGCGCCACGGCCTCATCGATGCACAGCTGCTGTGGCGGAGTCGCCGACGGGTGTCGGTCAGTAACCCGCCGACGAAGGGCCTGGAGGCGGGCTGCCTTTTGGTATGTGCACGGCAGTTGGCGGTTTCGCAATCGAGGCGGCTCGTTAGCGGCCGGCGGTTAGCGTGTCATTGACAGTTGTCCCTGGTCGACTGGCCTTGTTGTTGAAACGTGTGGGCGGAGTCCACACCGAGCATAGTCCGGCACATGGCCATCAGCCACGGCGGGGGGGCGGGGGGGGGGGCTGAGGGGGGAAGGGGTTATCTGACAATCCTGCTCTGTTGGCGCATGTGCCACACCTCCGCACCCCCCCCCCTTGCACACCAGCCATATCATGGGCAACAGTATTTGTCCCCATCCACACCGCCACAACGCCCGGCCGCAACAAAATGACCTCCTCAAGAAGTGCCCCTGACCTGTCAAACCAAAACATGTCCACTGTAGCATCCCGTGGTAAGTGAGGCGCGTCGTTCAACTGCTCACACCCTCACGTGACACGTGACCAAGATGTTCCGAGGTCGAACCTCCGGTGGGCCATAAGTCGCACTGCTAATCCGTCCTGGGGCGCTAGGGTGTCCGTGGTGACCCCGCGAGCCGGAAGGGACTAAGAATAGTTCGCTCGTGCCAGATCGCCTGAGTCGTCTACCTCTGTATCCATCTGCGATGAGGCATCGGGCCTGTGAACAAGGCTACCCTTTGGGTAGGCTTGCAAGCCCTCATCCTCACATCCTGTGGTCGCATACCCAGACCGGGGCTGCAGTTGCTGTGGCGTATGCTGTGTGTCAACGGAGCGATGATGTGATGATGTGATGATGTGGCCCGATTGTCCGCATGGCAGTGGGGCTTGCATGCGATTGTGTGCCACAACCCTGCATCATACTGTTGCGTGTCTCAACTGATTCTCGCACGTGTACGTGCTTGCACAACACTCTATGGCTGCCGCATGCCGAGGCATACCGAAGCATGCTGCAGCACTGAGTTTTCAGACCTGTGTAGGTGGGGTTTTGCAGCATGCCGAAGCGGCGTGAAATTTAGAATTGCTCCTGTGACGGCCATACATTTGCACTGGTCTTCTGTCCCTGAATTGATCCCTGTATTGCCTGCCCCATGACCACTGCCAACAACCACTTCTGGTAGAGTCGCATTGTGGGAGGTCAAGCTTGCAGAATTCCCCATAGGGGCATCCTTTGCCCTTTCTCGTGGGTCGACCTTGCTCTGCATGCCATGTTGAGAGATCAGTGTGATGAAACCATCTTGACTGATGACCAGCTCAATCGGCGGGCGACACTGTGTGCCATTTGGCCGTCATGCATGAATTCCTTGTTTCCCAAACCAGGGTCAGGGAGGGAGGTCGTGGAGTGGATTAGACAGTGTGGGTTCGAGCTGGTGTGACCGGTCCCCGGTCCCCACATGGACTGCTTGCATTTGGGGCCAGCATCACGGAAGACCTGTAATAATTCCGACATGGGTGAAATTTCCAGGAACCCGACCGACTAGATTTCGCATCACCACTGGACTTCGGTGGGATCAGCTCTGCCTTGCAGACTACAATAATTTGACCACCCCATGTTTGGTGATGTGTGGCCATTTCTGTGTTATTGTGGATCCTAAACTGTCTTGCCAGGAGCTCGAGTTGGCTGAGACCGACGAGCTGAGGACCGTCTCTGTGGCGAGAGGGCCTGTCCTTATTTCAGACGTGCTGATAGAGGTTAAGCCTTGATAGTACCATGCCTGGCTGGTATGAAGCAGGATTGAGTGGGAATCGATCAACTTTGTTGGTGAACGAGTTGCTGCCAGCCAAGACCACAGAAAGGCTAAGACAAAGATCGCCCAGCCACTGTAGGTGTGACATTCTGCATGAAGAAACCTGACAAGGGACAGGTGGGTCAAGTGGCTGTGCCCGCCCGATTTGAAACCCCCATTTTCGCATTTTTTCCCGCAGCATCCCTAGCCTCAAGGAGGCTATTCCGTTGTTGTCATGTACGCTGGTTTGCTGCGCCCAAGAACAGGGGCGGAAGAGCGCCCACGGAGTTGACAGTGGTAGAGATAGGGGAGGAGGAGGAAGGGACGATAAAGGGAAGATGATTGAGTGCACGGGTTTCACCAAAGTGTTGAGTGGGCTGAGGAGAGGGAAGAAAAAGTGATGTGTCCCAAGGGACCTGCCAGATCTGGAGCGAGATGGCGACATCAACAACATTCGGGGCAACAAGAGTCCCATGAAGGACATTCCATAAATACAACACAGGGGGAGCGTTAGCGCGCCGGGCACGCGCCGGGCATCTTTTTTGACCCGTGCCCCACCGGTGACCTTTTAGGGGGTGCACTAAGCGCAGTGCGCGCGCAGTGCAACTATTTGGACGTCTAGCCGTCTTAGAACCCCATACTTTGGGATACTATTGGCATTATTGTTGTTTGAAAAAGGGTATTTTGATGCTTCTTTCACATTTTCACAGACTCCATGCCCATCAGATCCATTGGTGGGATATGGAGTGCCGACCTGTGGAATCCTAAGTATGTGTCGCATGTTTATACGGTGACTGTTGCCGTTGATATGTTGGCAATGTTATATGGATTTGCCCCTTGGCCCCCGGGACATCGGCTGATGTTTTCATTTGGGATTGGTATGGACCTTCTCGTACCGGAGGTGATTTCTATGATTTGGAGTTGTTGAATTCACAGCTATTGCTCTATTATGCAACGTGCTTTGTCGGGAAGGTGTGCAGTCCAACGTGGTCTACTTGGAGGGCTTCTCCATGAGAGGGTAAATCTGGGGCTGAAGTCGGGATAGTTAATAGAAAAGTAGCGCGCCGGGCGTGCGCCGGGCAAACATTGCCCCACAAGGACAGCAACCAAGGGGCCCAGAGGCTCAACGCACGATCTATGGTACACCATCCACGTATTGCCACAGACAGAACAAGCTGCCCAAAAGCGAAACCACGCTTGAAAAGCAATCACCCCCAGATAGGGCATAGACAGTTGGCGCGTGCACACACACACGAACACACATTACATCGGGGCATTGCGCTGATGCCGGTGGAGAAATGCGACGCGTCGCTGCATAGGGCAATGTTTGCGTACAGTCCTCGCAGGGGGTGGGCTAGGGCACGCTTCGGGCAGGCTCTAACCCGCTAACCCTCTCCCTTCCCCTTCGCATCAGCGTCCAGGCTAATAGGCAGATGCCCTCCTTGCTATGCCCCCCCCCCCCCAACACACATGCACACGTGCGCGCACACACACACACACACACACACACACACACACACACACACACACACAGTGCAGTGCCTGCCAGCTGTTTGGATCAGTTTGACTTGATCTGGTATCAGGAGGCGGGTGCACAATGCAAGGTGACAGAAATGTCACGACTGTATGGCTGTACTGACTGTACTCAGGATTTATGTTGGAATTCCAGGAATACGGTTCCACATGTGCAAAATTAAACCAACGGTCTGGGATGCTGATGCTGCGAGGGCCGGGCACATTTGTTTGGCAGACCGTTGCAGACATGCAGGACAATGTCTCACCTCCCATCTTCTTCACAGAACAGACTCCCGTGCATTGCTGGTGCATGACCAAGAGTATCATGGTAAGTGGGGTTTCCTCGGCAGGGGCGTCCAATGTCCACCATCTGAGACCGACCTACTGTTGTGCCTTCGGATCACCATGCCACCATCTACATGACTGAAAGGCGCCGGAGGACAGCTTTGTCGCACTTTTTACGCCCACAATATGTGTCGCACAATTACTGAGGCGATGCTTTTCATTTTAGCCCTTTTACGTTTGCCCTTGCACAGCGTTTTCAAGGCACCAAAGCCCTGTCTGCCCTTTGTCGTTTCCGCCCTCTCCTGTGCATGTGCACGGGAGAGGGGACGTGTTGTGCAGGGATCCCACCTGATGTGATCCGAGCATTCGGAATGTCAAATTGACTAGTGCCTGTTTGTCGCGCCAATAGTGTGTCGAGCCCCCGAATCCCATATCCAGACCACCCAAACAATCGCCAAGTGCGTTGGTATCGGGCATTTTGAACACGCGGCTTGTGAGAGCGGGGGCAGGTGGCGCACGGGAGCGTGGTGCGCCGGTGACACAGCACCTCGGAAAAGGTGGGTGTTTGGATGCCTGCGGCACGCTGGGATGAAGGGTCGTCAATGCTGTCGAGACCTGGTGCGCGTGTGCGGCTCGGCTCTCTAGCTGCGTGCTTGCGTACGCTTGGGCTTAGTGACTGGGTGCAGGCCAAAAGAGCACCATGTACTGCTGGCTCTCTGACGCAGCTGCGTAGCCGGGCTTGATGGACAGCTTTGACCGCACTCTGATCATGTCGCGTGCATTCTGTGCGCGCACCAGCTGTTCCCCTGCTGGTGGTTGGTTTGATAGCATAGTTCCGGTTGGTGTACGTGAAAATTCGAAATCGCTAACTAATTTTGCAGTGCAATTTCTATTCCATATGTTGGCATGACCCATGGCTTCAGAGGTGCTCATTGGCCTCTTGTTACCAATATGCACTGCATGTGAATGGGCTGTAGTGTGCTTCGTGTTTCCCTGGTTCACTCCTCCGCTGCTTCTTTTCCTTCCCATCAGTATTCACTCAGCTGTTATGCGGCCTCGCGTATTTTTTACTTTGAGAGCCTGGGGATCAAGGATGTCGTGAGGCGCGGCAGAACAAGGCAGCGGTGTGATTACATCATGTTGTGTTGGGAATGCGGCAGACACTCTTTGACTTGGTGCATGTTTGGAATGCTGCTTTCTGCACAAGGGAGATGCTTGCATCGCGAGGTCAAGATCAGTGTGTACGTCACTGCAACATGTTTTTATGAGAGACAAGGGGGCTCTGCAGGGCACCCTCCAGATGTAACCCTCCTCGTATTGCATCACCAAATACCACGGCCTGGGAATGACTGCTGGTAAAGCCCGGCAGTGTTGGCAGCGGATTGGACGCCACGGGGGCAATGATGCTGCAATGGTGAGTGGCACTGGCACACCGGCAGGAGGGTTTCGAGTTGAAATGCTGCACATCAATGCCTGGGAGAGAAATGTTTTCCCTGCACGCCTCCATTTTGCCACAAATTTGGATCATGAATTAGCTGAGGATGGGGATGATGTGAGCCTCGTTGTGGGGCAGTCCAGTGTGTTGCATTCACTGCTTGTGACTGAGTCTCTTCTTCTGACTGATGCTCTGCTTGCTCCTGGTCAAGAGGTACTGTCTCAGCAGTGAGCTTGCGGAGGCCACTTGGGCCATGTGAGAAAGCTGATGATCCTGTTTGCTAAGGTATTTAGGGAATGGCTGCCATTATGAGACCCCAACGAAAAGATATGGGCCATTCACAAGACACGCCTGCGAACTCCAGTCGAGGACGTTTGGCAGCCAAAAGAAGCGCAATTCAGAGAGATTAAACAGAGTTCTCGCCGCCCTCACCTCTCCAATTGACGCCTCCAGCCCTTTGGGTGCACACATGGGCCGAATGCTGCATGCAGACCTTGCACATGTTGCAACCCATTGTTGACATGCTCTCACCCTGGTGTGCTTGGTGGTGTAGCGCTGCGCCACCACTGCTTGCCATGCGGCAGTGTCTGCTGGCTTCCATGCACTGGGGTGTTGGGGCTGGGTGAGTTGAGGTGATGTCCCAGCTCACAAGCCAAACAAGCTTGGGATCAACTCAACCCTCGATACAGCCCAGACGGGAAGACATGAACCCAATCATTCAGCATCCAGCAAGGCCAGGGCCCAGGCCAAGGGCTGGTGCAAGTCTCCTTGGGACATATGCAGCCAAAAATGGTTGCCAACTTGATAAACAAACTTCTCTACATGGGGCTAGGCTCTGCACCATTTGTTGACTGCAGTGCCACCCAAATGTGAGACACAAGAGTGCATCAAGGACGGGGTTTCATTTTGCGGGGCGTACATAGGCATGCGTCCGTCAAACATTTAACCACACGTCAATTTTGGGCCATTCATATTCTTTGACCAGGAGCGCAAGGTAGAGAGCGACCTCACACGCAAGTGTGATGCAGAGGGCGACCTGGAACACGACCGCAACCAGGAGACTGACCTCGAACAAGATCGCCCACGGTGAGCTGGCAGCATGTCTGGCATTGCTACAAAAAACTAGACCAGGAAAAGAGAAATGGATAGCTGCACACAAGAGATAGGCGGCAAAATGGGTGACACAAAGCCTCCTCAACCATCCTAAAAGTTCTATGTGTGCAGCCCATATGATTAACACCCCTATGATTAACACCCCTATGTACCCTACCCCTATCCATCGCCCCATGGGCAATCCCGGGACACAATCTCGTGCAGCAATCGATGCCAAGTGGCTCCGCACAAGCAAGTAATGGAGTACAGTCTTGGGCTGAAGGAAGAGAGAAACGTGGGCAAGCCCTCGTGTGCCGAAGCTTCAGATGGGCAGCACAAATATAGCTTGATCCCCATGTTTGTCATTGTCACAACTGCAACTCACCTAAGTGGCAACCAATCTTGGTCACGCCACTTCGTAAAGCAAAGCCTTTTCATTTCAATTTGTTGATGTCTTGTTGTTTTGTAGGGAGGTTGTGTCAATATTGTGCTGTACCTGTGGACAATTTGGGTCAGGAAATTGGCATTGTTCAAGGGAGGCTGGTTTTTGGGTATGTCAGTTGTCTCTCTCAAAAAGGTAGCTCTTTGGATGGGGTTGCTTGGCTGGCGACCATCGGGGAGCACCTGATGCGGCATGTGCGCGGCACAGCTATCTGGCAACATGTACGGGAAAAGTGTTGTGTTGTTGTTTGGATTTGTCCTCTCGCACCCGGCACCTCTGTGGATGTACTTATTGGGGACTGCAAAGGGCCACGACTGGGTAAGGGCCATTTCCAAGATCATGAAGTGGGTGCGAATTGTATTGTGCTCTTGATTGTGCTATGTTTATACGAAGGAGGGGTGTTTTGTGGCCAAAGCATTTGTTCTCCTGAGGCGCCGTTTTTGGAAGGGGCTGAAAGTCAGGATGTTCCGGGTGCACAGGCTGCAATAATACAACGCAAGTACTCCCCCCATTTGGTGATTATACAGCACAGACATAGCCATGATACAACGGTCATAGGGCATTGAGTAATTTCTGGCAGAGTATTCAGTGAATCTTCCTTTCGGTATTATCACCTCGAAGTCTGTTATGGAAGACAAGATCCAACATGTTGGATGTCACCGGAACGTGTTGCAATGCCTGTTGTAAAACGCATGTTTGAGGAACTTATATGCAACCACCAGCACTATGTGGCCCTGCTTTGTGGTATGTGGATCAGAGGAGGGCTTCAGAGACCGCTTCTGTAAGTGTGACTCTTGCTGCTCATGTATAGACTACGCCATGCTTCTAGTACGGGGTGTTTCCAAAGTATTTGGCCGCTGCGGTTATTCCACACAGCCCCAAAACTTCTTCATGTTGTACAGTGAGCAGTTTGGGCAAATGGGCACCAGGGGTATGTGCAACGTTGTGCGTGTGGGGAAGGTGGTGCAGGTGTCTAACGTGCCCATGCCTAATGCTATTACTGAGCGTTGCGCTGCGGGGATATCTGGTTCGCAATTTCCAGCAAGTTTCCGCAATATTTCACCGAAAATATGACATGTCAGCGAGTTTGGTAAAGGCCACGGTCACCGGACCTCTTTTGAAGGGCGGGGGGGGGGGGTCAGAAATTAGGCTCAATGAACCAGACACTATGCATTTATACATGGATAGTGGATTACCCCAACCAGGAGGGGACACATGTGTTACCTTGGACTTGAAGGCCGAAACTGTTTATGGCGGGCACCAACAGTCTATCAGAACCAACCATCCCCCGCAGCGGGGCAATTGACAAAATTGGCACGTGCACACACACCAACTCCTGTTACCAGTGGGATTCCACAGGGATTGGAAGTGGGGTGCAGACGTCCTCCCCACAATGCTGCGGTGGCTGACAGCCCTGGAGTGGCTAGCCGACCTGGCGTCCGCGGAGAACCTACCAAGTGGGCACCAGCAGGTGTCCCTTCATGGAACTAGCTTTGGATTTTGAGGCTTTTGTGGCCAGACCCCTGCCCCCGGCTCCGCAAGCCAGATGCTTGGGAAGGGCATGTCCCTGTAGGAAAGGGCCGTTCTCATGGGCAAGGCGGCAGGCCAAGAGTCCATTTTTCCTGCGAAGATGACCGATAGATGCCACTCTCTGGTCCTGATGGGGGAGGCATAGTCAGTGGTGTAGAGGGACGACCCCTCTTCACCAAGCTGTAGGCGGTGGCACACCCCCTGCATCGCCTGCAGGCGCACAATGAAGTGCGGTGGGCCAGAAGCTAAGAGCCAAAGAAGCTCAGCGATTGGTGAGTCATTTTGCCACTGACTGCTAAGCGCCTCCACTGGTTGTGGAGGGCTCCTGGAGGTGTCCCAGTTTGTCGTCTCCCCCGTGAGACCCGGCGTAGGCTACACCCGCCGTGGATCTGCTAGTGAGACCAGCATAGGCAGTGTGCAGCGCACAGCGGTGGGTAGGGGTGTGCGCTACTGCTACGCCAAAGGCCGCGTGGGACACCCACGGACTTTGTGTACCCCGCTGCAGGCCAAGTGGTGCTGGGCAGACTGCAGCGGTGAGCTCTTGCACACCTCGGGGGCATACTAGCTCCAAAGCACCAAAAACCCCCACTGCTGCCTTCGTGGTCATGGAGGCCAGCGAAGTGCAGTACTCCAAGCAAGGGAGGGACGCACCCCCCCCCCTTGCCCCTGCTCCCTTCCTGTGACACGGGGGCATTCGGTAGCTGAGTATCCGTTGCTTCGTGGCCCCTGCTCCCTTCCCCTGCGGCAAGAGAACTGTGCCTCAGAGGGCATCAGGTGGGGCAGCCTCGTATGAACGGAATGCACCAAAGCAACCCCTCCCAAGTGGTTCTTGCCCAGGCAAGGGTACAGGTGCCGGGGAGCACATTGTTACGCCGTGCGACCACCTCCCCAAGACAGGTCGCACAGCCGTTGGTTATGGGTCTTTCAGCCGCACTCCATCCAGACTCATGAGGGCTTTCGTCTATGGTATGGTCAGGGTCACCGCGATGCAGTAATATTTTTTTGCCCTCTTTAGGGTCTAGGGTGGAGCTATCCTTTTTGGCAAGCAAGCAAGCAGCAGCAAGCACACACGAAATGGGAAAGCATCAGATTTCTATCATGGTGGGTCGTATCTGGCCCAACTTTTGGTGGATGGTACCTGTAGGTATGAAGTACAATCACACAAAGTCTGAGCAACAAACTCAAAAGTGGCGGCCAGGATCCATGTTTTTGCTGTTTTGGTTTTCTAGGATGTCCATGGAGGGGGCCATTGCATTGCATTGCAACCAACCTAGATGACCACATTGGGGCACTGTCTAGTGGCTTTTGCACCCGGGAAGTGGGCTCAACGACCCCTTTTTGGAGCAAAGTACCCAAAAATCAACTTGGATAGTGAGGTCTTTTGTTACATTTTCAAGTCCCACCTTCATTCATTTTCTTGGATCACTATGTATTGCCTCGGGCACCCTTGTGGTGATGAATAATGGTGAATGGGAACACTTACAAGCTATTTCCACACTGCAAGCACGCCCTAATGGCCCAAGGGCAGCATGGAGTGGTGCACCGCGCGCATGGTAGGGTTGGCGGGGGTCACCTGCGGGTTAAAAAGTGGTCCAAAATGATTATTTCCAACTTTGTTCCCAGACCACTTCGATGGTCAAACAAGTGATTTGAGGTTGTGTTTTCAACCCATACCAGCCCATGCACGTTGCCAAAAAGCCTTTAAAATGGCCAAAAATGGTCTTGAAAGTAATCTCTGAAATGTGACACCTTTCTTTCTTCATTTGCTGTGTTTGATTCCCATGTATTACCTTGGGCACCCATATGCTGACAAATAATGCCGGATGGAAATGGTTGCAAGCTATTTCCGCACCACCAACACCCTTCAATGCTCCATTTGCACCACAGAGTGGTGCACTACACATGTGCTCAGATAGGGTTAGGGGGGTTTACCCGTGGGTCAAAAAGTGGCCCATTCCCAAAGTTATTCCTAGACCAGCTGGGATGTATAAACAAGTGGTTTTGCGCTATTCTGAGCCATTTTCAACCCAAATTACCCCCATGCAAGTTCCCAAAAAGCCTAAAAAGGGCTATATTAGTGCTGAAAAGGGGGCAAAGAAGTCGAAAACATATTTTTTCCAAAAGTGATCGTAGATCATTTGAGATGCTCAAACAGTTGATTTTAAGCTATTTTCAGCTACTTTTGACCCATTTAGACCTTTGCTTCAGGGTAGTCCCACCGCGCGGGGGGTGGGTGGGTGGGTCTATGGCCTGTGGGTGGGTGGGGCAATTTGGCCCAAAGTGCCTACCCCCCCCCCCCCTTTAGGGGGCAGGGGGCGGGGGGTGGGGGGGGGGGGGGTAGGGTCTGGGTGGGTGGGTGGGTGGGTTGAAGAATGGTCCAACAGCCTTTGTTTGTCCATGAGAACACAATTTTCACCAAGAGAATGGTGGTTAAAAGTGGCAAAAATTTCCGGTCTGCAGCAGCAGGGATTGAACTGGCCTTTTGCATGGTTGGCAGCGCAATGATCTACCACTAGGGTAACTGTAGTTTCTGCCATACTGCTGTTCACAGATCGCATAGTGACTGAAGGACAAACTTTTTTGGGGGGGAATACACAGGGTTTTTGTGTTACCAGCTGATTGCCACAGCACAGAGCCCCCCCCCCCCCCCCCTATGGGGGTGGGGTAGGGGGGGGTTTGGGTGGGTGGGTGGGTGGGTGGGTGGGTGGGCTGCCTGGTCCTGAGGCAGCCCCAGAGGGACCCCCCGCCCCCCGCCCCCCCGTTGCTAAGCAAAGGTCTGGACGCATTATGCCTTTTTTGAGCCCATCTTTACTCGTGCACCTGATGTTCCTTCCCCCACCAGCTAGGTCCCAATATTGAGTCTTGACTAGGGTTAGAATTGGGGTCCGGGACCTCAATTGGCAGATGCCCTCTATAATATGGTGCTTCCCCCACATACACATGCACCCACACACCCGCGCACACGACTCCCGCGGCTATGGCTGTGCGTTGCGCATCAACACAGACAATGCTCCACGTGCGCTGCGGTCGGCAGGGGGGTACGGCACTGCCGTGCCAGACGCCACGCTGGGCATCCCCCCCTCCCCACTACGTCGCCTGGGCCACTGGGCAGGGTGAGAGCGGCAGGGTTGCGCACCCCAGGGAGGGGGGGGACCCCTTCAGCTAAGCGACCCAAGCGGCCACAGCCGCTGGCAGCGGGCGGCACATGGGCCTACAAGAGAGGAAGGGCGCACCCTGACCCTCTCCCCCCCCCCCCCCGCCAAGCGGATATGTGTGAGGCTGCGCGAAGCTGCCAGGCACGGACGTGCTGGCACAGAGGTTACATAAACCCCACCCCTCCAGAGGTTCTGGCCCAGGCGAGGCCCTCAGATGCGACCCCAGTGGGCGCCAGACAGGACAGTAGACAGGTCCCTGCGCGCTGGCCTGAATTTTGATGGCGACCACGGGGGCCCTGGACCCATGCGGGTCTCCCTCTTTAATATTGTCCTTACCCACACACCCGCGCACACACACATCCCAGTATATGTTTCAATTTTGCTTCAGTTTTTGATTTCAGGGTGGGCAGCAAAGCAATGGGACTCAGTACCGTCATTGGTGCACATTTCCCTACCTCTTGTGCAGTGTGTACATCATCGAACAATAGACAGGTAGTCAGCAGTGGTTTGGTCGTTCCATACACCCTCTCCAGGCCCATCGAAGAACTGATCTGTCAGGTCCAGGTGGCAGGACAGGCCGATCAACCTCTGGAAGAACCGGAATGCCAGGATATGCTAGTGGACGCTCACTGTGAGTCCATGCTCCTCTGTGTACTCGCCGGTCGCATCACAGGGAACCTGTGGATGGGAGACTTTTCGTCCCTGTTTGATAAAACCCAATGTTGCACTGGGGTGAAAGCATGTGCCAGCCCAGCCAGTGAGGCAACCACCCCTTCTACCATGAAATCTCGTTCGAAAGGAGAGCTTTCGGCTTTCAGGATGACATTGTTGTGTGCACTGCATGGCACCCTCTTCCTTTGATTGTTGGCGCCTCATTCAGGTGGGCGGATCATGGTTCATGGCTTATTCAATTCGAAGCAGAGTGCCGAGAAGGCCATCCCAGAGGTCAAGAAGGCACTGAGGTATGACGAGGAGGACCCAGATTATTTCATTGGCATCCAACAATGCAAAACAGGCACACTGTACAGCAATGGTATTCTAAAGGAGTCAAGGTCGTCTGTCTATGATTGAGTGCACACTGTTGCTGTAGATTTACCTCAAAAGCCATTTTCAGGCAACTGCTACTAGCTGTTGGTACCGCACAAACATGCCATCAGTCTTTTGTGTGGGAGAACTGCGGCGTGGAACAAGGACAACAAACTCTTTTATCTGTGGTGGAGGTGAAGGTTAGGTGAGGGTTATTGTATTATGGCCTGGAGTGCCTCACTGGAGTTGATGTCGTCGGACCTTTTGTCTCCGCTCAGACAAAATCATCTGGTCATACAACACTTGCAGGCACAATCCATCTCTGTAAATAGCTCTTCTGTATTGTGATTTAGTCACCTCTCTGCTACAGCTGTACCTTGAACCTGGGTGGTTCTGTCTGGTGCACTTGGAACCACATATATATACATATATATGCACCAATGTTATTTGTCTACTATCCAATTCACCTTCTTTGGGGTGAAGGATGTCAATAAAACGACAGATGTCTGTACATAGGAACCAGCATTCTTCAACAACCTTTTGCAGACTGCTTGCCTTGGAATGCCCGTTCCATCCTGTCAGTCCTGCCTTTGGGCAGAAACCAGCAGTCCTGCCTTTGGGCAGAAAGAAATAGTGTTTGCCCTGCTCCCTAGGGCACCGTGTGGCGCCATCCATGGTGGTGCCCTGCAGGCGAATGTGCAGAACACTGGGCACGTTGCAGACCCTCGCTCCACCTGGCAGAATGTGGAGGCACACAAACCCAGGGTTCCACTGGGATGCACCTTGCAGGAGCTCAAACTGCTCGGCCGGCTGCTGTGGAGGGGTGGTGAAGCTGGATATAGCGGGACTAAGTGCTGCATGTGTTCAGGGAGCAGCTGAGAAGACGGGCTCTGCAGGAGTTGGAATTGAGACTGCCACGACCGTTCAAGGGGATGGGTGTGCACCAGCATAATCACACAGATGCTGGTGGAGACATGTGCACGGGTGACATAGACAGCCTGGAGGGCGTGATAACCCCCCACCCCCCGAAAAGGACTGATAAAGACACCCCACACTGCCGTTTTTGGCCATTTCGGTACCCCGGGGGGGGGGGGGGGGTTGCGGCTGTTTTTTCTTCTTTTTTGCGGGGGCCACTTGATTACCCTCGACAATATCAGCGCAACAATTGCCGCCGCTCTCACAAATCAACAATCAACGACTGTTTTGGCATCAATGACCTCAATTCTATCCATTGGCCTTGCTTGATAAGCATTATCAAGATGCATGCGACCTCAAAGGGAAAACCTGTCTGCTCACAGAGAAGTACCACAGAGGCTTCGAAAGGTTCTTGAAATACAGCTTTGTGCCTGGACAAGAGGAGGCTGCGGTGTATGCGTTGGAAGGCCTAATACCCAGGACAGATTCTTACGCTCTGCAGGGAACTTACTTGCCGGAGTGCTGGCAAAAAATCTTTGGGGCACAGGTAGGCCAAAATCAGCATGCTCACGCTTTTGGCACCGGGTATTTTGGAGAACACAAAGTTGCAAACCTGAGTGGTACACTAACAAATATTCCAATGGTGTGCCTTGGAGCTGATTGGGGGCAACAGGGGGCATGGTAGGTGTTCAGAAAGGTCGTGCATGGCTTGGGGCGGAGTGACCATGAATCCGGGACATGAATCACTCTTTTTGGGTGTGGACTGTGGCTGTGTATCCATCCCCTGACCTACAACCAAAACTGTGGCTGTGTATCTCTTGCCGCCTCAGTGCCACATCCAAGAAGGTGTGGATTGTAGTCTGATGCGGGAGGGGGGGGGATGTTCACCACTTGTTTGGGATTTTTTCGCTCAAAAGGGGGCTGTCATCCTTTCAAGTGTGGCCTGGGAAGTTAGGTGGTGTATCGCAAGCTAGGCCTACAGTGGCAATTTTCTAGGATGTTGCATTGAGGGTTTCTCCAAAATGGTTGACAATTGAAAAGTATCAAAATCTTGGGAACGCCTTGCCCGCAGTGCGCCCACAGTGCAAAGTTTTGTGTGTCGGCAAACACTCAAATCCTAGTTTTGGCCCCTTTCCACAAGTTTGTTGTTCCATAACTGGGTTTTCAACACTTCTTGTGCATTTGGGATGTGCCATATTTTACTTGTCACCCCCGAGAAGGCAGGGGTGAGGCAGCCAATTCTGATTTTGTCCCCCTTTGTTTGGGGATCCCCGAGAATGCAGGGGTGACGTAGCATTTCCGCCCTCTTTTGGGCCCCCGAGAAGGCAGGGGTGAGGTAGGCAATTCTGATTTTGTCCCCCTTTGTTTGGGGATCCCCAAGAATGCAGGGGTGACGTAGCATTTCCGCCCTCTCTTGGGCCCCCGAGAAGGCAGGGACGAGGTAGCCAATTCTGATTTTGTCCCCTTTGTTGGGGTTACCGACTCAAAACATCCACAGTTTCTTCCCCCCGCGTTGGAGACCCCTACTCGGCAGGGGTTATCTGGCCACCCGGACTTTCTTTCTTCCTTCCTTCTTAAACGTCATGGCCGTTGGAAGTAAGGTATGTCAGCCGCGGTGTATGCTTGTGTAGGTGCATTTGTGTCACTGAGCAATGTGAATTGTGGGATTTGTTGTCAATTGTGAAACGGGCACCCAGCGCCAGGTATACAGTGATACCTTGCTAGGGTGTCTGCTATGGAATTTCAGTGGTGCTCACCTTGCTTCGTAGAAGAAACACATCATGTCAATCCCCGCTAACCTTTCTATCGCGCAAGGGTGGAACACCTCTTTGCGCGCATTTGGCATTGGAAGATCGTCCATCGATGTGTGGATGGGTTCTGCCAGAGATTTGCAGCAGCATGTCCATGTTTTGCTGCACTTGACGCAGTTTTGTATCAGGAGACAAACTAGGTATCAGCCCTATGGACCTTGGCCTCATGTGCCTGAGTCTGTGTGGGCACAACAGGATGCTCCAAAAGATGATGAGGAAAATGACGATGGTGTTTGTTGTCAACTATGTGCTCACCGTCATGAAGATATATCGGAGTGTGGCACATGTCATTTGAACATGTGCCCCTCTTGTATGCCTTTGCATAGTTGCAGTTTGGATTTGTAACTGGAAGAACAACGGATTTCAGACATCTCAGAATCAGATTGTTATGTTGTGTTGCTGCATCCGCATGCTTGATGTTTCCTCCCTCCTTCTCCTTTGGGCGGTCTCTGATACATGCGCCCGCACTGTGCCCGCAGTGCGCCCGCACTGCAAAGTTTGGCCCCTTATTTCCGATTGTCTCATTTTCTTTTCCGGTCCTCTTTTTTCTTTGCACCAAGTCAAACAAGAAGACTTGACCCGTAACATAAAGTGGAGAGGGGTGTTGCACGCACCTTACGGAGGTGCACCGAGCAAGGAGGTACCTCAACACTTCTTTTGGAATCGCAATGGGTCCATATAGTACCCTCATTTGGGGGGAGGGTTCCTACTTCTTGTCATGCCCCGTTTTGACCCCCCCCCCCCCCCGGCCTGGCGCAAGCACTCCCTTGTCTAAGCACCGGGACCCGGTCTGACCTTTGTTTTTCTGGTTTTTTCTGACCACAGTTTTCATGGTCAGAAACTTAGCAGAACGTGGTTGTGTGCCAATTGTGGAGGGAAACAGGGGCTGTGTCATGTTTGTGATGAGTCCTCCTGCTCATAACAACATTATGGTTCGTACTACAACCCACTGCTGTTTGTTTTGATGTGATTTTCAGCCATGACTAATGTTATTATTCCTGGCTTGGCTGTCACGTGCATCCGGTCCACTGGTGAGCAGGCGCTTGCCACTATCATCGGTCGTTCTACTCGTGAGGATGATTTCATTCATTTGAAATACATGAGGAATGTGTTTGAGGGCAAGCAGAGGGGGCGGGGGGTGCAAGACTCCTTGACCCCTCATTCGGAATATTACGAGATTTTCCTTAATGGCACTGGTTGGAAGCATTCAGGACATCACAGGACTTTTTTCCGGGAACTTAACAAGCTTTTTTTTGTCAAATATGGAGAATTGCTTGCTTGCCTGAAACTTCAACCCCCATCCCCCCTGTTGACCTGGGCTGTTTTTTGGGGGGCTTTGGGGGGGTGCAAAAAGATGGTCCTGCCCCCCACCTCTTGACAAAGACGAGGGCAGAATGGAGCACAAAGCAAAGTCGGCAGCACACAGCAAACTGAAATCCGCATACATGCACACAAGCATTGTATAATGAAGAGAAACCTGAATAAGAAATTAGGGGCAATAGAGATCTGCCTCATCTTTCACTTGAGGTGTTTTTCGTTACAAACGCCACAATGTAGGGAGCCAGGAGGCTTTTGTATCACTTTAACAATCATTGGAGTTGTGTAGCTTCATGCTTGGAGCAAGGTGCAAAAGGTGCAAAAAATCAAACTACAAAATCAGAAGCTGGACATCATGCGGAAGGGATGCAGTAGACTTGGGGTTCATAATCCATCGCAATGTCTGCAACCCAGACCCGCAAACAAAGACATAGAGCCAGCCCCAAACCTCATTTCCCATGTCTGAACCCGAAGGCTGACCTTATCCAGATCCTTTCCTATCTGGCTGTTAATGCTCTGCTCCCTTGTATGATAGTGGACAGCCACCTTGGCTGAGGCAGAGCAGCATTGGTCTGTGTTATGGAAAGCGGTCACAAGACTGACAAAACCTGTTCAACGCGACCTGTTCAACCTGCGATCAGCACTGGCAATCCAAGGCAGGAACCTACGACCGAAACTCCAGGTTAGGTTTAAACTCCTCTGTGTTCAAGTCCCAGCTGGTTTGTTGCTCATGTACTGTGGCTACTGTGCACATTGACGTAGGAAGAACAACAATATACATCAATGCATGGCTTCTTCATCCCATTTCATTGTAGTGACTTGTGTGGGTGGGTTACCCCCCCCCCCCTTTGCAACCCCCCCCCCCCCAGGGGGGAACCGTCACTTGGCTCAAAAAGCATAGAAAATACTAGGCGCCAAAGGCGCCAAAGAAAACTTTTACAAGCTGATTTACACTGTGATACTATGGTACAGATTTGTGGTGCAATCCCCCCCCCCCCTAACAGGGGGGGAACCGTCACTTCATGACTGTCTCCACCCCCCTGGGGGGGAACTGGCCTGATGAAAGGGGGAACTGGCCTGATAAAAGGGGGGAGATTGCAAGTGGGGGGGGGGGGGTATGAGGCAGCCAGCGGGCCTGAATGCGCAGAACATCACGAAAGGCAAAACCCAAATAAGAGAAGTGCCGCCCAGCCCTAGGTGAAGGAAGCTTCTCCTAGTGCAAGGAGGCATGTGGTTTGGGCAGTTGCCTCCTGTTTCTGCGACACACGGATTTTCCCAAATGTGACGCAAAACCCCACCAGCTTCCCAGAAGAAGCAGCGTCCGGATACCAGAGGGTCATGAGGCAGCCATTGTGCGGTCTCTTAAACCGCTTCTTGTAAACGACAAGAGCCATGAGCCCCATACTCTTCACTTCATCTGTCGGAAAACGAGTAGGGTCCAGGTGCAATTACTACACAAGTCCACTTTTCATCACACTTTCCCCCCTCCCCTGGTCACGTGATAACAAGCAACCAAGCACCTGCTGTGCGTTGCCGAAGAAGGACTGAAGCTTCGCAGTGCGCAGACTGGGCCGCCAAGTGGTTTGTTGCAAGTTCGTTGAAGTGTTATTATGTGTTTGTGGTAGCCTACCCGAAGCGGTTCATTGTCCGGCGTCGGCGTTGGCACATCCAAAACCATCTCATACGAACGCAACACTTTCTGCGGCTTGTTTTCAGCTGTTATCTGTCGGGATGCCGGACTGGCACAGCCGTTGAGGGGTTTCCCCACAATCTCTCAACGGGCGTACATGGAAGCATGTCCGTAACCCTCACACCAACAAATGACTTGATCCCGGTGAAGAGTCTGGATGACCTATGGATGGCAATCTTGGGAAACACTCTTGTGTTTTGCATATTTGTGGGTTTGGCTGCTGATGTTAATGTTTCCGAATTCAAGAAGAAGTTCACAGAATCCAATCAATGGCGAGGGCTGTTCGCTGGCGTTTGTTGCCAGTTTCTAATCCTGCCCCTCGTTGGATTCACTCTGGTGAAACTTTTAGATATGTCTAAGGTATACCTTATGCTTGCGTACCGTTTTGCTTTCTCGTTGTCATTCGTCTCCACCGTGTGCACTCGGTCCCCCTGGCACCTCACTTTCTCCCTTCGTGTGTGTCGTTTGCGTCCCGAAGCCGCCTGTGACTTCAAAACGGGGCGCCTGTTCATCTCGTGGCATGGGTTCGCAACTCAACTAGCTCGTCAGCACTTCTGCAATACGGCCGTCGCAACATTCCCGGACCATTGACGTCGCTGTGGTTGGAGTTGACAAGGGCGACTGACGAGAGCAGTCAAACAAATCTGTGCCACAGTTTCAAAAGCCCTGTGCGCCCAGCACGTTAGGTTCCACGGCCAACAGCGCACGGTTGTCAAACTCATCATGTGAGTCTTTCTCGTCGTCTCCTACTTTGGTTTGAAATGTCCGGAATGCCAGCTATAGATGGAGCATATTTCTTTGGCCAGTTGCAGTTACAATTGAGTTGCGTGGTTTGACCGTGCCTGTATGTGCGATTGTCTCTGGCAAAGAAAATTTGGTTCACAATGCAACATTGCAAACACCCGTCAACAACGCAAACTCTGTTCCAATAGCCAGTGACCAGCGCCACGTGCGGCAGAACAGCAGCAGACAAACAGCATATCCGTCACTGCCGGAGGCCATGCGCGTGTAGATGCTCGCAGCAAGCGGCATGCCACGGGTGCAGCAAAAAATTGTACACGCAGATAACTCAATGCGCCACGTGTCCCGTCGGTTAAGACAGCGTGTCCCACCGGTCAGGCGCAAAGCGTTCTTGCTCGTTCCTCAAACGTGCCCTCTTGCTTGAGCTGTCAGTACATTGATTGTCAAGACCTAACAGGCACGTGGTTTGGTAGGAGACGAACCTGGTGGTACGTTGCTGAACGAAACATAGATAACGTCCATGCAATGGGCCTGGCCAGTTGTGGTCCCGTGAAAAGAGGTGTCCAGTTTTCAAACGATCGAAGTGCAAATTGATATTGCAGGCGAAGTATACGTGAACTGCAACGTAACTTCGCAATCAATGTTGACGTGCGAGATGGTGCAGAAGGCCTTGCGTCCGCGGTGTCGAAGCGCACTTGGATTGTATTGGACGGGATGGGACGGGGTGTTGCGTGTTGCAATCACTCCGCTTAATGCTGCCGTTCGTCTGGCCTAAAGGGAGGTGCTCCTACGGATTTTGCGCTCGCATCTCGTCAAACCCATTGTAGCAATAAATTCACCCACATTTCTCGACGTGTGGCAAAACCACTGCCCAGTGCTAACGCCATTGACCTAAATTCAATGCGCAAGCATTGCTGTGTTGTGCTTGCCCTGTCCACCTCGCACGTCTTTTTCCCCCCAGCTTGGCATTGTACCCAATACAGGTGCAGGGGACCATCCTCTTGGTTGTCGCCAGCTCGCCAGGTGGAGCTTTCTCAAATTGGTGGTGCAGCGTCTTCAACGCTGACCTCGCCCTGAGCATCGCCATGACCACTTGCAGCACTGTCCTGAGTCTCGTAGTTTTGCCCCTCAACACGTTCTTGTTCGTCACCCTGTCGTACGGTGATAACGTTCCCTTGAACTACTTTTCGCTGGGTATTACTTGTGTCATCGTCTTAGCCGGGACTGCCATTGGGCTCGCGACAGGCCAACTCGTCCCCAAGTGCAAAATGGCCATGCACTGGGTGGGCAACATGGCGGCGTTGGCAAGTATTATGTGCTCCTTCTTTTTGTCCTCTGGGGGTTCACACCCTGATCCAATTTGGCAGCGTGATTGGAAATTCTATGTCTCCACAAGTATGTTATTGAGCATGCGATTGGGTCTCGTCCAAGGGAACCGCATTCATGAATGAGGTTGCTAAGTGAACAGTTTCCCAACGAATAGTACAGCAGAAAGACATGGTGCTCACATACCCCACCCCCTTGCAATCTCCCCCCCCCCCCAGGGGGGGGGGGGGCGTCACTTGGCCCAAAAAGCATAGAAAATATGAGGCGCGGAATGCACCAAAGAAATTTTTACAAGGCGCCGAAGCTGATTTACACTGTGATATTATGGTACAGTTTTGTGGTGCAACCCCCCCCCCCCCCTCAGGGGGGGGGGACCGTCACTTCATGACGGTCCCCCTCCCCCCCCCCCCTGGGGAGGAACCAGCCAGACAAAAGGGGGGAGATTGCAAAGGGGGGGGTGCCTCTTGCGGTAAGCTGAGTGGACATTTGGCATAAGATCATGCTTCCCTCTTTGTCCCGTATCTTCTTGTGACCTGTTGTTTCATGGATTCTAAAGCAGAAGTGGTGTTTGAGCCTCGGGATTTTTTTGAAAAAGAATGCCAGTGCCAGGGTCTTTCTAACAACTCGGCACCACTGGGCGGGGCGGGGTCCCACACCACCCACCCACCCACCTGGGCCCACCCAGCCACACACACACACACACACACACACACGTTAAAAGATTATGCCAAATTTTCTTCCGGGCCTTCGGCCTTTGGCCTTTGGCGCCAATATGTTTAGACCAAAAATTTTCTTCAGCGCCTTCGGCACCACTGGGGGGGGGGGGAGGGCTGGGCTTGCACACTTGCCTGTCACTGCGCGTAACCCACAAGACTCCATACGGGGGGCTGGACACCCCCCCTCCCTTGGAAGGAGCCCTGGCCAGCGCAAGTACAGTAGAAGGACCACCGCTGGATGAGAACCGCTTGTTGAATAGTTAACGACCTCCAGGCGGTGGCAATCTGAGCCTACGGGACTGGAGACACCTTCTCACTGGAATGAACGCGATGATTCGGCTGACATTTCGGCTTGGTAGACATTCTGCCGGGCAACCGGCTGGCCGAATGTCCGGCCGGACGATAAGTCTACATGTGCTCATGGGGAAGAACCTCTGTCTACACAGGTCTACCCCCACCCCCCGTTCCACCAGCCAAACCAAAAAGAAACAGACGTCCAATACATTCAGGATGGCGTGAATACAGGGGGGGGGGGGGGTTTAGTAGCTGAAGAAACCTGTCTGGAAAAATTTAGTACGCCCAATTCTGGCGCAATCTTTCCCATCACTGTTAACGATTCTGGCGGAATTTTTCCCGCACTAAATTTTTCCAGACCAAAATTTTCCCGTACTAAATCCCCCCCCCCCCTGTTGGAGCCTATTCTGGAACGTAACCCTCAGGCCACTTGTTGCCAATGCGCAACACATAAGATGTGGGGCAGGAGACATGGAAGGCGTGCGCTGCCTCAATGTTGCCACCATGGTCCTGCTGAAGGCTTTCCGTGTGAGCTGACCATCAGGCGGCGCAATGGGCATGGCAACAGTGTGGGGCCGCTCTTCAACAATGCCAGCATATCCAACCTCATATTCCTGCAGTTTTGAGTCCGCTTTGACAGCAAAAGCATTGAGTCCGCTTTGCTGATCGCAACATCAAGCACGGGGAGTGGGTCCAGGAAAAATTCTCGGTGGGTGGGTGAATCAGCATTCCCCTCCCTTGGAGAAACTGAGTGCATGTGGGTCCATGGCGGTGTTGCGGGAGACTAGTGCGGCAGCGCTTGTGTCATGGGACCTGATCCAGAAAATGCGTCACAATATCAAGTCGTTGCATTTCACTGGCCGCACTCAGATGTCCACGATTCAGCAAGCTAAGTTTGGATAGTGGGCAATTTATAAATAACATACCGAACAACAAAGTGGAGAAAGTGTTAACGAATAAGCAAACGGAACACCGACACACATGCAAAAATGAAGGTGTCACACACGACCCATAACCCCCGAGGATGTCCATGCCCCGGCAATCAACCTACGGGGGTAGAGGTGGTCGATGGATGGTTTGGCA
Source organism: Eutreptiella sp. 'Long Island Sound 2002' (assembly GCA_964036045.1). NCBI lineage: Eukaryota > Euglenozoa > Euglenophyceae > Eutreptiales > Eutreptiaceae > Eutreptiella > Eutreptiella sp. 'Long Island Sound 2002'. Next base: position 11,290,084 of record OZ038378.1, on the reverse strand, counting down.
CTCTGTGACTCACAACCAAAACAAATTCATTTACAACATAGTGTCCGCAATAAAAAGACGCATCTATTTGTAGCATGAAGTGTCTACAGTCTACAGACCACCCTCTCCATATGCACAGATAACTACAATGGAGGGTGTTGTTGCTGATGACCCAGTCTGCGTTCCAAATCTGCTGTTGTGGGCAAAGGCCTTAAACCTGTGTGTGCTTGTGTGTGTGCATACATGAATATGTGTCACGCTGAAAATATATCTAACCGCCTCCCCCCCCCCCCCCCCCGCCCCCAGTACAGTTTTAAGTCATTTGCAATTTCTAGGCGCTATATTATTGACGGACTGGGGGACAACTCAGCGGTTGGGGACCTCCCCCTGTGGCACTCAGCTCACCTACTATTGTCCTGCTCTCATAAGACAAGGTATCACTCAAGTGAAATATATGTTTGTAAATGGGGCACCACAGGAAGAGGTGCTGAAAAAGATAGGGCCCACGTGGCGACAGGTGTACAGGTGTGGGCTTGCCAGTTTTCTCCAGGTGCAACCAACAGACTGGTCCAGGCCATCGGTATGGCTGGCGGCGTGGGGAAAGTCAGACTCCCTCGCACGGCTCTTGTCGAACCCACACCCAGAAACACGTCAATCACCCAAGGTATGGGGAATGTTTTGGAGATCAAAACTCCTGCCCTCCTTGCATGACTTTGTCTATCACGTTTTATGGAAAAAACTGCGTGTGGCGGAGAGATTAAGCCCGTGGACTCAGGACTCCTCCTGCGCGCTGTGTCGCGCCGTCGAAACACTGGATCATGCGTTGGGGGATTGTCTCTTCCACAAGTTTATGTTTGCACTTTTGAAAAAGGTTTGGGAGCCTTTGCATGTCCAAGGTAGATAGTATGAATGTGGGCACATCCCCGTGCAGCACTCTTTCAAGAGCCCGCAAGGAATAGCCCAGTGGTCAGCACTCGCGGTGCAGTGGACACTACGCAACACATACCGCAATGGCGGCACCGCCACCCTGGACACCCTGCTCACCATATGGATCAAGTTCACAGCACTGCTTGTGGGCCGGGATCCACTTTCAGCATTCTCGCACACATTACAATTGTTCCATGACAGACTGGTGCACTTCAAAAACGAAGGTGTAATCTCAAGACCAGGTATAATATACGTTGAGCCCAGTGATTAGGAAATGCAGAGAGCGTCTAAACGCCAGCGTCAGGACGATAGGAAGCAGGAACTGGCTGTGTTAGCCCTCCAGCAAATACAAAAAGCCCAGACACGAGCGCTTCACGTCATTTACACGGATGGCTCAGAAGAGTTTGTTCAGGGTGTAAGGTGGATTGCAGGGTTTGGTTGCCATGAGCCGGGGTTCTGGGAAGAGGCCCACCCCCCCCCCCCCCTGAATAAAAAACAAAGCATCAATCGTGCAAAACTCATGGCGGTCATCACATCAGTGCGTCGCACACACACACACGGAACCAACGGTTTGCAGTTGCAACGGGCTCCTCCTATGTATATGGCGGTGTTCAGGGATCGGCCATCCAATGGCGAGCGCAACAATGGGTCACCAGCAAAGGCCCTGTGATTAATGTAGATCTCCGGATCGAAATGCTTGAACTGTTGGACACTTCTGTAGCAAGTTACGAATGGATTAAGGTGCCCAGCCACATGCAATTAGAAGGCAATGAACGGGCATATGCCCTGGCTGAGCTGGGACGGAAGTCCTCACCCCTCTACTCCAGGGCTGGACGACAGCCACACGTCTTACTCACACCCGTGGCAGCTCCGCTGCCGAGTGACCCACAGCAGTCACCCCCGGTTGACTCAGCATCTGCTATGAAGTTTAGTATTGAAATGACACCAATGGTATGTGAAGCAAACGTGGGGTTTGCCCAGGTCACACCCGCAATAAGGGGGGGGGGGGTGCTCCCCTTTCCCATCAGACAGCCAGAGTTTGAGTCAGCCCTGGACTTCTACACGCCCACAGGGGCAACCGGGGCCCTCCGATCACTGGGCCTACAACTCATCAATTCACCCGCCTCAGATGTGTCATCAGAGGACAGTCGGTCGGTCGTATGTGCAGTGAATTTTATGGAAGAAGATGAATTTGCCACGTCAGCCGATGAAACCGTCTCCATGGGGAGTACGGATTCCAACATGTCGTCATGACAGCGTGACTCAGGGAGGGAATAGCTATGGACAGGTTCAAACCACAGCAGGGACAGACACTTGATGGTTTGGCCAACAGGGTGCCAGCATCACGCACGACCACAAGAGAAGCCCGGGTGCCCACCCCCAGTATGTGCATGCACGCCCTTTTGGGCGGACAAAATAAAAAAGGAGCAACACAACGCAGAGTACGAGAGGGAGGTGTCAATGACAGATCAAGCACCTGAGCGATGTACATATAGACGAGCCTGATGTACATAGCAGAGATGTTTGGGAGCGTTGACTCTAACGGGACTGAGCATCTACGGTTCGAGAACGCTATTGCCCTGTTGTAGCCCCGCTCTATGTTGTTGAATGTGTTTGTGGCCCCGCCCCTGCCACCCCTTTTTAATTAGGCCTCACCCCCCAGGAGTCTTTTCCAGCCGGCAAGCAGCGGCAAGCTCTTTTCAGCCATGCCGGTGATGCATGGTTTCTTTATCCGACACTGATTGCTGATGTCTGACTGACAGCTACTGCCTGTGATTGGCTGACTAACTGTAGTCAGACATGATGCTCTGTTTTCTGTTTCAGACACAGTGTGCGTCTTGGGGCTTAACCACGTTTGGCATAGAGAATACAGATGCACGAATGCCTCACTGTGGAGTGCATTACCTCGGTTTTGCATTTGTCTGTTTTTTAATTAGGTCATCAGGACATTTTGGGATCTTTGGGGCCCCAAAATCTGGTTGCATGGATTCCCCCGCTCCGGTTATTTGTTGCCATTCTGCTCAATTTCATCTGGATCTCATCCCCCCACCCCCCTCAGCACAACCTTGGGTGCGTCCAGTTTCGTGTTGATCCTGCATATGTGGCATGGTTTTGCAAAAGCAGACGTTCTGCTGTGAATTCGATAGGGTTCCGATAGAGATTGCGGCGGGGGTTTATGGGGACACCGATAGGGGGGCAGCGGATTGGCTACAGGTTCGTCAGTTCCCCTGCGCGTTGTTCCCTTGCTTCCCAACACCTTCTAGGCCTCATGGCCACGATTGGTCTCACATTGGGCGCAATCATTGCCACACTGCTGCGCATGTCGAGGCCTGAACGCGTGGCCCTTGCAATCGAGACCATGTACCAAAACACGGGCATCGCGTCCTCTGCCGCGCTCTCCATGTTTTCGAATGCTGAACAAGTCGCCGACGCGCTCGGTGTCCCACTGTTCTATGGGGGCGTGTGCACCCTCCTCATCTTAGTGTTCTGTTTGGTGGCGTGGAAGTGCGGCTGGACGCTGGCACCGCCTTCCGACCCCCTTCTCAGCGTGCTCCTCAGGTGTGGATTCATAAAGCTCTGATCTCATTTTGACTGAAGTTTCCAATGTTAGAGGTCAGGTTCTCGCATGATTCAACTGTTCTGGTGCGGGGGTTCTGGTGGATCCACCCCCCCCCTACACACACACACAGAGCCAGTCCCACCCCCGGCGCGCGGGGGTGAAGAGACGGAGGGGGGAGACGCCTCCCCAGGACGGCCCACCGGGCAAACGAGCACGCCAGCCGGAGCGGCATGGGCGTGCAGGCACCGAGGTCTCATAACCCACAGCCACCAGAGGCTCTGGCCTAGGCGAGGGTGACGACTCTCAAGGGGGGCCAGTGCAGTCATGATGCTTTCCCTCAGACATCCTTCTGGCACAGGCCCCCCTCCGCTGGGCGCCCACCCCTGGACCCATGCAGGCCTTCCTCTATAATATGGCATTCCCCCCCCTACACACACACACACACACACACACACACACACACACACACACACACACACACACACACACACACTCACACACACACACACGCACCCGTACCCAATTCAAGTGCAGCAGGGGCGTTACACAGTCGCCAGACCCCGCAGGCTGAGAATGGGCCAACCGCCTGCAACATAAATCACCCGCAACTGACAAGCACTGCAGCACGAGCGCATAGGGAGCCATTTATAGCCAAGCCTGTCATCTATGGCGAACCCCCCCCCCCCCCCTGGGCCTTTTCTTAGTGGAGCGCACACCCTACCCCCTGTGGGGGGTGGGGGGCTGCCTTTTTCAAAATGGCAGCCTCGTTCCGGTTCATTTCACCCACCCGCCCCCCTCTAACCTTGCCACCATCTAAATTAGGTCCCGTTCTGGGGGCTGGCGCCTGAATCCCTCCTCCATGCTCTTTGGGCCCTATTCTTGTGCAGGGTTTGCATTCAGATTCTGCACCTGATTTACAGGCATTTCTTCACATGTTTGTCAGGTAAATCTAGGCCCTCCCCTTTATCCAAGCAACGTGCTTGAAAAAATGTTTCGGCTCACGTTTTATGTTTGATATGGCGAGAGGGCTTTTGGCGAGGTGGAGGTTGAACTAAATTGGCTGCGGTTGCAGGAGTCGGAGTTGTCGATGCTCTGCACTTGCTGCTTTGGGCTGCCCTGGAGGCCCAGTGGAGGTTACGCCATCCGACCCAGGACCAGCGTAGGTCGGTCGCTTTGGATGGTTTTGTGGCACTGTGGTGTGCAAATTTGTAAAGCTGGAGAGGAGAAAAGGCATGGTCAGCAACAGGGTCGATCTGCCGTATTGGGTCGATCAGCTGCAGGGTTGGTTCGGGACTACCAACCGTGTTTGAGCAAGCCTACGGCCCATGACAGGAAGCAGGGTTAGGGGCAACAGTTGACCTGCCGAAGAAGAAAGATGGAAACGTGGGGCTCCCACAAGCAACAGCTCCTTCGGAGACTAGACCACCTGGGGTATGAAGGATGGGTGGTGGTCGGCCAACCGCGTGTAAGGGGCTGGATGCAGGCAGGGTATGGCGGTTGGGTTGGGGCAGGGCATGTCTGGAAATTTTGTGATGCACGTGCCGCTGCATGAGTGTCAGAGCGTTGGTCGGGGTGACTGAGAGGGGTACTGCAAGCGCCGCTGCAGAGGGCCTCCGGGGGGAACGCATGGTTGCAGTGTCGGACTCAGGGTACGTGTTCAAGGGGATGATGGATTGGTCAGGGAGATGGTGCAGAAATGGGTGGAAAACGAGCACAGGGCAGGTGGATGCGTCCACATTGCTCCAGGTGGATGAGGACTGGCAAGGATATGTTGGAAATCCTGTGACAGAGTCTATGAAATGCAAGGTACAGAGCAGCTTCATGGCGCAAACAAAGAAGGATAAAGTGCATGTCATCCGAGAGTCAATGGTTTCTTTTACTTTTGCTCATCAGTGATCTCCTCAATTCAGGATGACACACTGTGCACTCCTTAAATGGTCCTGCCATCCTTGGCGATGCCACACAGTGTTGCCGCCCACGCCCCATGCATAGACCCCATGCATAGACTGCATGCATTCCTGGCAATGGCCTGAGGTTGTGCTTGGCCTTCTCTCCGTGACGTGATCGATGCATCCACCTCTGCATTCATCTTCAGGTCCTACCAGGCGGAGCAAGGACAGCAGGGCAACGGCAGTCCCCCCAGCCCGGAGTCTCAACCTGGTTACTGTTTCCACCCGACGCGCTCCTTCAGAGCGTCCACCAGAGCTCTCAGCACGAGCACCAGCAGACAGACGCTGGGCTGAGTATTACCCGCCGTCTCGTGTCCTGGCCTCCCACCTGTGGCGGATGGTATCATGAAACAAGGCCAAAGGTTGTACCTGCCCCCCATATCACCCCACGTGATGGACAAATCCCCTTCGTTAAATGTGCGCACGCTCGCAGTTGGGGGCGGCATGTGCTCGATAGTGAGGTAGGCAAATTAGTTGCAAATAGTAGATTTTGATTTTGGTAAAAGAGAAAAAGAGTAAAAAGTAAAAGAGTAAAGACTAAAAAGATTTCGGTGGAAAGGTTGTGGTCAAAAAAAATTGGTAAAACGGGGAACGTCCGGGAAAGCGGTCGGCAACCCTTTGAGAAGCCAGTAAGGGGCACCTTGTGGACGCTTCACCCTTCATATTGTGATGTTCGTGCACGGGGGGGAATTTCGTGCATAGCTGGACCTCGACCCCCCCCCCCCCCCTTGTACACCCGGAAGTACCAACCGGCATGCTCTTTCAGCCTCAATGGCACGCCCCCTCCCCACCCCCATCGTACGCCAAAGGGGAGGAGTTTTTTTTTGTTCGTAGATCTATGTTTTACACCGCTCGTTGGGTGCCTTTGGGTTCATTTGTGCGCCTGCCGGAATACTCTATTTCGTTGTCACTCATGGTGCACGGTTTTTTTTTCACCGGCTTGTGTGTGTTCCAAGTGCTCGGCATTGAATGGGAAATTGAGGAATGCCAACGCAAGCCCGCCACACCCCTGGTGGCAGCACCCTTGTGCTGTTGCACACACTTTGATCCCGTGCGAATGAGACAGGATTTGGCTTCCGGATTGCATAGGTTGCAGAAGGTGGTTGACGGTCATGCGGTTTGTCTGTTTGCACCCACACCCAGAGACCTGAACCTGGGAGCGCCCCTCGCGTTCTCCTAGCCACTCTGTGTATCTGTTCGCTACGCCGTGTTTTGAGCCTGAGCCCCGCTACGCACCGCCTGCCCTTCCCGATTGACCCGGTGGTCCCGCTCCCCCTCGACTGCGTACATGAGGGGCAGCAGACCCTCTCGCCCTATAGAAGACGTGAAAAGGAAAAAAATATGGCCCTTCGCCTGCGGCCAAAAAAAAAAGCGCCACAGAAGGTCCTCGCTCGTCTTCGACTGCGCCAATGGTGCACCTGGCGCGGAGGTCATGGTAGAGGCTGGCGGTTGCCGAGACAGTGATGCCGCTGAGGTCGCCGATAGTACGTTATCGCAGAGGACATTCTTCCTCGAAAAGCAGCGATCGTTAGATGCGATTCCCTGGGCTTCCATTTGTTCGGTGTAGTCATTAGGTGTTTGGAAGAGCCCTTCTGTTGACAAGCATAATCCTCGCCCCCAGCCCATTGGTGAGTTCAGGGAGTCCTGCTCCTGCACTCCCACAGGCAAGACTCCAACTCAGGACAACGCCCAGTGGGGGGGTAAGCACCCTGCCCCATCCAAGCAATTTCCCACCTGACCTTGGTGAAAGGCGCCCTCATCGTGGACTTGAGGGCGCTATGCTCTTGGCTCTCCAAGCCATTGCCTTTCAAACTAATCCCGGACCCATCTTGGCTCTGTCTTCTTCCTATGAAAGTCCTGCTTTTCACGAGGTTGGATGCACTGGGGTATTAAAGAATTTCTCTGCACCAAATTTCGCCGCTCCACACTTTGGGCATACCCCCCCCCCCTGCCTGTAGCACCTCTGCAGCTGTGATTGACTTGAGATGTGTAGTGCCTGCTGTGTGGACAGTCAAACAGTAAGAAGGGACAGCATTCTTGAAGGGGTTCCGGCCCCGATGCACCTTGCCCGTATCGGCCCGGGCGCCACCATACCATACCATACCCTGCCTGGTAGCAACAAGCGGCCAAAAGCCTCCAGCAACGATTCGGAAGCCTCCAAGAACATTGGTGGTTAGGGTGCATCGGAAAGGGCCCCCTCCCCCAAGGCGCTGCCCTCAGCAGGGCACTTATTTTTTGCAAACAAGGAACAAGAATGGGCCTGCCTTCTGTTTTATCCTTGCTGCCAGTGCTGTTGAGCAAACTGGAGTGCAGCCTCTTGAGCCAGCCAGGACTCTGAAGATTTCGCCAGCACGTCAATTTGCTGGCTGTCACTGTATCCCCCCCACACGCTTGCAGACAAGCACAAACGCACCATTCGAAAAAGACAAGCCTTCCCAAAGACACACACACACACACACACACACACATTGTGCCCCCCACCCGCCCTCGCACCCACCCTCCCTGCACAGTTGCTGGCTTGCTGCCACAGTGCAGCAGGCTTCGTTCTGCTGCAGCACGCCTGTTTTCTTCCACCATGCAGCTTCCCCTTTTGCTGCCCTTGTGCACCGAGCCTTTTTGGTGCCACGCTTCATGGGCAATCACAGGAAAGCTGCGCATGGCCTGAGCGCTCATAGCTGATGGTGACACACTCTGGGAAGGATGAGAGGCCCACAACAGTGGCCAGCACATGCTCCCCTGTGGTGCCTCTGAGGTAAAAGACATCACTGCCCTGCACCAAAAGGTCAGTGTGTACTGTGGAAAGCAAAGAAGGCCAAACATAGTCACGCCGATATTTTCGAATGCACAAAATGCCCTGCTGCCCCAACATTGTGAATTCCACCCAAACACACCAATTGGCCACCCATTTGCAATGCTGCAGCCCCTATGACCGCTGTTGGGCAATATCCCATGGTACCGCAGTTCTACGCCAACCGGGCCTTGACGCACCGCGTGCCCGCACCGCGCGCAAGGCACCCTCACCGATAGCTGGACATAGACGTGGGCCTGCATGGGGGCTTGGGGTTTGGGTCAGCCTTGAGTGCGTTGCAGGGCTAGAGGCCAGTGGTTTTGAGTAAGGGGTTTTAGTTTGGACCCTTTCGAACACCCTACCGGCTCCTGCCAACTGAGCTTCCTTGACAGAAAATATGAACATAGGGCTACTCCAAACCAAAATATAGCACAGCACATATGGCACGCAGTTGGACCAAATACAAAATGCACCATTGAAATCCATGGTGCAAAAATTGACAGAGCCCACACCTAGTGTTGCTTGGACATAGGTGTTGCTTGTACAAGAGGGGGGGGGGACTATGTTGTAAATGAATTTGTTTTAGTTGTGAGTCACAGAGTGCCAAACCATCCATCGACCACCTCTACCCCCGTAGGTTGATTGCCAGGGCATGGACATCCTCTGGGGTTATGGGTCGTGTGTGACACCTTCATTTTTGCATGTGTGTCGGTGTTCTGTTTGCTTATTCGTTAACACTTTCTCCACTTTGTTGTTCGGTATGTTATTTATAAATTGCCCACTATCCAAATTTAGCTTGCTGAATTGTGGACATCTGAGTGAGGCCAGTGAAATGCAACGACTTGATATTGTAACAAATTTTCTGGATCAGGTCCAAGTGTTGCTGCACTAGTCTCCAGCAACACCGCCATGAACCCACATGCACTCAGTTTCTCCAAGGGAGGGGAATGCTGATGCACCCACCAACCCAGAATTGTTTCTGGACCCACTCCCCGTCCTGCAGGCATTGATGTTGCCATCAGCACAGCATTGAGTCCGAGCTTCCTTGACAGAAAGTATGAACATCGGGCTACTCCAAACCAAAATATAGCACAGCACATATGGCAGGCAGTTGGACCAATTACAAAATGTACGATCGAAATCCATGGTGCAAAAATTGACGGAGCCCACGCCTTGTGTTGCTTGGACATATGCGTTGCTTGTACGCGCGGGGGACGTGCTGTGTATGCGATTGCATGTCCGTATGGAGTTTCAATCTCCGGACGGTGAGGGTGGATTTGACATTGTAGATTACCTGAGCGTGCTGTGGCCAGCTGGATCAAGGCGAGGGAGGAAGGGAGAGGATTGTGATGCCTGGTCAATTGGATAGACACACAATTGGCCTGTTCATGGAAAATTTTGGCCCAGAACCAAGCCCCCTCCCCCCGTTCCCCAATTTTCGGGGTGTTTACTGACCCTCTTCCCAATTGAAACCCCAACTTCCCCAGAAAAGGGAGATGGGAAGGCCTCATATCTGAATGGCGGTGGAATGAGGACGTCCGCCGTAATCATACGCAGGTGGAAATAAGAGGGGGTTGGGGACCCCTAACCCAATGGATGCCCACCCCACCCAGGCCCCCACCCAACGGGAATGAAGTCCTCTGAGACAGGGTACTCACCGAGCCCAATAAGCAATTTTCTGAATTGGAGTTTTGCCTGTGGTAGGGCTAGACTGATAAGATGAAACCAGTATGTTTTGCTTGATGCTTTGGCAGCCTTCCTCCCCATCCCTAACCGTCCCAATGCTTTTACCACCCTGTCTATCCTCCACCCCAGCGTGGTGCACCAATCAAGATGACTGTCAAGTGTGTTGATGGAGGAGAGCGTCCCAACTGTTGTGTAGCTAGGATAGACGATGTGGCGATGCCACCCTCAGTGATTTGCGTAGCCTGCAAAGGATTGCTGAGCTCTAGGTAGCTGCTGCTGCATGCCTCACTGATGACCACCCAACTGGTTTGGTTGACAAGCATATGCTTCACTTTTGACAACCTAGGTCATGTGCAAGCTTTAACGAGCCCCGAAACAGCCGCCCTCCATGACTACCCATACCGAGGCCCCCACCAAATGGGCAGTGAGGTATGGGAGCAAGGCCAGGAAGGTAGACATGTGACACAGTTAGTGTATTGCAAGATTTCTGCATCTGACCATGGTTGCGGCAGTCAAGATTTTGTGCTTGGCCTGAATTATTTAGTCTGGGGTCATCCCAGGGCCTGAGGTGAAACAGCACCGAGCATAGCATAAATAAAATGGCAGTGCATGCTCACAAAGATGTGCACCTGTGCACATGGGTTGCATGTCCGCTGTTTGGGCATTGGTGATCTGGCCAGAGAGAAGTGTTTTCATGAAATTTTGCTCCAATAAACCTCTTCAGTTGGGTTTTGTTGGTTGTAACCCCCCACCCCCTGCAATTTCCCCGGTGTTGTGCTGGGTGCCTGTGTTGTCCTTTTGCCCTGGCAGTGTGTCAAGGATGCCCACACTGTAGGCAGCTCTGATTCTGGCTCTTGTCTGGTCGCCCAAGCGGCCGCAGCAGCAGGGGCTGCAACGCATTTGTCAGTCTGATTCATTGCAGTCTGCTACCGCTGGCGTTTGTGCCTCCGTTCGCTGGGGCATCACCTGCACGAAGCCAACGGCAAAGATTGATGACTGTGCACTGTGGTCTGGGCTGAACGCCCATGCGCAAGTCAAGGGTCTTTTACGCTCGACACCCCCTTGTGCTGGACCACAGAAACAAAAGATAAAATCGCCATGGAGTGGTGCATTTGTGATGCTTGCCGCGGGATTGGACGGTGTTACCGGTAGTCTGACACCGATCCCCCCTTCCCCCTGTCCCCGTGGTATCCCAACTGGCCTCACGGGGTATCGCGCGGTACAAAGGCTGGCCCTTATGGGCTGGAGCTTTTTCCCCTTCGTATGATGTTGTGGGCGTCCAGCAATCAGGGGTCCTCATCCAAAGACTGTCTGCTTTGGTGCCCGCCATCCGGCGTGCCCCAGTGAAGATTTCTCGAGTCACCAAAGTGGTATGGGAAGATTCTTCATCAAAAAATTTGTGCTCCAACACTCTTTTACAGCCATGCCTTTGGTTTGCTTGCTCAGCACTGGATGGATGTGACATGGGAATCTCAATGTGCTGGCTCTATGCCTCTGTAAACAACTTTGCTCTTCGGGAGCCCCCCAGTTACGAAATGTTTTCTCTGGGGGCGGACAGCTTCTCCATCACTGCCTTGTGCCCTTTGGAGTCTTGGGTGGAATCAAGATATTTGAGCGCTTTCGGCTTTGTCTCGTACCATCCCCCCCCCCGTGTCCATCCCCCCCCCCAGGGGGGGAACCGTCACTTGGCCCATGAACAATAAGAAATCAATAGGAAATCACAGGCGCCGAAGGCGCCGAAGAAAATTTTTGGTTGGGTTATACTAGAATTGGCTGGTCGGGAGTGGTGTACGGTCCCCCCCCCCCCCCCGGGGTGGGGGGGAACCGTCGTCCCTTGGGGGGGATGGACATGGGGGGGGATGGTACAAATCTTTACTCTGTGGGATCTTGCGGCACTCCTTGTCACCGTGTGCGAGAGACAACAGTATGCATGTAAAACTCGTGAGCGGTGGGTAAGCACTTAGGAGGGTGGTACTTATGCACTGCCAAGACTACAGGGACAGCTACCCGGTGTCTGCCATCCCTTCAAAAGGATGCCGGAGGCTTGGTAGAGCGAACTGAAAGACGAGCATCAAGCACACATGACACAGTGTTACCCATGTTGGCACAGCAAGCTACGCAAATATACCTAGGACACGATACACCCAGTGTTGCCTTCAAAAAGATGGCGGAGGCTTGGTTGAGCGAACTGCTCAGATTCCATGGTTTGTACACAATACAATCCTGTGCTTTTCCTAGTGCAGCACATGTGTGCCTCGTAGAGTGGTTGCAGGCACACACACACTTGCAAAAATTGCATTGCCAAAGTACTGCCCTCTGCTCTCTGCCCTGGGTCAGGGGCATCAAGTGGGCAGCCGACCCCCTCCGCCCCTGCCCTGACTGCCCTCTGTGCTGTGTCATGCTCTAGACCCAGCTGTTGCAGCGGCTAGGTCATGCCGGGTGGCTCATTGGGCCCTTGCCACTCTCCCAGCCTTCCCCACAAACGAGCGGGGTGGGGGTTCAAGGTGGCCAAAATGTCGCGGAGCTTTGGACTAGATGACAATGCTTTCACCGACACACAGTATTTCAAGTGCACAGGGTCCATGAGGCACTGCCCCAGCCTTGCTGCGTGTCTTAGGATTCCCCAATCCTTCCATGGGGGAACGTTTGCCCGGCGCGCGTCCCATGCCCGGCGCGCTACCTTTGTATTAAGTATCATATCTCTGGCCCCAAGTTTATCGTCACCTTGGGAAGTCTTACAGGTACACCGCACTAGACCGCACCTTCCATGCAAAACACGTTGCATGAGCCGAAATATGACATTTCAAAGACACAAAATGTCTTTGCACCATTTCCAACCACCACCGTTGCCATCATCGTAAACCGGGTGCAAAGGACGGGCCAGATTCTTAGACACGGCGAGAAGGAACTCCAGATAGTTTGATGAGGGGAGGCAAAAACAGGCACGGGTAGGGAATGGTCAAAAAAAGGTGCCCCGCGCGCTAGTACTCCCCCTATGATCAATTACCTCAAGGCCATGGAGCACACTTCACGGAGCGTGTGGCTCACCATCACTACATGATGTTCCACATAGTTTACCAATTCACAAGGGACTTCACTACGCCCCGTAGAGACAACCTAGAAATCCACTTTAGTCAATGCAGTCAGCGCATGGTACTATCCGATCAAGCCAAGAGTGTGTTCCCCAGATCCAAATCCATTAAGTCGGATATGAACGGGGCAAACAGAAACAATCTAGGGTCAAGAAATCTGTATTGGTGTTTCTTGGCGTTTAGCGTTCATTTTGAAGGCGTGGCTTTTGCCAAGCGGCTCTTCTGTCATGTCGTAAAGAGAAAATAGCGTCTGTTCTTTTTGTGAGGGGGAGGGGCTATTTCAAAAATGCTATATGATCCGGGCGGAGCACCCCTATTGTGACATAGTAACCACGGAATGCACCTTCGCAGCGTCCGGAGTACCACCAAAGGATAATTTTAGAGAGTGCCAAATTGGATGTCGACAAATTTGGAAGCCCTACTTTGTACCAAATATTTTTTTCAATTTTAAGGTGCAATGTGTCAAAATGTGCGTACCACGCATGGGTTGTAAGAGGGGTGGTTTTTTTGCGCGCTGCATGCAATGTGAATGCGCCACAAGGATGAAATGTGGTGTCAATTGACATTGCGTTCTATGTGGTTTTCAAGACTGCCGATGTTCACAACAAAAGGAGAGTTGTGGGCAGATGGACAGTGGTCCAGCAGGGGTTGTGCGCAATCTTCACACCACTTTCTTTTTCAGCCCACAGCCATTGTGCTTCATGCACACTGGGAAGCCTATGGGTGTGGCAACCTCCCATTTCAAAACCCAGCTTTAGACTCAACTAGTCCTGATCACCTGTCTGATCTGCACTAGACAGCTCTGAACGTTGATTGTGCAACCTCGAGCGGTCCTGCAACTGCCCCCCCCCCCCCCCCCAACGCCGGTTAGCCAACAATGAAATGTGTGCACCTATTTTTTATCTCCCCACACATACATGGACGTTGTGTTGTGCCCAAGGCTTTGTTGAGGCCTCGAATCTGCAGCGACATTTGCGACAAGCAGCGCAACATTACCATGCATCAATACACAAGGAGAAATGCCTGCAGCCACCGAGAGGCCACTAGCAAATATCAGCGGCCATCCAGAGCCCATCACGAAATATTAGCAACCATCAAGAGGCCACCAAAAAAATAGCAGCAGCCATCCACAGGCCACCAAGAAATAATAGCAGCCATCTAGAGGCCACCAAGAAGCAACGGGACCATTATAATGGTACTAATCATGTGTTATGAATTTGCAATATTGTGCAATGTTTTTCGAAAATCAATGAACTTGTTGAACTCCTTCGGACCCTCATAATATCCTTCAGCGAACACAATTGAAGGCTTTTCCAAAATATAATGTCATCCCATTCTCTGTATAACAATGAAATTTAAGTATGCACATGCAAGATACCCACATTCTTTCTGCTTGTGTATCTGATATCGTTTGGTGCGCGCGCTGCTTTTGGCGCATTTGCGCCTACCTTAGATCTACCTCAACCCAACACACCATCCAGAGGCTATCACAAAATAGCAGCCATCCACTAGAACGCAACAGCAAGGAACTTTATACCAAAAATTTCCTTCATTTCTAAGGACTAGTTCCAAACCCGCCCCCCCTTTCACTAATTTTAACCCTCCTCTAAAAAAACAACCCTTTCAAATTATTCCTTTGCTAGTATGTTCACTACCGCTGCATAACATCACAGCTTGTTGGCACAATTTGTGAACACTGTTTTGACATTTTGATAGCAACTCTTGAGTGTGGCTTGCAAACATGATGCGGTTCCCTCAAAAGCTTTGGCCAACTGTGTTTGGGCCATGTTACCGTGCTGTGAGAGAGAAGTATCGCTCACTCTTAGGGATATCAGAAGGGGGGTACATATTTCATTGCGGGATGAATGGGACAACTTCCCGTGTTCAGCGAATACGATCTCTCACAAAATGTTCTGCTCGGACCAGATATATGCGGAACATCGTTTATCTGCTTATTTTTGTACCAAAGCTCAGAATTGAGATTTCGGGCTGAAGGATTGGAAGAATGAGGGATTATAGTAGCAACTTTTGCGCACGTTTCAGCCCCCACTCTGTTTCGGAAACCCGGTTTCCGAATCGTTTGCCCAACTCACTGCATTTCAGGTAGCGGTGTTGAAAAAAACAACTTGCCGAAGGTGTTCATGTTGTGGTGATGAACACTTCTGGGCAGTTTTTCTCTGTTTCGGTGAACAGACATTTTTCATCGGAGAATTGTTCCATTTGTGGCACCAAGAGATCAAATTTCACTTATCTGATGACGTTGACCCCACGTTACTTGACAGACATGGGCATGTCTTTCAATGTTCGCAAGTGTGCCTACACCACCACGACGCGCATCTTCTCGATCATGGCGAGCCTAGATCCGGATAATGCGGTTGCTCCGTCGGTCTGTTTGGTAGCAAAGGGTGGTGTACCGTACGTAGGCCTTAGGCTTGATCCTACGGGGATAGCATCCATGAAGCACATCCCTCGAGGGGTGCCCGATGAATGGAAGTCGGTGCAGGACTACACCCCCTGGGCCCAGAAGGACGCTGTGAAGTAGGCGGTGGCGGACGGCAAGGCGACAGGGTCCAACAGGGTAGCAACGTTCCTCATCGCGGAGTCACGTGAGCTTGTACAAGGCCCCATGGTGCATGCCTCTCGGTCCATTCTCCGCGGCGCGGAAGTCCCGGAGTCGTGGCTTGAGTATATCACCTGGCCAATGCCCAAAAAAACGACCACGGGTGATTGGGACGCCACCCGGCCCATACCGCTAGGGCAGCAAGACATGTGAATGGTCATGACCCCCCTCATGCGAAGATTCACGGCAGTCCTGGCCCGCAAAGGGATGTCCGCCGAGTGGCAATTTGGGGCCATGGTGGGCTCTACGGCGGCAACACCGGTCTTCCTTACGCAGCGTAGGCTACAACGGGGTAAGGCAGAGAACCACGACCTTGCTTTTGATGTCTGCAAGGCCTTTGACACGGCCCCGCAAGGGGCCAAGGCTCTTCTTCTGCGGCACATGGGGGTCCCGGAGGAGCTCATGCAGCTCTTTCCTACACTCAACTATGGCTCCACTGTGCACATCGTCACAAGGCCGCACCCCAAGCATCCGCCTCAATCGATGCTTGCTACAAAGTAGCACGGAGAGCGATGTGCTGCCTGTGCTCCTCATGGAGCCTCCTCTCTGGAGCTTTGCGAGCATGGCCCAACGTGATCCCTGCCATGCCATGCCACCCTTGGTGTAGACGTACTGCCAAGGACCTGCTGCTAACAGCACACACGTTACAATAGAGTAAGAAAAAGTGCTTTTCCATTGCTTTGAGGCATACTCTAGTTGTATTAGAGATGCACTGAGCATCCATGCATTTCTATCTTAGTATTGGTCCAACCAAAAGTGGTGATAACACATTTTGACCTATGGAACCAAACACCCAATCAGGATATGGAGTGGACCCCTTAATCCCCTTTCAATGTGAAGCTATTCATCTTTTCCTGAGTTGACTGAGCACTGACATACCTAACGTAGAGCCTATGGATTTATCTATGTTTTTCCATGAATTCTTAGCTATCCTAGTGGTATGCACCCAGAAAAGTTTATAGTGTTTTCAGCACTGTGTTTTTGCTTCTCTCGCTGCTTGCTGTTGCTGTAGGGTGTCCTGCTGCTTGTTTTGGGAGATGAAAAGCTCTTGTTTGTTGAAATACAGTAAAGCCAAGTCAATCCAGGATAACCCAAGCCAGAAGTGTGCAAGGAGAAGAGAATCAGGATCAAAGCATGAAGGGCTGCAGTCCAAACAGTGAAAGATGATTGGATATTCACAGAAACTGCAACTCAGGTCACAAATGAATGCATATTCACAAAGATAGCTGAAATGTTTTTGGAAAAGAGTTAGAAAACTGCCTCAGGGTCACTCTCTCTCCATAGTGCCATCTTAGGAGATGTGCACTCTTTGTTTTGGGTCCCATATGTGCTGAGGTGGCATGGTATGTGGCGATGAGGTCACTGCCATGTCACATGGGATCTTCCTACTTAGCTAGGCTGACGAGGAATTGAACCAAGGACCTCTCAAAAAGAGGTGCCCAGCCCCCTAGGGTGCATACCACTAGGATAGCTAAGAATTCATGGAAAAACATAGATAATTCCATAGGCTCTACTTTGGGTATGTCAGTTCTTAGTCAACTCAGGAAAAGATGTTTTACTTCACATTGAAAGGGGATTAAGGGGTCCACTCCATATCCTGATTGGGTGTTTGGTTCCATAGGTCAAAATGTGTTATCACCACTTTTGGTGGGACCAATACTAAGATAAAAATGCATGGATGCTCAGTGCATCTCTAATACAACTAGAGTATGCCTCAAAGCAATGGAAAAGCACTTTTTCTTACTCCCCCCTTGTGCTGTGGTGGCCACCACTGTCGCATTTTAGGAAAAAGGGAATTTTTCTTGGCCTTTCCTTGGTTTCCACATCTACTTTAAAATACCTACAGTTTCCCTCACACTGAAAAATGGGCGCTCACCATGGCTGGCGTCCTTTTGGTGCTCTGATTGTATCATTTCCTACAGAAGACTCAGCGCTCATGGCGCTGCCGGGGCTCCTGTGGCTTGGTTGGGTTAGTATGGGAGCATGCCAAACATGTGCATATGCATCCCTCCCTCCAAGACGCAGCGTCGACACAACCCAAACGCAAGACACAATATACACACTCGCATGGGTTCTCGTAAACATGCTGGCGACCTGTGACCTGTCTTAGGGCGAAGGGAGTCTCGAAAAAATTAAATTTGCCCCTTGGTGGGGTCCTGGTTCTGCTCAGTCTCTCCAGGCACCTGCGTTTCGGCCCGAACACGGCCTACTCAGCGAGGCTGCGCGTGGGTATCTGCAGAGGCAGGAATGGGAGAATTATGGACGAATCCACGCAAAAACGAAGCAACGACACCAAAATCCGTCAAATGACGGCCTAGAATTTTTCTGAAACGACACACCTGAGCAGAATCCAATTGTGCATCAGAAGCACATTTTTATAGAAATTATAGTCATCTCTGGATTTTTTAAATCCAGAAACTCATACGCATAAAATGGCGGCGCGCAGGAGCGGCTCCTAGCGAAGCGCCGGAAAATGGAGAAATAATGGAATTATAAACGTATGTATCACGTAGTCTTGAAAATGACGAGACACACATTAATAAACAAACATACAGATTCCACCCACACTAATAGAAGATTTGAAAATTCAAGAATTCGACAATCAACGAAAAAGACTTCAATGAATCAGGTATAAACTACAGGTATGTTCGTGTCGTATGCCGCATACACATTGCTCGTCTCGTGTCTCCGTGAACGAGTCTTGTAGCAGCGCTAACAACGATAGGACGCGATAGAGGGATTGATTAGAAAGATTGCAGATGATTAGCGGTCAGATCAGGGTGATTAGACATACACACAAGTGCATAGCAACGTTCTTCGCGTGCGCCCCTTTTTTCCTCTCACCTTGCTTCACTTCCCAGCGGTAGGTAAGGTAGGTACGCCCAGGCGGGGCCACCCCCTGGTGGAGTCAAGATTGCGGTGAAGATGGGCAGGTTTGCCCACAACCCAAGTGCATGCTCGCGCATTCACACACGCATTAAAGGGTAGGCCACGCGAAGTGCGCACGGTAAACCTTGTTTAGGCTACCCAGGGGCTCCTCGGTACGTTTCTTAAGAGAACCTGAGGAGTCCCTTAAAGCTTGCTTGCTTGACAAGGGTAGCTGGTCCTGCAGCGTGTTTGCGGACAGTGTATTATAGGTCACACTGAGAAGGGTATAATACCTGGAGTGTGGCTTGGTTCCTCCGCCGCAAACGCCCTTTCATTTGCCTTTGTTTTACAGGTGGGCAGGTAGGGTGATTGGTGCAGCAGCCTTTTTTTTTATATGCCCTGCTAAACAAGGGCGCAGATCACACAAACAAGTAACTCCGCTCCGCCTGTGGCAGAGCAGGGAGTCCGACTTCATCGACATCTGCGCCTTGCACGCGAGAGCACTCCTTCCCTCCAAGCCCCAGCAGGGGAAACGCGTTGTGGCGTCCCCTGTTAGGCCACAGTTGCTTAGCAGCGCTGTGTTCTCTTGTCATTTCACAGGAGGGTCGCTAGGACCCACGACACCTTTGACTTCGCAACGCCCAGTAGAGTGTGCGTGTAGGAGTGGTAGTCCTGAGTGGGGGCTTGAGCCAGTTGCCCCACTGCTCGCCCACCAGGATGGTGCCACTGTAGGGTGTGTAGGACCTGTAGTGCGTGTGTCACTGTCCCACCCGTTTCCTGCAATTTTAGCAGGGTTGGTGGGCTGTGGCAGTGGTTAGGTCAGTGTTTTGGCCAAATAGCAAAACGGCGTTTTCATGCCTTCATAGCCTATGGCCACCCCTCCCTGTAGTAGACAGATAGGTAGGGAAAACAATACCTAGACTAGCACGCTGGGTATTCCCCCAAGGTTTTGCGCCAGCACAGAAATTGGGCGCATAGGGGAGGGGAGACCCCGGGCGTACCCCGTGGCATCAATAAGCCAACCCTCCAGGTTCAGCAAGGGCGCAGACTTGGGTATAATTAGGACACCACTTCTGCGGCTTGCTCTCAGGACCTCAGGAATAGCACACTCACACACACGCTTTGGCAGGTAAGGGTAAGGTTCAGTCCCTAGCTTTAGTCTTGGAGGCAAGCGTCTCAGCGAGCCTCAGCAACTCACCAAGGTTGTTCTGGGACAAGTAGTCAACCAGAACTGAGTTTAGGCGTCCCTCCGGTAGAACAAATGCAGAGAAGGGCTCCCAGGTGGCCTCTTCGACTCCAATCCCTTCCCAGAGGGCGAGGAAGCGCCAACCCTGGCGATAGCGGTGGCGTAGGACAGACTTCACCAGGTAGAAGCCCTCCTTAGCCATCTCCTCGGCGTTCATGAAGCGGTACCCAGAACCCCATGGCTAGGTTACGGCATACAACCGGTCTCCGGTCCACTAACCCAAAGTACGGAAGGGAAGACCGGTCTCAGGTCCACTAACCCCATGTACGGAAGGCGCCCGTTGACGCCCGGTGCGAGCCCGGCGGGAGCGTGTTCCGTGCCGTAAAGCCCCGCATCGGCAACCGATGCACCGCCAGCGGAGATTTATATATCAGAACATCAGGAATCAACAGGGTTTTATTTTCATATTGTTTCCGTCAATTTTTACGCTTCCGTTCTGATATTCACTGTTTTGACTGCTGGCGGTTGGATCGCGACTTTACCGTAACCGCCAGTTTAACTGTTTATAATGGAAATTTTAACGCTATCCGTGACGAAGGCTCTAAAGTCTTCAGGAATTGCGTTGATGCATCCGCAATTTTCACATTCTACACTCGCAACCTTAATCCGAATTTTTCAGGATGTCGAAATCGGATTTTCGACTTCGACATCCCCGCACTTGATTTGACCTCTTTCGAGTGGACCTACGTGCTTCCCTATGCACGAATCAACTTTCCTTTTATCCTGCCCTCCATTTGTCTTAAAGATATGGGCAAAACAAAGTTGATTCGTGAGGCCACTTGTGAAGGTCATATCTCGTGTTGCTTGCGAGGAATGACAATAAGGAAACGTGGGATGTATTCACATTACTCCCGACGTAATTTAGGAAGCATCATATGCCTTGCGTCTCCACACGTGCGCGCTAGTGTAATGGATCATGGTCAAGAGGGTAGAGTTTGCGTTGTAACTCTATGGCCATGATATTGCGTGCGTTAAGATAACTTTCGAGTGTAGCGCGCGAGTGTTGGTGTTGCATAGGAACTCTCCTTGAGTTCCTATGAGCGATTGACACAAAGTTATGCCCATGGAGGGGCATGACATATCGTGGGGGGAGCTACCTTTTTGGGCAATATGGAGTATGTGCCTTGTGTTGTGTTGCGTGCCGATTTGGCGGGTCCATCGCTCCAAGCCAAACCTGCCAATGGACCTCATATTGTGCAAGCCCCTTCTCCATACTCCCTACGATCAATTGCAAGCCTAACCTTCGTGAAGGGAAGCTTGTGTGGTGATCCCGAAGCGATGCGTTGGGAGCAAGGTGTGTGTTTTGCAATTTTCCATATTTTCATGTGCCCACTTGGGAAGTAGCGCTCGTAACCTTTCAAAGCGCCCCAAGTGGAGCACATATGTGGAGTCGAAGGTCATTGGTGTCAAGTCATTATGTTTAGAAGGATTAGTTGATTGCACGATCCAAGCCGAAGATATTATAATATAATTGTGCACCTTTCAAGGCACTTTTGTGTATCTTTGTGCCAATTTTGCCGTTTTTGGCCCGTCATGATGTCAAGTGGCGACCGTGTATCTCAACGTTGCGCTCAATTGACATCATGACCCAAGTATGTTATGAGGGTACATACTTCGGTGCCCAACATATCTTATACCCGGCGAATAACTCCTCTTGAGATTGGCATACCGTGGCCGCCATGTTGGCGATTTGGGACTATCCCAAATCATGGGCTCACTTGGCGACCCTGCCATTCCCAAAACCGGAGGAGTTGGGCGACGCCCAAAAGATATGTTGGACACATAGGACTTGGTACCAATCCTATGGCACACTCCGGTCCGAGTCGGGCATGTGCCTCATTTGCCCCAACCATGAGTGTGCGCATCTTTGTCCATTTTGAGCAATTTTCCACTTTTGCTGCCCGCCGTGCACTATGTTGAGCCCACCTGTGCACGCCGGACGCATGGAACAATGGACCATATATGACATGGGTGTTACGCATATTGGTCCCCATGGTTCACACACCACGTGGGCGAAGCGGAGCAACCTTCGTTAAGGCGCTAGCCCAAAGTGAGTGTGGGCAATTTTGCCATTTTGGCATTTGTGGACCCAATTGGGATCGTCACCACGCCAAGTGGCATGGAGATCTTTGGGAGCCAAGGGCATGGGAGTCTCCGTTGGACTCCTGGTGGATTGCGTATGGAATGGCGGATCCGATCTCCAAGCCGGCGTGGAGATATACTATTGGGAGCACCCCGAATTTTGGCTCATTTCGAGCAGCCAAAATGACCCCATTTTGGGACCCCAATTTCCCCCTTCCGTGTGGTCAATTGGCGGCCCCATTTCTCTATACCCATATTGAGCCCGGACCTAATTTCAAGTTGTACACTCAGATATAAGTCCTAGGTCCTGCCTCCTACCCTGTGAGCCATTGGCCTTACCTTGGCCGGGCGAGCCACGCGTGGGAAGGACGCCAATTTTGGTGATTTTGGCATCATGACCCCACTTGACTCATCCGTGTTGCCCTGATGCCGGATCCTCAGAGGGAACCAGGTTGGGTGAGGGCTCCAGGGAGATCGTACTCGAAGGGCATAGGGTCAGTTGCCTCGTCCCTACCTCTGGCGGGTCCGGACGAGAGGTCAATTTTGGAGATTTTTGAGCTAATTCCAGTTTGGGCTGAAACAGCCCATTTTCAGCTACCAACTCCTGAGGGATAATGGCGGGGCCAAATCTCTGACTCAGAGAGGAGTTGGAACCTGCCGTTAAGGGAGCATAGGGAGCCACTGTCGGTTGGCCTTCGAGCGCCTTGGTTCTCAGGAACTCGCCTGTGGCTGGGCGGAACACCTCCCCTATTGGCAGGGTTTCAGGGTCCGGACTGAGCAGGGCATGGGTTGTGTTTGAGCCCCCGCCCCCACCAGCCACTGAGAGGGTCGGACCTGGGTTTGGGATACGAGTTGGGATAGAGTGTCTATTGTCCTGTAATGCCCTTACCCCAGTCCAGTCTTAACCCCATGTGTACATATCCTGAACTGTTGCTGTACATACTTTCGTTCCCTTGTTGCAGAGTGGCAAGGATTCTGAAACGCTTTGTCACATGACACGAGCGTATTGATGCCCTTGTGAGCGTAGTGCCTTGCCTGCCTGCTCACCTGTGCGTGTCACCGCAGCGTCCCGTGGCCGCCCCCCCACGGGAACGCGTCAAAAGCGTTTCACCGCCGCGGGGTTACCCAGCCCTCGCGTGCCACTCGGGGCCACCAACCCCGAGCAGCGCGGCGCAGCAGCTCGCAGCCCGTAGCTCGCAGCGCAGCGCAGCGACTCGTAGCGCCGCCCAGCGACAGCGCCGAGTTCGTCACGGAGCCCGCAGCGCCGTCCAGAGCATCGCCCTGACCGCGCCGCGACCGGGAAAGAGGTGCACAGACCAGGACTCCTGCATCAGCGAGTCCCATCGGCCGACCAGCAAGGCCGCGTCAACCACCTCCACAACCACCGGCTGACCAGCACCAGCCGCACTCCCAATCCAGTGCTGCAGCACCCGCCTCAACAAACACCACCAGAACCAGTTCGTTGAGCGCAACGAGTGACCACCAAGGACCTCAAGACCAACTACGCCCCCCGCTGCCATGGTAAACTGGCAGGAAGCGGGCAGGACGTGGCCGCGGCCCCACCCCCATGCGGCACGCCTGCTGCGTGGGTTGGTTTGGGACCAGCACTACCGCCACAGCCGGCCCCAGTGCGAAGGCGGCATGCCCGGGAGCTTCGAGCTCCGCGAGGACATGGGGGAGGACCGCCTGCGGGCAGTGGAGGAGTGGCTGCGGGCGGAAGGGTACGAGTACCGCTTCCGCCGCAAGCGCAGGAGGACCTGGACCCGGCCGGACAGGCCCGGCGAAGGGCTGCGCCCCGACGGGATTGAGGAGGACGAGGACTCCAACGAGTACCCGTCGGGCGCCTCGATCAATGTCTCCATGTGGGACATGATCGAAAAGAACTTCCCGGAACCGGGGAGCGAGCGCAGGTTGCAGGGCAGCAGCAGCGCCTCTCCGGGGAAGGAGAAGCGGTCCGCCGGGGACAGGAAGCAAGACCGGAAGTGGCGGGAGTACCAGGAGTCCCTGGCCGCCGAAGCCGCCCAAGGCGCCAAGGGCGGAACCCCAGCCCCCAGTCCCCAACGGGCCAATGGTGGTCATCACCCCGGCCACGCCACCCTCGGCGACTTCATCCAAGTCGCCAGGCAGACCAAGGCCAAGCCCCGTCCGCTGCTCCTGAGGCCCCAGCAGGCCCCAGCAGGCCCCAGCAGCGACGTGGAGTCGGCCCACCGCGGGAGGATGCCGGCCGACCAGGCCAGCTCCAGCAGCAGCGTCGCTCCCGACAGGGACGTGGCGCGCGCCTGTGAGCGCGCCTGTGGGGTGCCCTGCAACCTTCAGGTTGCCCGGCAACGAGCCAGGCAGCACAGCGCTGCCCCGGAGGGCGCCGTCGGCATCGCCCAGGAGGAGGCTGCGGAGTGGGCGCATGGCATGGCCATCCACGCCCAGACCGTGGCGGCCATTGCGGCCGGACTCACGGCCGTGGCCGCCCATGGGGCAGCGACTGCCAAGGTCAACGGTGAGTTGGCGGCAGCCGACGAGGAAGCCCGCCTGACGCAGGAGGCCATTGTCTGCAGGGAGGCCGAGGTGAGGGCGCTGGAAGAGGCGCTTGCCCAAGAGAGGGCAAAGAAGGAGGCGGAGGAAAGGGCCCCCGCCGTTGCGACGGCAAAGGCCCAGGCGGACGCCGCCAAGAAGGACGCCATCGAGGCCGCGCGACGGAAGGTTGCTGAGGAGAAGGCCAAGACGGAGGCGGAGCTGGCGGCGTTGGAAGCGCAGAAGGCGCGGCTGCAGCAGGCCCGGGAAGCCGAGGCGGCTCGTACTCGGGAGGAAGCCGAAGTGCGGGCTGCCGCAGCCACCGCCGCCGCAATGGAGGAGGCAGAGGCCAAACTCCGCCGCGAGACTCCCCCGGAGGATCACGAGTGGAGACCCTTCGAAAACCTTTCGAAGGGGACGCCTCCTCCAAGATGACGCTGGACGAGGCCTACACGGGCAGCAGTGGGAGCAGTGGCCCCACCGCCCGTCGACGGAGGAAGGGCAAGGGGAAGACCCCCGAGAGGCCGCGGAGGCCAGCGGGTGGACATCCCCACGACAGTGACCCCTTCTTCACCGCCAGTGACGGGGATGAACGAGGCCGCCGACATCGCTAAGTGGTGGCTTGGACGGGCGGAGGAGGCGGAGACGTCCCCATGGAACCGGAAGGTGAGGATGAGGATCTCCCTCCTCCCTACCGGAGCTCGGAGTCTTCCGAGACCGAGACGCCCAGGTGGGGCGACATCGACGAGGATGACGACAGGGACTTCGGCATCACGAAGAAGCGCCCATCCTCGGACCCACCGAGGCGACCCGGCGGAGACCCACCGGGACCCCCTGGCGGAGGACCATCAGGACCCCCTCCAGGACGCCCACCAAGTGGACCCCCTGGAGGCGGACCACCGGGCGGGGGAGGACCCCCTGGACCGGGCGGACCCGGCGGAGGCCCTCCTGGAGGACCCCCTGGGGACCCCGACGACCCACCAGGGAACGGCGACTCGGATACCACCTGGCGGTGGATTGTCTACCTCCGCAGGAGGGTCTTTTCCCTCGAGTGCGAGGTAGACACGGGCAAGGGCGAGATGGCTCGCATCTCCAAGGTCGCCGCGCGCGCGCAGAAAGAGCTGGACATCGCCAGGGCCGAGACCAGGCAGCTGAACACGGTCATCAGCGGCCTGCAGCAGAGGCTGGACGCGCTGGAAGCCCGTGGGAGCGTCGGCAGCGACCACCCACCCCTGGAGTCTGGCTCATCGGACGACGGCTGGGGACCCGGACCAGGTCCAGGCAGATACCACGCCCCTGGCGGAGCCCCCAGGAGTCGCCCCAGCGCCAGTGCCCCCTCTCTCACCGCCCCCTCTCACCACAGCGCGGGCCGCCGCAACGAGCGCCTGCCGCCCGGCAGTGGCAGTGAGGATTGGCGTGATGAGTGGCTCAGCGCGGAGTACCGCAGCCGCCGTGCCCCACCGCGGACACCGGTACGCCCCCGGCGCCCCGCACCAGCCCCGGAGCCAATCCCAATGGCTGGTGGACGTTATGGTGGACTCAGGGATGAGGTCCCCAGAGGAGACGTGGAGTGGGATGTCGGCGAAGGTGAGGACCTGGACCTGGACCTGGAGGAGTTCGACATCAGCCCGCCGCGTGGTGTACGACGGGAGGCCGCTGAACGCAGCCGCCGGCGCAGTGATGAGGATGCGTACATGGAAGGAGTACGGCGTGAACATCTAGGTTCAGCGTACATGGAGGAACCACGGCGTAGCCACAGGGATTCCATGGAGGAGATGGACGTGGCGGCCGTGGGAGTCCGTGGGCGAGGCCGATGGGAACCTCGGTCGACCTCGCGGCCGACATTCATGGTCTCTAAGGCCGCGGATGCCGCCGTGTGGGAAGACTTGAAGGACATCAAGCCCCCCATGTACGATGGCAACCCCCTCAACCTCGACCGCTTCTTGGAGAAGCTGGACGATTGGGGGCTGACCGTCACTGAAGACCTGCCTCCCGCGGATGCGGAGAGATATGTCTTCAGACGGTTCAGGTACCGCCTGCCGGAAGTGCTCGGCGAGCTATACTTCGTGGCGACCAAGGAGGGGAGAATCAAGACCCTCAAGGAAGCCAAGAAGTGGCTCAACGAGCAGGAGCGGGTGGACGCTCCGCAGGTGGCTGCCAAGCGCTGGAAGTCCATCAAGCTTGAGCATGATGGACGGGAGATCCGCCTACGAGATTGGCGAGACTTCCGAGGGAAATACACCCTCTTCCGCCGCAACGTGGAGGATTGGAACGAGGGTGACGAGCAGGCTCGCCTGCTCTCCATGCTGCCGGAAGCATGGATCAAGAGGGTCACCAAGGAGGAATCCAAGGGGGCCAAGTCCAACCACACGGTCAAGATGATGCTCCCCAAAGAGTATCATACGAACGTGGTGGCTTGGACGAGGAAGAACGTGGCCCGGGATGTCAAAGGGCACTCCCTGCGGAACGCTCTCCTCATCACCGTCTCGGGCGATCGCGAGAAGACCGCGATGTGGCGCCTTGACGAGTGTGAGTTGAGCGGCCAGACCATCCGTCTGCAGGCCATCCCGGCGCGGATGAGCTGCGACGAGATCCTGGAGTTGGTTGGCGAGGAAGTACTCAAGGAGTACCGAAACCTCCACCACACCCGCGGGTTGGGGCCCGGCGACCGCGACGTCAACTACGTTGGCGAGGGACCTGGCGGGGAAGCTGCCATGGACCCATCGGGAGCCGGCGGCGATGAGACTCTCGTGGACGATGACGACAACGATGAGCCCGCCGAGGTGGCCGTTTGTGCCTTCGTGGCCAAGAACCTGAGGGCGGGGAGCAAACCGGGAAACTGGAAGCCCCTGCAGCAGGGTTGGAGGAAGCAGGAGAAGAGGGACCCTCGCCGCATTGGCGACCCTCCGCTGTCCTTTGGGGAGTTCATACGAGCTCACCCTCAGGGCTGTTTCGTGTGTTATGGGAGGAAGCGAGGCTTCAACCATGACCACCGAACATGCCCCGTCCACAAGGCCGACACGGAGGCTTACAAGAAGGCGCACGGGTCGAAGAAGCGTGCGCCCGCGGGTATCCGGGAAGCCAAGGTGGAGGTGGACAGGGACGAGCTCTCCAAGCTGGTGTCGCAGGGGACCGAGTTAGCCAAGGAGATCCAGGAGATCACGAGGAACTGGGTCCCCAGGTCGGACAACAAGAACAAGGAGAACAACCAGAACAACCAGAACAAGGACAAGGACAAGAAGCCTACTCGCAGCGAAAGAAGGAAGAAGGGCGTCAACGAGGTTGATGCGGAGGAGAACACCCCTTCTTCCACAACCGACGCCCCCTAGCGGAGCCCCTGCAGCCAAGGGCCCCAGCTAGGGCGGTCGCAGGATGGTGACGTGGGAAGCGCCGAACCATCCCAGTCGGGAGTCGATAAGCACAAGGGGACTGCCGCGGGCGGAAGGCCCGGTCCGGCACCAAGTCGCGGAGGCGGGTCGAGGGCAAGTGAAGGCACGAACCCTTGCACCCGTCCGTCCTTCGCGACCAAGAATGTGTTTGATGTACTGCAAGATCTATCCGAGAGTATCGGAGGATCACCCGGACCGCAGCTGGATGCTGCAGATGGGCAGCCTGAGCCCATTGTCCACGACCTGCACCAGTCGCTTGTTGAGCTTCTGAAACGGCCGGAGATCCTGAGTTTGCACGCCGTGCGCCGTGTCGGGCGGGAGCGGCAGTTGCATCTTAAGGTCCGTGCCTTATGCGGGGAAGTGGAAAAGGTTTTCGACGTGTTGGTCGACACGGGAGCTCAAGTCAGCTTGGTCAAAGCTGGCCTACTTCCACCAGAGTGTCTGACCGACAGTCCGAAACCTGTCAGGCTGAAGGTGGCGAACGGCCAGTACATGGTGGGAGGCACGAAGGAAGCGGCCATGGGGCTGCAGTTCGTGAACAATCGTGAGCTGAGCCGCCCAGACCTCGGCAAGGAAATCCTCCTGCACGGTCGCTTCTACGAGGCCGAGATGGACTGGGACATGATCGTTGGATACGACTTCATGATGGAGACGGACTCCGGCGTTCTCCCGGCCCAAGCCTCCATGACCCTGTACCAAGACGACCAGCTCTCGTGGCTTTTGTCACCTGAGCACCATGTGGAATGCCAATGGATCCACCCCGAACGCAATCAGCTCGAAGTGGCCGCGCTGGACACTGAGCCCACTGGGCCAGCAAACCAGGAGTACGGCGCAATGCCGGAAGTGGCGAACCGAGTGGTCGCGGACCTGGGAGCGTCGGATCTGGCCCTGGATGCGTTCTCTTCAGGAACCTCCGCCCATCTTCGGGTATGTGAGAAGTACTGGAGCGCCCAGGACTCCGCGTGGAAGAAGCACTGGGGTCCGCATCAGGGATTGATGTGGATCCATTGCCCCCGTTGGGACATTCCAAGAGCGATAGCGAAGATTCGCAAGGACCGCTCCAAGGCAGTGCTGGTTGTTCCTATGGGATGCACCGAGGAGGAAAGTACCCGACATTGGGTAGCCTCATTGACCAACATGACCTTAAACAAGGTCGTCCTACCGGCTGGAGGGAGTGTCCATCAGGACGCTAAGGGACAGCCCATGCCACCCCAGAGATGGCCAACGGAATTCCACTATGTGGATGGGGGCCTTGATCAGGCCGACGCCACGGACTTCGTGTGTGTCAACCGCATCATAGCGGAGCCATGGCGGCAATGCTTTGCGGTTCCCCCTGTTGACATCGAAGAATCGGAATCGGAAGACCCCCTCACTGAAGAGGAGTGGGATCTGGTTCAGGGGTATATGGATCAGCCCTTTCACGACTGGGGAAACCAGCGTGAGGGCAAGGGCCAGGACAAAGCCTGGTGGGAAGTGGACTCGATGGTCTCTGGTCCCTACGATGGAGATACCTTCGTAAGGAGGGTACTGGACCACCTGTCCAGCCAGGACGAGCCAATCGGGGGTGACCCACCCACCTACGGCGATCTATTCCGAGGCAAGACCAGAGATGGCCCTTTGGGCCACCTGGGAAGACCGCCTGAGCTGAAGACGAGCGGAGTAGCTACCCCTCAAGTAAGCTCCGTGGTTCAAGTGCCCGGAAAAGCCAAGGCGGAGTCCGACGATTGCCCCAAGATTCAGGCATTGAGGGCCAGGCTGAAGCAGAAGTATGGTGTAAGTGCGGCTAACCCCCATCTGCTCAGACTTTAGCAGATCTGCCCCAGATTGGCTACATTTTGGTCATTTTCTCTGCTTTGGCGGAATCGCCGCCCCGCAGCTCAGTCTCAGGATCAGACCTATATATTTCTGATGTGCCGGATCTGATTCTGCGGTCCATTCATCGTAAATCCGCCGCGTTCCGATCATTTACCCGGAATCGCCATTTGCCGCTGACGCGCATGCGCGAGCCAGATCGGCCAAATATTTTTTCACAATTGGATTTATATAAATCTTTTCAGACAGATATGGACACTCAGATGTACTTAGGATAATCCGCATCAATTTTCTTCATAGACTGGGATTTTTTGCCGGATAACAATCAGCATGGATCTTGCCTCCGTTGTCGCCGCTCTTGCCTCCGTTGGTGTCCGTGTATCCGGTTCTGCCCCCAACAGCAGCGTTCAGGTCGACTCCTCGCGTGCCTGCCCCCCCGGTCTTGCCGGCCCTGAGCCCTCCGGCACCATCAACGACCTAGGGCAGCACTTTCATGGTAGCAGAGGCTACCTGAATGCTGTTCCTGTGGCATCCCATCCACAGCCCGCTCCCCAGTACGGCCCCGTAGACCCCGCCGCTTCTGGAGAAGTAACGATTACACTGCCTTGGTGCTGCGCGAACGAGGCCTTGAGAGGAATGCCTTGCGCAAGTCCAAGCTGCCCAAGAAGGGCGCACATCAGCAGCTGTGGAGACCCAGATTACCATTATGATCCCAGTCGAAATTGGCCATCGAGCAGCTGGAATCCGCCGGCCTACGACGATGGCAATGCTCCGGTAGAGCTTGCGGAGCTGGCAGGTACCAACATTCCTTACGGGTGTCCAACATTTGAGACCCTGGACGACGATCTGAACGACATTGAGATGGGTGGTCCAGGTGAGGTACCTAGCTATAATCGACCAGCCTCTTGGGCACACTGGGGCGACCATTTGTCCCCAGAAGTGACCCGTAACCTTGAGGCCCTTGAGGCCCTTTGTCTCTTAGCCACGTCTAAGCTGATCGAACAAGAAAGAATCGCCTCTGATTTTTTAACGGAATATTTTTTCCTCCTTCAGGACGAAATTAATACCAGGATGTGGTGGCGTTCTCAAGAAGATGACTCTTTTGCCATTTCTTTGCAGATCTGGGAGGCAAGCCCCTTCCCGAAGGAGAAGGGCTGCGCACCTGTTCCCGGGCCCTCCGCCCCTCATCCCCCTGTTTCCATCCGCGACGATCTAGCCGCCGCGGTTGAGGAGGGAATTATAGAGGCGGCCAGGCAGGCAAGCCTGGAAATCAGGGCTGAAGGAGCTCCCCAAGTGGACTCCTGGCTGCGGACCACCGAGATCAGCGGTCCGACAGCCTGCTCAGGCCCTTCAGGACACGGTATGTACTGTCCTGCCGTCTGCTCCTGCAGATTCCAGCGAGATGCTGAGCTCCAAACGCTCAAAGATCAAATGCACCTCATCATTGAAACGCTGGGAATAAAAAATCTTTTCAAGACGCACATGCGGTCTGAGGGCGCCTCATCGGTAGAACAAGCAACAGAGCCGTCGGAGGAGGCGACAGAAATTTTTCAATTGCTCCATCGGTGGACTCCAGGACCACCGATGCAAGGATCAGCAGGACCAAGCTAAAGGAAAGGGTTAAAATCTCTCGTTCTGAGAGTAGGACGGCGAAGGCTAGGACTGAGGCTCAGAATGCCAAGCGAACTGCCTCCCGTACTGCCCCTCCTGCTGCTGATTCCAGTACCTTAGCCCAGCTGTTGCTCGCCCAGACCCTCGCCGGAGCTGGTGTGGCGAATGATGCCGCCAAGGTGTCTGCCATTACAGCCGGTGTTGGGCTGGATTCGCTTCTTAATCCTACTTCATTGCGACTTCGTCAGGTTGCCAAGCAACCGAAGTATAATGGGAACCCCCGACGTTGGCCTCAGTTCCAACGGGAATTTAAACTGTGGGTTAAGACTCAAAAACTCCAAGATGATCAGTTCCTGATGGCCCTCTTGGATTGCCTTGAGGGAGCGCCGGCCAACACTTGGCTCAGGACTTGGAGTGATCGCGAGGATACAAGTTCCCCCCTTACCTTTGATGAGGTGTGGGAACAGTTGGAGGTACGTGGATCCCGGCTGCCAGAGGACCATTACCACCAAATGTTGAAGAATTTTCCTTCATTCTCGCGATTAATCTTGCACGAAGTGCAAGACAAAAAACAGCGCTTCTGGAATTTAGTGGAAGAAGCTGAACATTCAGGCGGAAAATTTTCTAGTGCCGAGCTGAAAAGTGTGATTTTTGACAAGATCCCCTCAGAAACTGCCGCCACCCTTCGGAACAAACAGTCCGAAGAAAAGGTCAAGACCTGGTGGGCGGAGGTGGAAGGCTTCGATGCCTCTGCCAATAAGTTTTCCGTCAGGGAGGCACTTCAAAAGTGCTCCCCCACGTCCTTCTCCAAGGTGAAATTCACTGAGGAGACGTGGAAAATTAAATTTCATGAACACGAGGATCGGGACTTGTTTGTCCTAGTCCTCAACAGGGGAGTAAGCTTCCATGGCCATCGCCTGAAGGCAAAAAACTGGGTGTTTTCGTTCACCCCGAAGGAACTCTGGGAGGAGGTTGAGCGGCTCGCCGACGCCGCCAATCAGAATTTCCATGAGGGTCTTGGGGGAAACAAGAATACCCAGCAAAACACCCAAAATGGGGCCCAAAAGGGCAACAAAAAGGTGAATGACACCCGGAATGTTCAGCAGCACTGTAGCATCTGCCTTCTTTTAGGTTCTACGAACCGAGCTAAGACGCATTCTACTGATAATCACCGATGGTCTCCTTACGATCACAAGGTGATTGGCGAAAATATCAGTAATTCGCAGAATTCAGACAGGAATGACAGACAGGTGCACGGTGGGAAGGCTGGAAAAGGGAATCCGACCCCCTCCGGTGGAAACAAAAATCCTGGAGGCCCTGGCGGGTCCCATGGCACAGGAAATCGGACTCCATCCGGCTCCGGTGGGCAGCCGAACGGCCAGAAAAATCCCAATAGCAACGCCGGAGGCGGAAATCGAAATCCAGGCCAAACCCCTCAATCCGGTACAAACAAGGGAAATGCTCCAGGATTCCAGGGTAAAGGTAAGAGAAATCGTTCGGGAACCCCTTTCTCTGGTAAGGGCAGAGGGCGTGGCGAAGGTGGAGGTCCATCATCCGGCGGCCGTGGCCGTGGACGTGGAAAGGGCAACCATCGTGTGGATCAGGTCTCAGGTGCAGATGAGGTGTCCGATGCGGACCGAGATTACGTTGAAAATGCCTTGAATCCAGCAGATGATCCGCTCCAAGATGAGTGGGTCGACGAATCAGGGTGTGTCCATAATGTTAACGCAGCCACTGGAGGTCAGAACGCCTAGGGGAGCCACGAAAATCGCCCCTCCCCAGGCGATTTCAGGCATGATCCCCAGATTCCTTCTCGACCACTACTTGATGTAGGGTCGCTTGTCTCCACTCCCCTGGATCCGGCAGCGGATCCTTCTGTGGTAGTGGACGAGGTTGGTGTACAGTTGAAGCACAGGGCCCGTCAGCTTGTCACAAAGCTGTGGGTCTCTGATTGCAAGGGCAATTTCCACCTCGCCACTTGTTTGTGTGACAATGGATCGGAGGTAAATCTCCAATCCAATTCTTTTTTGCCTGACGACTGCGTGTTTGATTCGCCTCATCCTGATACCCTCGAGGGAGTTTCTGGACATTCTCTCGCAGGTGGGCAATGCGGTTGTTATATATCAACTCATTTGGTCGCTCAAGACCTTTGGGAAGATGGCAATGTGGAGGAAGTTATCCTTAAGGATGACTACTTCTATCGTGCCGACATAAAGTATGACCTTTACTTGGGCCATCCTTGGCTTCGCAAGAACAGGGTGGCGCCCGTAGGTCATCGGCGTTGTTTTTTGCTGGAGTCAGGTCCCTTGGAGCGTCCTGAATTTCGTTTTTTGCACGCAGGGTTTAAAAGTGCAGAAGAATTTTTGAAGCAAAAGGTTACACCAAAGTTTGGCGAAGATGTCACCATTGCAGAGGTGAATGGGAGTGCCGATTACTCCCGAGAGTTAGAATGTCTTCCTAGGGACTCCCAGCCACGACGCCCTTCGCGCTGGCACTCTTCATCCTACAGAGTTGTCGACAAATGGCGCGATACAATTTGTGAATATTTTTATGAACACCATTCCTTTTGGCCACAGTATGATGCCTTTGCTAACCGCGAGAACAAGCGCTTTGACAAGCACTTTCGCGACGCTTGGACCCATAAATGGGACAAGAAGTTATGGATTAATCCTCCGTTTCACTTAATCCAGCAGGTCATCCACAAAATCAAGCAAGATAAAACCCAGGCGATTTTAGTTGTGCCCTTGTGGGACGACAAGCCTTGGTTTCAGGAATTGCAAGACATTTGTGTAGATTACATCGAACTTCCCAGGAAGATTAAGCTGTATGCCAGGGACGACACAGGTCCCCTGCCACAGCGGCCCTGGAGTTCGCTTGCATTCCTGGTGGATGGAAAGCTTTCTGACTCTGATTCTGCTGATTCTAGTACTGATTCCTGTGTTGGGTCTGAATCTGAGGTTGAGCGTGGTATTGATGATGAATCTATTTTTTCTAATTTTTGTCAGTCAGATGCCCAAGGTGATCCAACGTCAAATGGATCCGCCTCGTCTCCCTCTTCCCCAATACGATCTACATCCAAAAGAATCTATGGCGCACGGACGACAAAAAAATTTTCTTCGCGCCGCAAATTCAGAGTTTTTTATGAAAAACCCCGTGTGGAAGCTTTCATAGATCCTTTCGAGGAGCTCGATCACGAAGAGAATCTCTGGAATGTCGACACTCGACCCAGCTATCTTCAAGAGGCAGTTGATACGGACCTTTTTAGGGACATCCGTAAGAAGATTCTTCCTGCCAAGGCCGAAGAAATCGCCAAAGTTTTTTCGACAGTAATTCCTGGCGATCAGGTGGACACTGAGTTGTGTTCCAAGAAAAGAGACAAGATTTTTGAGGAACGGAAGGACACAACCCTTTCGGGGAAGTTGATCAAAGACCCCCCTGTCCGTGGGCAGTTCGGTGAAGCCTTCATCGAGCTTCGTGAAGGGTACAAGGCGAAGAAACAGCGCCCTTATGAGAACCATGGACAGAAACATGAGATACTCAGAAAAATAATCGAGAGAAATCTCAGGGAATTTGGTTGGCTTGAGGGTTGTATGACCAGCGAATGGTGCTGTGCACCCTTCACAGTCCCGAAGCCGCCGCCTGCAGACCAGAACACTATCGATGGTTGGCGAATGGTTGTTGATTTTCGCAACCTCAACGCCGAAACCAAGGCGGATTCACACCCCCTGCCCCTCATTGAGGAGGAAATCGCCAAGAGGGCAAGAGGTCGTTTGTTTTCTGTGCTGGATCTCCGTCACGGCTTTCACCAAATGCCGTTGAGGAAGGACAGCCGACCTCTCACCTGTATGTGCACGCCATGTGGCCCAGTCCAGTGGACGGTCATGCCCATGGGCCTGAAGAACGCCCCTTCGTTTTTTCAAAGAATGATGGAGGATGTGCTTTTTACAGCTCATCCTGAGCTTCGTGCCTTCGTGAGTGTGTACATAGATGACATAATCATCGCGACAGAGGGGGAGGGACTGACCGAAGCTGAGCTGGTGGCCCTACATGAAAAGCAGCTGAACCAGGTGTTGGACATTCTTGATGCCAATCAGCTGATTTGTGGGCAAAAGAAGGGAAAACTATTTTTAAAATCAGTCGAATTTTGTGGTTCTCTCCTTGAGAATGGCACCCGACGACCCAGTCCAGGGAAGCTTGTCGCTATTCAGAAGTGGAAGCGCCCTGAGACGATCACGGAATTGAGAGGATTCCTGGGTTGTTGCAATTTTTACCACACTTTTGTGCCGAATTATGCCAAATTTGCTGCCCCCCTCACTGAACTATTGAAGGTAGGGAGAGATGCGGGCAAGGCAGGTTCAAAGGTTCGTGTCAAGTGGACTGACGAGTGCGAGGAGGCCTTCCATCACTTGAAGGCGGCCCTCTGCGAAGTCGCCACGTTGCATGTGCCGAAATTCGACCGACCCTTCTACATAAGAACCGACGCTTCTAGGTACGCGATCGGAGCTGTCCTTGAACAGGTTGATGAAGCCACAGGTGATCATTACCCTCTTGCATTTTGGTCTCGGAAGCTAGCCCCACGCCAAATGCAATGGTCGCCGCGTGAGCAAGAAACCTACGCCATAATCTGCGCTTTGAAAAAGTACCAATCGTGGGTTGGCACCAATCGAGTCGAGGTCCTGACGGATCATCGATCTCTGGAGTATTGGGCCACCGAACACATTGATACTGTCGCGAGCCCAGCTGGTCGACGGGCCAGATGGCATGAATTTCTCAGTCTGTTTGACCTCCATGTGTCGTATTTGCCTGGAAAACACAACACGGTAGCGGATGCTCTGAGCCGATGGGCTTACCCCGCTTCAGAGGGGCTGCAAAGTACCAACATCCATGGTACGGAGCAGGACCGCCACGTCGTAATCGAGTGGGATCAAGAGGAAAAAAAGCTCATTCGACGTGAATGCATGCAATGCTCTGTTAAACAGCATGCATTACCGTGTCATGACATCACGGCCTTTTCAGATCCGGCGCATGCCCATGAGATCGTCACCAAATCACTGAAAGTCGTGGAGAAAGTCACCGATCCCTCCTCAGGGAGTGTGAAACGGTTTGAGTATACCCGACCAGTAAGTGGATTTCGGTTGATTCAGGGCATTAAGCGTCGAGATCCGGCCAAAACTCCACCCCTGCCGAAAGATTCCCCTATCATCCGTGACTGGACGAATGATTATCTGCATGATTCCATGTTTAAAGAGGTCTCTGAGAATCTCAAATCCAAAGATGCTCATAAAGATGGAATTTATTCTGAATATTCGTTGGATGGGGGGAAGCTGTGGATGGAGGGTAAATTGTGCGTACCAGACGCCCTGGCCCCCCGAGTCTTAAACTGGTGGCACAAATGGGAGTCCCCCCACGCACATGGCCGTAGATTATGGTCGATGATTAAACATAGGTTGTTTGGCTCAAGGCTATATACTCATTGTATGAAAGTAGCCGCCGGATGTGCCCAATGTGCTGTCTCGACGCCCCCCAGCGCGAAGAAGCACGGCCATCTGAGGCCACACTATATTCCGGAGCGCCTCTTTAACAGAGTCACCAGTGATTTTTTCCATCTTGGTGAACTCGACGACGAAGAGTGCCATTGGACGAATAAAAAAGTCAATGGTGTGCTCCTTATTCAGTGCCGTCATTCCGGCTATATTCAGGTGTTGCCTTGTAACATCGAGTCGATGACTGGCAAGGCTGCCGCCAAATGGTGCGCGCAGACCTGGATGGGAGGTTGGGACGTCCCATCCGAGGTGGTTACGGACTCAGGCAAAGAGTACACCTCCGAATGGTGGAAGGAATTATGTGCTCGCCTTGGAATCCACCACCTGAGATGTGAAATCCACTCGCATCGAGCGCTGCCTGGCGAAAGAGCCGGCCGCTCTATTATAAATATGCTTCGTAAGGAGCTCGCGAGTGAGAATGATTTCCATTGGCTTGAAGTTCTCTTCGCATTGCTTCGCCGTTACCACAACACGCCTTTGTACCATGGCCTTTCTCCAAATGAAATTGTCTTTGGACGAAAGAAGTGTTGGTGGAACATGCCGTTGAATAATCCTCGCCCCTGTAAAGATGCTTCGTTGTTTTTGGACGAAATCCAGCGAGCAGAAAAAACTGTTTCGAAATTAATCGATAAGCATCAAGCTGACTGGCTTTGGGTCCAGAATCAAGGCCGAAAAAACCCCCACAATTTTGAAGTCGATGATCGAGTTTGGCTTCGAAAATCCGAAACCACCCTGGACGGAGATGATAAGCTTCTTCCCTTGTGGGAGGGGCCATTCGCTGTTACAGCGCGTCTAGGTGAGAACAGGTGGAGGATTCGTGTGGATGTCAGCAGGGAAATTGACGTTTCGGGCGATCGCCTCAAGAGAGAGATCCCCTCCCCCAAGGATCGGGTTAAACCCCTTTTTTGGACTTCGAAATTTTTGTCCGATCGGGTCATCGAAGGGGGGAAGTACGAACTCAAGAGGATTTTAGAAGCAAGACGCGACGAAAAGGGCGAATGGGAATTTCTATGTGAGTGGAGGGGCTTTGATTCCAGTCACAACAACTGGGAACCAGCCCATTCTTTTGTCCATGGGTACACCAAGGGGTTCATCGACTTCCTCAAGAAGCACCCCGAAATTGGCGTACTCCTGACAGACTGTCTGTCGAAACCAGACAGACAGGTGGAGAGCGACGGAAAAAGACCTGTGGTGAATCGAGATCCAGCCTTTTACGGCCCTCAGCAGCCACATTCCAGGGCTGATCCGTCGATCCCCCCTCCTGCGGTCAGGCCAGCCCAGGAGGCAAATGAAGACCAAGCTTCGAGTTCGGCCGCTGATTTGCAGCGCCCAAGCCGTACGAGGGCCCCACCAGACAGGTTGGTGGTCACATGTATTCGTGCTTGGCCGAATTCAGGGAGACCCGTCGTGACTTGAGTCGCCGACGCCATAATCTGGGTAACAGTCGTCTAGTCCAGGGCGTCATGGCACTCGTCGCTAGGGCTCAAGGGTGTAGGTTCAAAATTCTTGCATGTCCAACTCCTACAAAAGCTCCAGCCTCGCCCCGTCGACCACTTATTCCAATGTGAGTGTTCTGACGACTTGAAAAAACCACATTCTGCTCAATCCACTGTTCATTCTTCCTGATTTCGAAATGATGTGGAGAACTGCGAATGTTTGATAATTTGACGTCAATCAACTTTCTTTGGTCTCCGTTCGGCAGACAAGGCGTAGATACGCTGCCGAAAGCCACGGAGTGTGCTGCCGTGTCTAGAAAAAACCAAACTCAGGCTTAATTCAGGCAGATTCGGGGTAATCTTGTCTCTGTTGGTCTGTGCATCTTTGGAATTTGGCTACTCGTGCAGATGGAAGCAAATGTACATAGTAAAAACGCTGGCCAGCGACAGTCGCCCCTACAGCGACATTCACCCCTACAGGTACCCCCTGTAGTACTGGCTGCACTAGATGCGACGCCAGGAACTCAGATCTTACCTTCATTTGCCTTGGCTTCAGCATCACCAAAGTCCAGATTCAGATCCAGATTCCTTGAATTTACCTTGAATTCCTCAGGTTTGTCCATCATTCTTGCACTGTTGCAGCAAAACCCCGACGTCAATTGTTCAGACAACCTTCTCTAGGGAGCTCTAAGGACTTCTAACAGCAACCGCTGAGGTCCGTAAGCTTCGATGTATTTTTGGCACACGCCAATGTGAGCTCAATCCGACCTGAAACTGTCGAAAATGGTGAATCCAAGTGTCTTGTGGGACTCAATCGAAAGATGGGCCTTGTCCAAGTCAATTGACACCGCCGCCACTGTAAATAAAGGACTATTCGGTGTCTCTCAGTTATATACTGTCAGTAAAGCGCCTTCAGCGAACCTTCGGCGCGTTACATGCCAAGGATCCAGGGCCATCATGTCCCATCATGATGCATCATCACATGATCCACATTTTCATGGAATCTGTTGGATGCTCGCGAACCAACGTGCCGGAAAGCACAATTGAGCTGAATAAACGACAATATATATTAACTCTAGTCTAAACGAAAGTGTTAGTAGTTTCAGTTCTAGACATTCCGCTTCATTTCTCCTTCATCTTAGGGAATCTGCTCAGAATTTGCTCATTTTAGGACAGTTTAGGTTGATTTCCTTGTCATCTCATCTCATTCCTCGAAGATCTGTTTACGGCTTTGCCTAACTAAGTGAACAGAAAAACATCCCTACCTTCTGTGGTTCACTTAGGGCCTGTAGACTACATTTGTATTTGTTTTCCCTCTCTGTGATTGTTTCATCTCCTTCATCTCTGCTTAAATTGATTCTCAATCTTGCTGAATCTTGTGATCATCCACCAGATGCGCCAAATCTGACGCACATGCTGCACTTTTCAGAACGAGAAAAGCGGGAGTAACACGATGTAGAGTACGTGGAGGACACTGTAGCGTGCCCGCGACAGCTAAACTGTGCCAGAGCGCTGAGATGTCACTCCATTTCTTGATTCTCCCACTCAATCCACCAATAATCTACCTCATTCTCAACCAGTGCATGGTTTGGTATCGATTCTCGATACGTTTACATGCTTTGTAGCCCTTAACCTAATGTTTTACTGCACGGAGGACTGTTCGTCACTCCTCATTCTGTCTCATTTCAGGTTCATCCATCCTGATTCAGTGCCAATTCAGCCCAAATCAGGTCAGATCAAGCAGATTTCGCCCCATCGAGGCTACATTTCTAATTTTTTCTGGGACTTACCCGCACTACGTTCTTCGTTGACGTAGCGACACACCCCAGTGTGTTTTTGGAGGGGGAGTGTAAGTGCGGCTAACCCCCATCTGCTCAGATTTTAGCAGATCTGCCCCAGATTGGATACATTTTGGTCATTTTCTCTGCTTTGGC
This sequence comes from Eutreptiella sp. 'Long Island Sound 2002', assembly GCA_964036045.1. Taxonomy (NCBI): domain Eukaryota; phylum Euglenozoa; class Euglenophyceae; order Eutreptiales; family Eutreptiaceae; genus Eutreptiella; species Eutreptiella sp. 'Long Island Sound 2002'. The sequence goes on along the minus strand of OZ038378.1, from coordinate 11,250,054 downwards.
GGAATCGCCGCCCCGCAGCTCAGTCTCAGGATCAGACCTATACATTTCTGATGTGCCGGATCTGATTCCGCGGTCCATTCATCGTAAATCCGCCGCGTTCCGATCATTTACCCGGAATCGCCATTTGCCGCTGACGCGCGTGCGTGAGCCATATCGGCCAAATATTTCTTCACAATCGGATTTATATAAATCTTTTCAGACAGATATGGACACTCAGATGTACTTAGGATAATCCGCATCAATTTTCTTCATAGACTGGGATTTTTTGCCGGATAACAATCAGCATGGATCTTGCCTCCGTTGTCGCCGCTCTTGCCTCCGTTGGTGTCCGTGTATCCGGTTCTGCCCCCAACAGCATCGTTCAGGTCGACTCCTCGCGTGCCTGCCCCCCCGGTCTTGCCGGCCCTGAGCCCTCCGGCACCATCAACGACCTAGGGCAGCACTCTCATATGGGGATACCTTCCTCAGCGGAAAGCCTGTGTTTCCTCAACCGGTACGTGGACCGTATGGCGAGGCCAAGATACGACTGAAGCAGGACCCCCGTGTGTATCGGCACCGGGAGTTTGCCCTGAGGGGCGAGAGGAAAGAGGCCATGGAGAAGATCCTCCATGACTTCATCCAGAGAGGCTGGCTCGAGCCGTGCCACTCCGAATGGGCCTCTCCGTGCTTCGTCGTCCCCAAGAAGGTTGCCGGTGAGTGGCGGCTCGTGGTCGACTACCGCGGCCTGAACGCCCAAACGCAGCACGACAGCTATACGCTGCCCCTCATTGAGGACATGCTGCAAAAGCAACACCGGCGGAGGATCTTCACGGTGATTGACCTGAAACACGGTTATCATCAGATGCCTCTCGCCGAGGAGTCCCGTACCTGCACAGCCATGAGCACCCCACTTGGACCTCTCCAGTGGAAGGTGATGCCCATGGGCGTTACCAACGGCAATGCGGCTTTTCAGCGAATGCTGGAGAACTTGCTTGAGCCGGTGCGTGACTGTGCCGACCCCTTCGTGGACGACGTGATCATCGCGTCCGGGGACCCCAGTATGAGCTACGAGGAGCTCCTGGAGGCACATGAAAGGGACGTCACTCGGGTGCTGGACCTTCTGGTTCGGCACAAACTCACGGGCAGCAGTGACAAGGCGACCATTGCGGTAAGCGAGGTGGTCTTCGCTGGCCACGTAGTCGGGAACGGGCAGCGAAAGCCCATACCTGGCAAGGTGGCTGCGATTGAGCACTGGGAAAAGCCCAAGACGGTCTCTGAGCTACGGGCGTATCTGGGGTTCTGCAACTACTACTCGGGGTATATCAAAATGTATGCCGAGTATGCAGCCCCCATGACGACCATGCTCAAGGGCAACCGAGAGGAGACCAAGAAGGGGTCCAAGAAGCCTCTGGTCAGGACAGCTGAGTCCGACCGTGCCTTTGAGGGGATGAAGCAGGCGCTGCTATCCGCAGTGGGTCTGCACCTCGTGGATCCCGACCGAGGGTTCGTCCTGCGCACCGACGCTTCCGACTACGCCATTGGTGCTGTGTTGGAGCAAGTGCTTGACGACGGGAGGCACGTGCCCGTGGCCTTCTGGAGCCCAGTCCTGGCGGAAGGCCAGAGACAGACGTGGACGCCCCGTGAGAAGGAGGCGTATGCCATCGTCATGGCCCTCAGGAAATGGGCCGGGTACATAGCCCTCCATCCCGTCACCGTCTGCACCGACCATCAGAGTCTGCAGTCGTGGCACAAGGAGCACGTGGACACCCCCTCAGGTCCCGCCTCCCGACGGGCAAGATGGCATGAGACCTTGGCCAAGTTCGACCTCACGGTTGTGTATATTCCTGGAAAGGATAACACCGTGGCGGACTGTCTCAGTAGGTGGGCCTATCCCGCCAGCAAGGGCATGACGGATATCTCTGCCCATGGCGATGAGGCTGAGACCGCTGAAGCCAAGAGGATCATCGAAATGGAGCGCCTGATGGAGGAGGAGGGTGCTAAATGCTTCGTCGTCATGGCTGCAGATGCCCCCCTCGCGTCGAGGGTGAGCAGAGCGGTCAGTGTACTCGCCCCTGAGGGAGCTGAGTCCGACAAGCACCTCTTCCCGGAGTCTTGCCTCCAGGACGACTGGACCGACGATTACGCCAAGTCTGAGGCCTTTGCGGCCGAGTATAGGGCTGTGACCGACCCTGACGACGGGCAGAAGTGGCCAAAGGGGCGGGTGGTGGGAGATGGCCGCTCCTGGCAGGAGCCGACCCTGGCTCCTGCTCCTGAGGAGCACCGACCCTGGCTCCTGAGGAGCTCCGACCCTGGGGAGCTCCTGAGGAGCACCGACCCTGGCTCCTGAGGAGCTCCGACCCTGAGGGCGCCCCTGAGGAGCACCGACCCTGGCTCCTCAGGAGCCAAAGCTCCTGAGGAGCACCGACCCTGCTCCTGAGGAGCAAATTGGCTCCTGAGGAGCACCGACCCTGGCTCCTGAGGAGCCAAAACAGAAAAATGCTATTTTTTCACTTTTTGCTTAGTACTTTGCATATTTTCTAGAAAGGGTGCCCATGGTGGCAACAAAGATACCTACAACTTCGACAAAAGTTGCATTTTTCGAGTCTTAGGGGCTTTGCTAATGCTTGCATGATTGATCCTGACAAACACCACGTCTGCTCCTTGGGAACATTTGCGCTTCCGAAGAAAAGCGGCCCCCAGGAAGCAACCCATCGAGCATGCAAGATTGCCAACAAGGCAGATCAAAGATGCGTTTTTGCTAGCTTTGGAGGTTGCACTAGAGATTTCCTTCAAAATTTTTTTAGTGAACCACTTCGTTTATTTGAATCATTGATTTTGAGAAGAACCATCATTGCTTTTTGAGGAGTACCGTGCGTGTCTTTCGAAGAGCTAAAACAAACCTAAGGGCTTTTTACTTTGTGCTTGTTGTCTCGTATCATTTCAACATCTGCTCGGCATCATTCTTGCAACATTACCCGCAGCCCAAAAGTTGCATTGCGCTTTAGAAAATCTACTAGACATTTGTTTTCTTTGCTTCAATGTTTGCTTTGTGACCAACGTCAATTAACAAGATACTTTGTCTCAAAAATGGGAATTTGAAACTCTTATAGCCATGGAACTTGGGTTTAAGTTGTTTTGCAAATAACATCATTGCCTGTATTTTGAAACCGCAATGAAAAGTCTGCATTTGCATTGATTAGGCATTTTTAGTCTTGAACCTCTTGTGCAATTTTTTTTCAATCAACCTCTTTATTCCTTAACCAAAGAACCATGCAGCAAGCACTTACTAATGTGATTTAACAATACCATAAAATGATCAGCCAAATAATGAGAATACATGATTCCTTGTCAACACGGCGATGGTCGCCACCCTACATGGTGATATATGATGACACGGCTCATCCGCAATCTTCAAGGTGGATGCATCAAGCATGCACCCTAATCGTCACGAAAAGTAAGTGCGTATCTTGGCCCCATGGACTCTTCTGGGGCACAATTCCTTATGGAATGTTGCCACTCGTAACGAAGAGGACCATAAAATAGGTACATTGACCTACGGGGCACAAAGACACTCACCTCGTGCCCATCGCGATTGCGAAACCACAAAACGGTGTCGCTTAGCAAAGACACTCCCACAACGTGTTTGCCGTATCCTTCCCTCCCGTTTTGTGGGTACAGGTCGGTATGCCACCTTATTCCACGGCCAGGAGGATAGAATACGATTAGGAGTGATGCCAAATTGATTGATGGCAAGTGACAAAACAACCATTGCCATAAGTCATATAAAGCCTTGGGAAGCGAGTTAATTAATCCCAAAGGAGAGGTAGATAATTGCAACGTCGAAAAGTCGAAAATACGGCCATATGATTGTTGGCCGCGTCCGGTGTGCTGATTCCACACACAAACGTCATCACACACAGACCAACATACATCAGCAGATCTCATCGCAACGAGTCCGCAGTACAGCTGTTGTCAACCAAAGACCGTTGCACTGGCGCTTCAACCACAAAGAATCCGACCTTCCTCCACGGCTCTCGTCCACATGCTGATCGTGTCCTAGTACAGAGAGGCGCCAATTTGCACAGTATGACACAAAAGCGCCCCGTGCAACTCGGTTGAACACAAACTCTGCAGTTGAACACCTGATTCTCTCGTCTATCTCCTTGACAGTTGTGGGTGTATTCTTATTCTTATCCTGGTTCTTTTTCCTCTGAGAAACAAAGGCGGCTGTTGTGTGCTTGAGGCCTCTACAAATTCCCCCTCCGAAAATGCAGTCCAGGGCAGGGCACACCAGATCCCTCTTGGTTTCGTCAATTTCATTGACTCGACTACGCAGCTATCCAGGACAAGCAGCTATCCAGGATGCCTGCAAGTAAATTTGACAACTACAAGGCATGATAACTTGGCCTCCCAGCTTGCGGTTCAGCAGAGAGAAGTCCCCTCAAATTGCAAATTTACTGGCAGGTGAGCGTGATTTCCAAATATCCCTTACCCTCCAGTCCGCTTTCCTGAGCGTCCAAGTCAATAGTTGTAATATCTGGCACGTGCAACTCCACATAATAATGGTACGCATGAAAATGAACACACATGCTCCGAAACTGACCATCACTGTCTTCGATTTCAACGGTAGAGTGGCGGCTTGGGACCAGTTCTTTACCCAGCAATCTGGTCATCCCGTTTTCAACCATTGTTCACCAACCACTTACAACAAATCGTGGACAGGCGTAATTTTGAACACGGCGAAAGCTTCTAATCACGGATGAGTAAATTGGACGTGTACGAACGAAAATGTGTGTATGGTTCAGCTTTGACCGGGGACGACAATTCAATTTCTCATGCTGCGTGAGTCAGGGCGCCTCGCGACATACAAATCGCGGAACCATGCTGTGGTGTTTTCTGCTTCAACAGCCTTTTTTTTTCTTCCTTTTCTAAGCTCGTGAACGATCGTTTCCAAAATCGAAATTAATAGCGTTATCAATCATGGTGCATACAGTGGGGAAAACCAGCATATGAAATTTCATGACATCCATTCCACTTTTAAATGCATACATCATGGAAGACACCATACATAGACCATAGTTGAGTGTCAAATTTCGATTTTTTTTGCCAACCCCTTCCTTGTGCGGAGCAAGCTAACCTTTGACCCTAGCTCCTGAGGAGCCCCGCCCCTAGCTCTTGAGGAGCAATGACCCTGGCTCCTTAGGAGCAAAATGCTTAACAAGACAACCGCCGCTCCTGAGAATCGCCGACCCTGGAGCTCGTACAGGGTCGGTGCTCCTGAGGAGCATTTATCAGGGTCGGTGCTCCTGAGCAGCACCACCAGGGTCGGTGCTCCTGAGGAGCTGGCTCCTGAGGAGCAGGGTCGGCGATTCTCAGGAGCGGCCATCTCCCACCTACCAAAGGGGCTGACCGAGGAAGATGGCAAGCTCTACCGGAATGGTAAGCTGCTAGTACCGGAGTCCCGGGTGCTCGAGCTTTGTGAAGCTTGGCACCACCACATGCTGCACCCAGGGGTCAAGAAGCAAGCTCTTGACATGCAGCGTCGGTTCGAGATCGACCATATCGTTCTCTACACCGCCATCAAGAAGGTCAGGAAGGGTTGCTCGGTCTGTCAGGCCTGCAATCCCGATAACCGGAACGTCAAGGGTGAAGCCCAATGGACCCCGGTTCCTGACCAGCCCATGGAGAGCGTGGCCATGGACGTCTTCTCCATGCCCGAAGTGCACATTGGCAAGGAGACCTTTGACTGTGTGGTTCTTTGTGTGGATCGCCACAGTGGCTACGTAGTAGCCGTTCCGGCACGCAAAAAGGGGTTGCTTACCAAGGAAGTGGCAGTCATGATGATTCGTCATTGGCTGACCGTCTTTGACATCCCCCGCACCATTTGCAGTGACCGAGGGCCCCAGTTTACTGGTGGCTGGTTCAAGGCTATGTGTTCCCTCATGGGAATACGTCACGCCAAGAGCGTCGCCTATCTCAGCCGGTCTAACGGCCGTGCTGAAGTGGCTGGACGGCAGCTGTTCGAGAAGCTGCGCAAGATCCACATCACCAATCCACGTCGGAACTGGTTTGAGGAGATGTGGCCTGCTCTGAAGGCCCATCATGACACCCCCACTCCGGGCGGTTTGTCCCCTCACCAGATTCTGTTCGGCAGGGACCCCCTGGGCAGGGGACTTCCCTTGTCTGGTGATGGCATGGCTATGGATGCCAAGGAATTCTTCGCGCGGCAAGAGCAAACGGCGCGAGACATCCGCCAGCAGCTCGAGAAGGAGCATGCTGAGCGTCAGAAGTCCGCCCCGAGCTCGACAGCGCAGAAGTTCAGGGTGGGAGACCCGGTGTGGGTGATCAGACCCCGCCCGATGGGCACCCACCGCACCAAAACCTGGTTCACACCCGGAGAGGTGGTCCGCAGGATTGGTGAGGACACCTACCGCATCAAGGTGGGTCACGGACAGTTCCGGGAGCGCCACGAGAGTCAACTCCGTGTGCGGGAACCCGACCTCCGTGGCCAACATGTGTCCCTGAGCTATGCCGCACATGAGGCTGATTCGGATGATGACTATGCTGAGCAGGACGACTATACTGTCGAGAAGATCCTGGCTCAGCGTCCGAAAGCCTCGGCACCCGGAGGTCTGGAGTTCAAGGTTCGTTGGCGAGGCTATGGGCCGTCCCACGACACCTGGGAACCCGTCTCCTCGTTCGTGCCGCGGGTCAATACTCCCTTCATGGAGTACATCCGCAAGCACAAGACCAAGATCCACGTTTCGGACTTGGCAGCACTCACCCGGGCGATTGCAGCCAGGGGTGCCTGATCAGCGCCCCGAGCTCTCCCCTGATGCGTTTTGAGCTCTTGTGAGGCCGACGGATCGTCCCTTACTTGCTTGCTCTCTTTCATCTTCCGGTGACCTGCCATCAGAGTGGCCATATACCCCCCCCTGCTGTATCCAGAGGAGGATGGCCCCTCTCTTCTTCTATTCGTCACTCCCCCCCTGCTGAATCCTTGGGAAACCAGGTAGGGCGACTGACCTTCATATTTCTGAGCTCTTGGGGCCTTGAAGCCCATACGACGTTGCGCAACGGATGCCGCTGTCATCGGCATTGCGATTCTTTGGTGTGTGGTCTGGTTCCATGGCACTTGCGGAATCCAGACCAGTCGACGTGTGTCTCGAGACTATATATGCCTGAACTCAGGCGTTATCCTGTCCACCCTCCTGCATTTGCCTTATCCTGACCGTGGCGTGGTTTGGCACTCTGTCCAGAGTGTGTTTACACGCCTGTTTACCTGATTATTGCTTGCTTTCTCTGTTCCCCAGGATATGTGCATTTGTATGTTACGATTGTCAGCCCATCTCCGACAGATGGACTGTTTTCTCCCCCCCAGGGGATGCGAATCGCAATACAGAGGCACCCTGAGTCGCCGTTTACATGTTCATACACAGGGTCCAGCCTGGACCAGTACCGCATTACATATTCTTCTGTTTGAGTGCCTGTGATACCGTGTTGCCCTATTCGCGGTGATGTGGAGATCCTGATGGCGCCAGGCGGGAAGCCCAGTTGCCTGACTACACTCCCAGCGGTCCGCCACTGTCAGTCCCAGTGTGAGCCTACCGACTCGCAGACGCACTTGCAGTCGGATGGCGGCCTCCGGTGCTCCTGACCTCGGTCAGTCTGCCTGGGAAACTGGTGGTTTGAGGAGTCGACGCCTCCGCCCACACTGCATGAGGACTCCCTCATGTATGGCCTTCGTGGTAATAGGGCGAGGGAAAAGACGGCCTTGATGCCCGATCCCTTAAGGAGGAGCTCGTTCGGCTGTACTACTCTGGACTCGCGTCGTATGGATATGGACATGGTGCGCCCGAGGAAGGACCCGTGGGGACTCTCCCCAGTCGGCGGGCCTTGGGAAGCTTGGGGTAGCCTGATGGATCTTTGTGGTCGCTCTCGACCTGTGGGACCACCTCGGTCGTCGTGTGACGCCTATGTTGGCTGTGTATGCCACTGCCACTGTGGTGGTGACAGTAGCAGCCGGCACCCGGTGCGCCTGGTATGGGTTAACGGGTCCTTTGGATGCCGAACAATCGCCGCCAGGACCCGGGACTTGATACTTGATACTATACTTGAAGTTACAAGACCCTACAGCACTATACCTGTCTTACTGTGGAGTTTGAAGCCTAACCTGCGAATCAGCCTGAATGGGGATGTGACACCCCCCCTTCAGGATATGGTCCTGGGTACCCGCTGCCATGCTTGGGGGTTATCGAGCCCCCCCCAGGGTTTGCTCTAAGGAGGGGGGTGAAGCGGTACCCAGAACCCCATGGCTAGGTTACGGCATACAACCGGTCTCCGGTCCACTAACCCCAAGTACGGAAGGGAAGACCGGTCTCCGGTCCACTAACCCCATGTACGGAAGGCGCCCGTTGACGCCCGGTGCGAGCCCGGCGGGAGCGTGTTCCGTGCCGTAAAGCCCCGCATCGGCAACCGATGCACCGCCAGCGGAGATTTATATATGAGAACATCAGGAATCAACAGGGTTTTATTTTCATATTGTTTCCGTCAATTTTTACGCTTCCGTTCTGATATTCACTGTTTTGACTGCTGGCGGTTGGATCGCGACTTTACCGTAACCGCCAGTTTAACTGTTTATAATGGAAATTTTAACGCTATCCGTGACGAAGGCTCTAAAGTCTTCAGGAATTGCGTTGATGCATCTGCAATTTTCACATTCTACACTCGCAACCTTAGTCCGAATTTTTCAGGATGTCGAAATCGGATTTTCGACTTCGACATCCCCGCACTTGATTTGACCTCTTTCGAGTGGACCTACGTGCTTCCCTATGCACGAATCAACTTTCCTTTTATCCTGCCCTCCATTTGTCTTAAAGATATGGGCAAAACAAAGTTGATTCGTGAGGCCACTTGTGAAGGTCATATCTCGTGTTGCTTGCGAGGAATGACAATAAGGAAACGTGGGATGTATTCACAATACTCCCGACGTAATTTAGGAAGCATCATATGCCTTGCGTCTCCACACGTGCGCGCTAGTGTAATGGATCATGGTCAAGAGGGTAGAGTTTGCGTTGTAACTCTATGGCCATGATATTGCGTGCGTTAAGATAACTTTCGAGTGTAGCGCGCGAGTGTTGGTGTTGCATAGGAACTCTCCTTGAGTTCCTATGAGCGATTGACACAAAGTTATGCCCTTGGAGGGGCATGACATATCGTGGGGGGAGCTACCTTTTTGGGCAATATGGAGTATGTGCCTTGTGTTGTGTTGCGTGCCGATTTGGCGGGTCCATCGCTCCAAGCCAAACCCGCCAATGGACCTCATATTGTGCAAGCCCCTTCTCCATACTCCCTACGATCAATTGCAAGCCTAACCTTCGTGAAGGGAAGCTTGTGTGGTGATCCCGAAGCGATGCGTTGGGAGCAAGGTGTGTGTTTTGCAATTTTCCATATTTTCATGTGCCCACTTGGGAAGTAGCGCTCGTAACCTTTCAAAGCGCCCCAAGTGGAGCACATATGTGGAGTCGAAGGTCATTGGTGTCAAGTCATTATGTTTAGAAGGATTAGTTGATTGCACGATCCAAGCCGAAGATATTATAATATAATTGTGCACCTTTCAAGGCACTTTTGTGTATCTTTGTGCCAATTTTGCCGTTTTTGGCCCGTCATGATGTCAAGTGGCGACCGTGTATCTCAACGTTGTGCTCAATTGACATCATGACCCAAGTATGTTATGAGGGTACATACTTCGGTGCCCAACATATCTTATACCCGGCGAATAACTCGTCTTGAGATTGGCATACCGTGGCCGCCATGTTGGCGATTTGGGACTATCCCAAATCATGGGTTCACTTGGCGACCCTGCCATTCCCAAAACCGGAGGAGTTGGGCGACGCCCAAAAGATATGTTGGACACATAGGACTTGATACCAATCCTATGGCACACTCCGGTCCGAGTCGGGCATGTGCCTCATTTGCCCCAACCATGAGTGTGCGCATCTTTGTCCATTTTGAGCAATTTTCCACTTTTGCTGCCCGCCGTGCACTATGTTGAGCCCACCCGTGCACGCCGGACGCATGGACCAATGGACCATATATGACATGGGTGTTACGCATATTGGTCCCCATGGTTCACACACCACGTGGGCGAAGCGGAGCAACCTTCGTTAAGGCGCTAGCCCAAAGTGAGTGTGGGAAATTTTGCCATTTTGGCATTTGTGGACCCAATTGGGATTGTCACCACGCCAAGTGGCATGGAGATCTTTGAGGGCCAAGGGCATGGGAGTCTCCGTTGGACTCCTGGTGGATCGCGTATGGAATGGCAGATCTGATCTCCAAGCCGGCTTGGAGATATACTATTGGGAGCACCCGAATTTTGGCTCATTTCGAGCAGCCAAAATGACCCCATTTTGGGACCCCAATTTCCCCCTTCCGTGTGGTCAATTGGCGGCCCCATTTCTCTATGCCCATATTGAGCCCGGACCTAATTTCAAGTTGTACACTCAGATATAAGTCCTAGGTCCTGCCTCCTACCCTGTAGGCCATTGGCCTTACCTTGGCCTGGCGAGCCACGCGTGGGAGAGACGCGAATTTTGGTGATTTTGGCATCATGACCCCACTTGACTCATCCGTGTTGCCCTGATGCCGGGATCTCAGAGGGAACCAGGTTGGGTGAGGGCTCCAGGGAGTTCGTACTCGAAGGGCATAGGGTCAGTTGCCTCGTCCCTACCTCTGGCTGGTCTGGACGAGAGGTCAATTTTGGAGATTTTTGAGCTAATTCCAGTTTGGGCTGAAACAGCCCATTTTCAGCTACCAACTCCTGAGGGATAATGGCGGGGCCATATCTCTGGCTCAGAGGGGAGTTGGAACCTGCCGTTAAGGGAGCATAAGGAGCCACTGTCAGTTGGCCTTCGAGCGCCTTGGTTACCACGAAACTCGCCTGTGGCTGGGCGGGACACCTCCCCTATTGGCAGGGTTTCAGGGTCCGGACTGAGCAGGGCATGGGTTGTGTTTGAGCCCCCGCCCCGACCAGCCACTGGGAGCGTCGGACCTGGAATTGGGATACGAGTTGGGATAGAGTGTCTATTGTCCTGTAATGCCCTTACCCCAGTCCAGTCTTAACCCCATGTGTACATATCCTGATGTGTTGCTGTACATACTTTCGTTCCCTTGTTGCAGAGTGGCAAGGATTCTGAAACGCTTTGTCACATGACACGAGCGTATTGATGCCCTTGTGAGCGTAGTGCCTTGCCTGCCTGCTCACCTGTGCGTGTCACCGCAGCGTCCCGTGGCCGGCCCCCCACGGGAACGCGTCATTCATGTCGGGGAGTTCACCTTCAACTTCCATAGGGCTGGCAGCCCCTTGTAGGTCCAGAGCGGCGATTTCCTCGTCGTTCAGCTCCCACTCCTCCCCACAGAGGTCTTCAGGATCATGGTAGCGCTTCAGGTGTTGAGCAGCGCACACCAGGGTCCCCCCTAGTCGGGGAGAACACCGCACAGTGATACGGTGACCATCCACAGATAGAATCTTGTACGGCCCGAAGTATGGGTCATCGCTGGTAGAGCGTGGCCAGGCGGGTAGTCGACAGTGGTGCACCAGCACCCAGTCCCCCTCTTGGTAGGTGGCCGGTACTCGGTGCTTGTTCTTCTTGTTCCACTGACGCTCCCTCACTCTCTGGAGCATAGCCTTGGCCTTGTGCACCTTCGCTTGTTGCTCTTGGACCCATTCACCCACAGAAGAATGGGTGTCGTCTGGATAGGGGGCATGTAGGAACCATGCCGGGCGCCCGAGGAATAGCTCATGGGGCGAGTAGCCAGTCGCTGAACTCTCTTGGGAGTTCATCATCAAGGATATGATGGGGAGTAGTCTCACCCACTCTCTGGTGCGTTCAGTTTTGCACCATATCCTGACGTTCTCCCTCAGGACGCGGATCCGTCGCTCACATAGGGGGTTGCTCGTGTGAGAGTAGGGAATTCCCGTAGACACCTGGACATTGAGGGATCTCAGGACCCTCTTGTACCAGCCAGTATCTGAGCGTACTCGCACGTCCTCATCGGAGTTGATCTCCTTGGGCGCCCCATAGACACAAAACCTCTCCTCCAGGAGTATCTTGATAGTCTCCTCCCCGGTAATGTGCTTGGTACATGGGAACACCCTGGTAAACCTGGTCAACCCACAGGTTACCACGAGGGCGAAGTCATAGCCCCCGAACTTCGGCATCTCCGTGTAGTCCACGTATAGAACACTGTTAGCACAGTGAGGGATGGGCAGGGTCGAGTAGAGACCTCTGTCCCTGATATCCCCTGGTTTACAGGACCTGCACGGGCACTTGTCCACGATAGGCTGGAGCGTCTTCCGCAGTTGGTCGTCAGTCCACGTAGTGTGGAACCACTGCTTGAACAGCCTCAGGGTACGGTCAGCACCCACATGACCACTGGACTCATGGGTCCACTTCAGCAGCGCTGGGACTCGGTCACTAGGCACCACGACGCGGTCCTCCTGCCAGAGGTAGCTCTTGTCCCTCTTCCACTGGTCTTGGTTGACCAGGAAGGGTTCAAGGCGTTTCTCGAGGCGCTTGTAGATATCCACAAACTCCTTCAGGTACTCCGACTGTTGGAGTCCATCCAGGGGGCGTATCATGGTCATGTTCAGGTCCAGGTGTACGTCCATACGGCTGAACGCCTCCTTAGCCAGCGCTTCAGACCGGGCACCAATCAGGGTGTCGAAGTTGTTGCGGCTGATATAGTCGGCACATTCGTTCCTCACTCCCTGGATATGGTGTACCGTCAGCCGTAGTTGACTGACGTAGGTCCACCAGCGCCGTAGCTTGGCCTTTTCAGGTGGGGGACCCTTCTGGAAACTGCGGACCGGTTCTTGGTCGCATAGCCAGACTACAGGGTTACTCCCCAACAGTCGTGCTTGTGAGGATAGCACCAGCATACCCGCGAGCAATTCCTGCTCATAGGTGGAGTAGTTCCCCCTGGCCTGGTTCCACTTCCAGTTCAAGTGGCCCAGAGGTACTAGGACCCACTTGTCGTCAGGGTAGCTGTGCTTGAGGGTTCCATCTCGGTTGAGACCTTCCGTCCCCCATTGGGAAATGGCCGAGTCGAACTCCTCCTTCTCTAGTGCTTGCCATTGGAACAACGTTCCACCACCGCCCACATTGCTGGCGTCGGTCACCAGGATAATCTCCCCTTGTGCTCTAGGCACGCCCAAGCATTTAGCGTTGGCTACCTTGTCTTTGAGCTCGTCAAACGCTTGTTGCTCTTGGGGGCCCCAGCGCCAAGTAGTACTCTTCTTGATCAAGTCCGTCAGAACGGCGCTGGTATAGGTGAAGTTCTTGATGTGGCGGCGATAGAAGTTGCGCGCCCCAATGAAACTGCGTACATCATGAAGTCCTTTCTTGGGGTCTTCGTGTCGTACCTTGGCATCCATCAGGGGTTTGGCCTTAGAGGCCGCTGGGGTCCACCACCCATAGCCAACGTCAAACCCCAGGTACTGCATGGTCTCCTGCATGAACTCACACTTCTCCAGCTTGAGTCGAGTGTGGTTCTCCTGGCAGACCGCAAAGAACTCACCCAAGAGGATTAGGTGATCCTCCTGGGTATTGGTCCCAAGGCATACATCGTCGATGTGAGCCTCCATCTGGGCACCACGGGATATGAGCTCCTGCACCTTAGGTCTCCTTCGTAGGATGGACAAGATCTTGTTCATCAGCTCTTGGAATAGAGCGGGTGCGTTAGCCACGCCAAACGGCATGACCTTCCACTTGAACACCCTCCCCTGAGGGGTGATGAAGGCCAGTAGTTCTTGTGCGTTGGGCGTCAGGTCCACTTGCCAGAATCCGCTTCGCTTGTCCATCTTGGTCTTGTAGCGGCAGGAGGCTATCTTCTCAAGGGTAGACTCCATATTGGGAATGAACCCTGACCGGTTCAGCGTCTTCTTGTTCACCTCTCCATAGTCCACTACCAGCCGTTTGGCTGTAGACCCAGGTTTAGCCACCAGGAAACAGGGGCTGCAGTGTAGGGGGTAGTCCCCGTCCTTGTACTCCAGGACTAGGCCAGCGTCGATACATTCTTGTATCTGTCGCTCGATCTCGTCGGCCTGCTTTTTAGGAGCTGGATAGGGTCTCCTCCGGATCTTGTGACCCACGAACTCGGGTTTCAGCTTGAGGTCCATCTGTACCAGCTTGTCACATGAGGCTGGAGGGGGTAGTTCTCCGAACACCTCCAGATAGGTCCTTATAAGCTACTGTACCCGCGGGTCCAATACCTTGATCTTGTCCTCCATGTCCTCGTCGGAGTGTAAGTTGCTTGCCCCTTGAATAGACGTCGGGAGGTCGTCCTCCACCGACTCTTCGCCCGTGGTAGTATCCTTCAGCCCTTGGTAGGCATACAGAAGGTCTTGTTCAACCATCTCCGGTGGACGATGGCAGCATAGGCACGCTAGAGGGGGTTCACATACACATTCCTCCGAGAGGTCGTCCTCCTCGGGGGTCCTCACATGGGCGCCCCATACGTTTTCATGAGCTTGAGATCTACCTCCCTTTGCCAGGTGGTGATCTTCTGTTCGAGGTCCTCCTTCAATTGGGATAGGTCTCCCATACGTCCTTGCTTCAGTGGCCACGAGCTGCGGGTAGGCTTCGCGTAGCATAGCTTTTTCGCCACCAACTTCCTCTTGGAATCCACATACTCCCTGAGCCTGGATCGAGGGTCCAGCTCCTCATCCACGGGGTCTTCCACCCTCATGGAGAGTAGGGGTTTCAGTGGGGCGACGTACTCGGCGTTCTCCACTTCCTCCACACAGGTCTGCACGAAGAAGGCGTCGTGCTCAGTCTCGTCTTCTGAGTGGATAGAGCTAGGTAGCTCAGATAGTCCACACTCAGAGACTCCATCAGGAACAGGTACATGACAGGGAGAGTTGGGGGCGTTGGTGTCAGTCACGACGTACTCATCTCCTCCGGGTGTAGTCTCAACAGCATCTTGAGTTCGTAGTCGATCCTTCAAGTCACCCAAGGCGAGTCCGTCGCTTTCTCGCTGTATAGCCTGGACCAGAGTCGGGTCCTGATCCTCCCAGGGGATGGAGGTAAGACCTCCGTCCACCACGCTCAGCATGCTCCCCCATCCGGGCTTCCCAATGGGCGTCTTGCGTCCCAGAGGCACGTAGATGGCCTCATCAGGTAACCGCACAGAGCTGATAGTCAGCTTGTCAAGGAGGGTTCGCCAGTACTCGTTGCCCCCATGGGCTCCCCAATCGGGGGAACACAGGACCATACGGGAACGTTCCAAGGCCACCTTGGTCAGCACCTTCCCCAGTTCACTGAACCTGGGGTTCCCGTAGGCCATCCCGAAAGAGGGCCAGTAAAATTTGTAGCTGCAGTTCTTCCCCTTGCTGCAGTAAAGGTCCAGTACATGTTGCTTGTCGCTGGCGAACAACTCCACACTCAGGTCTTCTCGAGAGTAACCCAACTCCTTCAGACCTTGGTCTAGGACTTCCCCCAATAGTTGATAGTCCTCAGTTTTGGAGGCCGCAATCATGTTAGAGGGCTCCTCCTTAGATAGCCTCAGGTAACTCGAGGTATGTTCCTACTGCTCCAGTGGCACAGACTCTCTGCCACCGCCGTGGTCCACGTAGAGGAGGTAGGGCGCTTGCAGCGTCAGGGATTGTATCTGGGAGTGCTGCACGAAGAAGTCAGTCCCCAGTACAAAGTCGAAGGCATCAGTGTCCATCACATGGAACCGATGGGCGATAGTCCTGGAGCCCATAGGTACCTCCACTTCACAGTCCCTGCAGCTGTGCACCACATGTCCATCTCCCATGCGTATAGCGGCGGTGGTCATGGTGTTCTTCAGGCTCCCACAAGGTAAAATTTTCTTGGCCACTATAGATATTGTGGCGCCAGTATCCAGTACCCCCAGGTATTCACGTCCCCCTAGTCGGATACGTACCCAAAACACCAGGTCTTGGGTGCCACCAGAGCGTCCCCGTCAGAACTCCGCGGGACAGGTCACCTCGAACCCCTTGTTCCGCAATTTGCGGGCGATCCTCATGAAACGGCTCCTCTTCTTAGCGTTGCCGTCATCACCACCTTCATGCTCACGCTTGGCTCCTTGTTCTTGCTGGGCCTGCGTTTGTGAGCGTGTGGTAGGTCCAGACTGCCCTCCAGAGGGCTCGGAGTTCCCCCCTGGATTAGGGTTGGGGTTGCCTCCGTTCTTGTCCTTGTTCTTGTGGTCGGTCTGGCGGTTAGCGCCTCCTCCTCGTCCACCTTGACCCTTGTCTTGACCACCTTGACCAAGTCCTTTCGACTTGCCCTTGCCGGAGTCGTTGCCTTTGGCCTTGCCTCCACCTTTGCCTGAGCCTTTGCCAGGATCTTCCCCCTTAAGCTTCGCCGATAGGCGTTGCTTATGGTAGCACTCATCCTCGTAGTGCTTCCGCTTACCGCAGAATGCACACGTGATGGTGCAGCGGTAATGATCCGGCAGCTTCGCTTTGGCGCCGGTGTTCTTCTTCTGCTGCTTCCCCTGGACGACGAAGCAGTCTCGCTGCTCGCAGTCAGAGGCGTGCTGCAGGTGGCCCTGCTCATCTCTGGCATCACACCAGAATAGCTCCTTCACGTTCTCCATTAGACGGGCGTGGGCGTGTTTGGGGGTAGTCCCCTGCCCAGGTCGGGACCCTTGGTACCCTTTGCCTCCAGAACCTCCACCACCAGGACGGTAGTTGTTCAAGTGCTGGTCGCTCTCCTTCTCCAGCGCCATCTCCAGGAGCAGCACGCATAGATCCTCGTAGCCGAGGGATCTAGCCTTGCGCTCAGTCGTCAAACGGCACTCGTCCCATAGCTCTCGGGGGAGCTTGGCGCACAACCAGAACAGCAGGTCGTCGCTGCTGTAGGAGCCGGGCGTCAGTCGTCCAGCCCAGTGATCCAGGTCAGCCAACAGCTCGGAGACCCTGCCAGGTTTGGGGTTGTTGGGCAGCACAGGCAGGTTTTGGATCTCGGCCCTGATGGAGAGGTCGGTCTCGTAGGTCGGGTACTGCCTCTCCAGGGCAACCAACACATCGGCAAAGGTGGCGGAGTTAGTCACGATCTGCCTGACGTGCTTCTCCAGGTGCTTGGTCTTGCAGCACTGCAGGAGCAGATCGCACTTCACTCGCCCACTCGCGTGGGTTTGGCCGGTCAGTCGTAGGAACCGGCCAAAGTTCTCAGCGAACTCGCTGAGGTCCTTGCCTGTGAACTCAGGCAGGTTGACCACTATCTTGGAGGTGGCAATAGCCTTCGCCTCCTGAGCTCGGCGTCCTTCAGGGCGTCGGGTCTTCTTCTTCTTCTTCTTCTTCTTCTTACCCTTGGGGTCCTCGGGGTCCTCAGGGTCATCGTCATCTGAGGGCGAAGAAGAATCCATCGACGGCGGCTCGTCATCGGAGGGGTCTC
Organism: Eutreptiella sp. 'Long Island Sound 2002'; assembly: GCA_964036045.1. Taxonomy (NCBI): domain Eukaryota; phylum Euglenozoa; class Euglenophyceae; order Eutreptiales; family Eutreptiaceae; genus Eutreptiella; species Eutreptiella sp. 'Long Island Sound 2002'. Next base: position 11,232,652 of record OZ038378.1, on the reverse strand, counting down.
CGCCAAGATCACTAGAGCCATAAGGCTCTACGTCCACCATAGTCCTTAAGGCTGTCAGCCCCAGCTGGTCCAGCTCGGCCCTCGTCGAGTTCGTCACGTGGCTGTAGGGCGGCTGGGCCGTTCTCGGGACGAATGGAATTCTCGGTACTGCTGCAGGCGTCGGCATCGGTCTGCTCCTCAGGCTCCCCAGGGTATTTGTCAACCCTGCCGCCAGGTGGTTAGCCTGTACTCGGTGGGGTGACATTCCCACCGTCGTAGGTGACGCATGGGACGGGATCATCAGGGGCTCCAGTTTCTCCCTGATCTCTTGCGTGAGGTCGCCCACGATTTTTGAAGTGGCTCCTCGGAGCACCTCGTTGATCTCCGACCGCGTCAGGGACCTGTTGGAGGATCTTCCCGATCCTCTACTCCTGCCTCCAAGAGACTCTGGTCCTCTCCTCAACCCACTCAAGGGTGCATACCCAGGTGCATACCCAGGAGCATACCCAGGAACATCCATATAGGTTCCCGTAGCGTGTAGTGGATGGGGATAGTCAGCCGCATACCATCGCGGCGCAGAGCTGGAAGCCACCGGCTCACTGGCAGTAGTTGCCTCATGGAGCGCAGTGGTAGGTGGGCCCATACCATAGGCGGGGTAGGGAGGCATGCCAGTAAAGCCTGTGCCCTCTGCCATAGGCGGGTTGGTTGTGGAAGTGGATGTTGCAGCGGCTGGGAGTGTGGTGGTTAAAGGAGAGGGTGATGCGTGGAGGCCAGAAGCGCTTGGTGCGCCTTCGAAGGTAGGGTCATGCGTCGGGTCTTGCCCTTGTTCCTCTCCTTCTTCTGCTCCTTCTCCAGCATCCTTCTCGCTCTCGTTCTCTCTCTTCCTCTTCACAGGCTGAGGCTGAGAGACCACTTCTTCGACGGACAGGGCCCCGAAGGCCGTCTGGAGTCCATCCAGGGAGTCCTCAGCCGTATCCACTGGCCCATGTAAGGGCTCCGCCGAAGGTACAGCGCCAGGTGCCGGCCTTGCCGGTGCCTCAGGCGCTGGCGCCGTCTTCACGTCGGCGTCCTCCTTTCTTGGATCCATCTTCTTTCACCCTTCTGCTTATGTTTGCCCGTACTCGGCGCACTGGATGTACGGCACGGGGTTGCTGCCGGTGCGCAGAGACAGGCTGCCTCTTGCTACCAGAAAAGTTTATAGTGTTTTCAGCACTGTGTTTTTGGTTCTCCTGCTGCTTGCTGTTGCTGTAGGGTGTCCTGCTGCTTGTTTTGGGAGATGAAAAGCTCTTGTTTGTTGAAATACAGTAAAGCCAAGTCAATCCAGGATAGCCCAAGCCAGAAGTGTGCAAGGAGAAGAGAATCAGGATCAAAGCATGAAGGGCTGCAGTGTAAACAGTGAAAGATGATTGGATATTCACAGAAACTGCAACTCAGGTCACAAATGAATGCATATTCACAAAGATAACTGAAATGTTTTTGGAAAAGAGTTAGAAAACTGCCTCAGGGTCACTCTCTCTCCATAGTGCCATCTTAGGAGATGTGCACTCTTTGTTTTGGGTCCCATATGTGCTGAGGTGGCATGGTATGTGGCGATGACGTCACTGCCATGTCACATGGGATCTTCCTACTTAGCTAGGCTTAGCCATGGCAGTGACCTCATCGCCACATACCATGCCACCTCAGCACATATGGGACCCAAAACAAAGAGTGCACATCTCCTGAGATGGCACTATGGGGAGAGAGTGACCATGAGGCAGTTTTCTAACTCTTTTCCAAAAACATTTCAGCTATCTTTGTGAATATGCATTCATTTGTGACCTGAGTTGCAGGTTCTGTGAATATCCAATCATCTTTCACTGTTTACACTGCAGCCCTTCATGCTTTGATCCTGAATTACCTTTTCCTTGCACACTTCTGGCTTGGGCTATCCTGGATTGACTTGGACTTACTGTATTTCAATAAACAAAAGCTTTTCATCTCCCAAAACAAGCAGCAGGACACCCTACAGCAACAGCAAGCAGCAGGAGAAGCAAAAACACAGTGCTGAAAACACTTTAAACTTTTCTGGTAGCAAGGGGCAGCCTGTCTCTGCGCACCGGCAGCAACCCCGTGCCGTACATCCAGTGCGCCGAGTACGGGCAAACATAAGCAGAAGGGTGAAAGAAGATGAACCCAAGAAAGGAGGACGCCGACGTGAAGACGGCGCCAGCGCCTGAGGCACCGGCAAGGCCGGCACCTGGCGCTGTACCTTCGGCGGAGCCCTTACATGGGCCAGTGGATACGGCTGAGGACTCCCTGGATGGACTCCAGACGGCCTTTGGGGCCCTGTCCGTCGAAGAGGTGGTCGTGGTCACTCAGCCTGTAAAGAGGAAGAGAAGTGAGAGCAAGAAGGATGCTGGAGAAGGAGCAGACGAAGGAGAGGAGCAAGGGCAAGACCTGACTAATGACCCTACCTTCGAAGGCGCACCAAGCGCTTCTGGCCTCCACGCATCACCCTCTCCTATGACCACCACACTCCCAGTCGCTGCAACATCCACTTCCTCAACCAACCCGCCTATGGCAGAGGGCACAGGCTTTACTGGCATGCCTCCCTACCCCGCCTATGGTATGGGCCCACCTACCACTGCGCTCCATGAGGCAACTACTGCCAGTGAGCCGGTGGCTTCCAGCTCTGCGCCGCGATGGTATGCGGCTGACTATCCCCATCCACTACACGCTACTGGAACCTATATGGATGTTCCTGGGTATGCTCCTGGGTATGCACCTGGGTATGCACCCTTGAGTGGGTTGAGGAGAGGACCAGAGTCTCTTGGAGGCAGGAGTAGAGGATCGGGAAGATCCTCCAACAGGTCCCTGACGCGGTCGGAGATCAATGAGGTGCTCCGAGGAGCCACTTCAAAAATCGTGGGCGACCTCACACAAGAGATCCGTGAGAAGCTGGAGCCCCTGATGATCCCGCCCCAAACGTCACCTATCTCGGTGGGAATGTCACCCCACCGAGTACAGGCTAACCACCTGGCGGCAGGGTTGACAAATACCCTGGGGAGCCTGAGGAGCAGACCGATGCCGACGCCTGCAGCTATTCCGAGAAGTCCCTTCGTGCCGAGAACGGCCCAGCCGCCTTACAGCCACGTGACGAACTCGACGAGGGCCGAGCTGGACCGGCTGGGGCTGACAGCCTTAAGGGCTATGGTGGACGTGGAGCCTTATGGCTCCAGTGATCTAGGCGGAGACCCTTTCGATGACGAGCCGCCGACGATGGATTCTTCTTCGCCCTCAGATGACCATGACTCTGAGGACGCCGAGGACCCCAAGGGTAAGAAGAAGAAGAAGAAGAAGAAGAAGACCCGACGCCCTGAAGGACGCCGAGCTCAGGAGGCGAAGGCTATTGCCACCTCCAAGATAGTGGTCAACCTGCCTGAGTTCACAGGCAAGGACCTCAGTGAGTTCGCTGAGAACTTTCGCCGGTTCCTACGACTGACCGGCCAAACCCACGCGAGTGGGCGAGTGAAGTGCGATCTGCTCCTGCAGTGCTGCAAGACCAAGTACCTGGAGAAGCAGGTCAGGCAGATCGTGACTAACTCCGCCACCTTTGCCGATGTGTTGGTTGCCCTGGAGAGGCAGTACCCGACCTACGAGACCGACCTCTCCATCAGAGTCCAGATCCAGAACCTACCCGTGCTGCCCAACAACCCCAAGCCTGGCAGGGTATCTGAGCTGTTGGCTGATCTGGATCACTGGGCTGGACGACTGACGCCCTGCTCCTACAGCAGCGACGACCTGCTATTCTGGTTGGTGGCCAAGCGGAGTTACTTGTTTGTGTGATCTACGCCCTTGTTTAGCAGGGCAGAAAAAAAGGCTGCTGCACCAATCACCCTACCTGCCCACCTGTAAAACAAAGGCAAATGAAAGGGCGTTTGCGGCGGAGGAACCAAGCCACACTCCAGGTATTATACCCTTCTCAGTGTGACCTATAATACACTGTCCGCAAACACGCTGGAGGACCAGCTACCCTTGTCAAGCAAACAAGCTTAAGGGACTCCTCAGGTTCTCTTAAAGAACGTACCGAGGAGCCCCAGGGTAGCCTAAACAAGGTTTACCGTGCGCACTTCGCGTGGCCTACCCTTTAATGCGTGTGTGAATGCGCAAGTATGCAACAGTACCGCGGGCAAACCTGCCCATCTGAACGTCAATCACGAACTCCACCAGGGGGTGGCCCCGCCTGGGCTTACTCACCTTACCTACCGCTGGAGAGAGAGAGCAAGTGGGGCGCACGCGAAGAACGTTGCTATGCACTCGTGTGTATGTCCAATCACCCTGATCTGACCGCTAATCATCTGCAATCTTTCTAATCAATCCCTCTATCGCGATCTTTGTTAGCGCTGCTACAAGGCTCGTTTACGGAGACACGAGACGAGGAATGTGTATGCGGCATACGAGTCGAACATACCTGTAGTTTATACCTGATTCATTGAAGTCTTTTCGTTCATTTTCGAATTCTTGAATTTTTGAAGCTTCTATTAGTGTGGGTGGAATCTGTATGTTTATTTATTAATGTGTGTCTCGTCATTTTCAAGACTACGTGAGACATACGTTTATAATTCCGTTATTTCTCCATTTTCCGGCGCTTCGCTAGGAGCCGCTCCTGCGCGCCGCCATTTTATGTGTATGAATTTCTGGATTTAAAAAATCCAGAGATGACTATAATTTCTATAAAAATGTGCTTCTGATGCACAATTGGATTCTGCTCAGGTGTGTCGTTTCAGAAAAATTCTAGGCCGTCATTTGACGGATTTTGGTGTCGTCGCTTCGTTTTTGCGTGGATTCGTCCATAGTTCTCCCATTCCTGCCTCTGCAGATACCCACGCGCAGCCTCGCTGAGTAGGCCGTGTTCGGGCCGAAACGCAGGTGCCTGGAGAGACTGAGCAGAACCAAGACCCCACCAAGGGGCAATTTTGATTTTCTCACGACTCCCTTCGCCCTAAGACAGGTCACAGGTCGCCAGCAGGTTTACGAGAACCCATGCGAGTGTGTATATTGTGTCTTGCGTTGGGTTTGTGTCGACGCTGCGTCTTGGAGGGAGGGATGCATATGCACATGTTTGGCATGCTCCCATACTAACCCAACCAAGCCACAGGAGCCCCGGCAGCGCCATGAGCGCTGAGTCTTCTGTAGGATATGATACAATCAGAGCAGCAAAAGAGCGCCAGCCATGGTGAGCGCCCATTTTTCAGTGCGAGGGAAACTATAGGTATTTTAAAGTAGATGTGGAAACAAAGGAAAGGCCAGGAAAAAATCCCTTTTTCCTAAAATGCGACAGTGGCGGCCACCACAGCACAAGGGGGGAGTAAGAAAAAGTGCTTTTCCATTGCTTTGAGGCATACTCTAGTTGTATTAGAGATGCACTGAGCATCCATGCATTTCTATCTTAGTATTGGTCCAACCAAAAGTGGTGATAACACATTTTGACCTATGGAACCAAACACCCAATCAGGATATGGAGTGGACCCCTTAATCCCCTTTCAATGTGAAGCTATTCATCTTTTCCTGAGTTGACTGAGAACTGACATACCTAAGGTAGAGCCTATGGATTTATCTATGTTTTTCCATGAATTCTTAGCTATCCTAGTGGTATGCACCCTAGGGGGCTGGGCACCTCTTTTTGAGAGGTCCTGGGTTCAATTCCCGGTCAGCCTAGCTAAGTAGGAAGATCCCATGTGACATGGCAGTGACCTCATCGCCACATACCATGCCACCTCAGCACATATGGGACCCAAAACAAAGAGTGCACATCTCCTGAGATGGCACTATGGAGAGGGAGTGACCATGAGGCAGTTTTCTAACTCTTTTCCAAAAACATTTCAGCTATCTTTGTGAATATGCATTCATTTGTGACCTGAGTTGCAGTTTCTGTGAATATCCAATCATCTTTCACTGTTTACACTGCAGCCCTTCATGCTTTGATCCTGATTCTCTTCTCCTTGCACACTTCTGGCTTGGGCTATCCTGGATTGACTTGGACTTACTGTATTTCAATAAACAAAAGCTTTTCATCTCCCAAAACAAGCAGCAGGACACCCTACAGCAACAGCAAGCAGCAGGAGAAGCAAAAACACAGTGCTGAAAACACTATAAACTTTTCTAATAGCTTGCAGAGTACGCTGAGGCGATACGCAGCTCAATAAATCCGGTTTCAAGAACAGCATCCGAAAAAGCCACCAAGGTCTCTATTGTGTACATGGTGTATGTGGTGCTTTTAACTAGTACTACATTTCTCAAGTAGTTTGACAATGTCCGGATTGGCAGACATGGAGCTTTTCCGTACTTAAGTGTTCGACTCCAATGACGGGTGACAAATTGACCGACATGATTCGGGTAATCCGGATGATGATAGTAACACCATTCTTCTTTTAATCTAGATGCATTCAACCATTGTTGGGCCGGATATAGTTTTGGAGATTGAGAGGAAATGGTGAAACAATACTTCTCATGGATGCAACAACTAGTATATCTGGTGCGACCAAAGCCATGTAGTTAAGGTTGCGCCCACGCCATGGGCCAGAAATAGTAGGTTTTCGATTGCTATGGCGAAAGACTTGCCACGCAATTTCATCCTTTCTTCAACTCTACCACCAACATACCCCCCTTCTGGCATTTTGCTTCAGCCCATGGAAACTGGGGCGTAAACGTTTTTGCCAAACTCGGAGAAAGGTGGTTTTTATACAGTGTGCTTATACAATAAAAGCATCCAAAAAGCGGAATGTGCGTTGCATTGGGCTTGCTCTTAGAGACCCACCCGACAATATTTCCGCACTGTGCACATTGTGCGAGCGATATCCTATTTTCCGTCATCGTTTTGCCATTCTTGACTTGGTTGTGTGCCAAAAGCCCACGAAAAATATCAAATCTATGCAGTAGGATGTCAGTTGAACAGTGCTTGGTTATGAAGTAATGATCAGAAAGCCCGTACGCATGCTTGTTGCTTTCATCAATGCTACGATGTATATTTTCAAAACAAATAGAAATCAATATATCTACATATGCACGGTGACATTCCCGTCTAAGGTTAGGCATTAGGTTTTGCTTAGAAACGGCAACACCGGTGATGTTTTAAAACGTGCGATAAAGGGGCGCACTTAGCGCAGTGCGACTATTAGGCGTTCGGCCGTACTGAAGACCCGTACTTTCACTTGAAACATTTTCACTTTCGACCCCTAATTTAATTTAGCACCCAACTTAGGACGCCAACTTTAGACCCCGACTTTAGACCCCAACTTTAGACCCCAACTTTAGACACGACGTTACACCCCAACTTTAGACCACAACTTTAGACCTCAACTTTAGACCACAACTTTAGACCACATCTTTAGACCAAAACTTTAGACACCTACTTTGGACACCAACGTTAGACCCCAACTTTAGACCCCAAGTTTAAACCAAAACAATGGACCACAACTTTAGACCCCAACTTTGGACCACAGCTTTAGACCACAACTTCAGACCACAACTCTAGACCTCAACTTTAAACCGCATCTTTAGACCGCAACTTTGGACCAAAACTTTAGACCCCAACTTTAGAACGCAACTTTAGACCACAACTTTAGACCACAACTTTAGACCACAACTTTAGACCTCAACTTTCGACCCCAACTTTGACCTCAACTTTCGACCCCAATTTTATACCCCAACTTTAGACCACAACTTTAGACCCCAACTTTGGACCACAACTTTAGACCATTGGGTGTGGGGTTCATGGCGGGAGGGGGGGGGGATGACCCTCCTCCTTGCCTATAGGACTTCAGCACAAAGGCACTGGAGAAAAAATTTGCATCATGAAAGCACATACTTGGCAATCCTTTCCCCTTGTCAACTAATTTTACAATGCATGGTCGACACAAAGCAACACTTCTTCAAAATCCATGACACCATAACACTTTATCAAGAGGCATAGAGCACGGAGGAATTGGAGATGGCTACATAACCCCTGCATGCCCTCTCAGGCCCTCATAGTGGGGTGAAAATAAAAAAAATGTTCCACACACAAAATACTGCCACCAAACTGGGTGCAAAGGATGGGCCACATTCTTTGACACTGCGAGAAGGTACGCCAGATTGTTTGGGTACGGGGGTACAAAAAAAGGCACAGGTGGGGAATGGTCAAAGAGTGCCCGGTGCGCTAATACTCCCCCACAGCTCATTCATGTTCTGCTACACTGCAGCACATCCAAACCAGTACTGAATGTTGCCTTGTGTTCGCCCAAAGGCTATCAGGGTGGGTGGTCTAAGAGGGGAGGGGGGTCCACCTCCTTACATTTCCACTGTTCTTTTGCATGGCTGAGTCGTGGCTATGGTGGCAGTGGTTGTGGGTAGTACCTTATCTTGGCTCAATCATCGTCGGTCACAGATACTGGATGCCCCCGCCCAGGCAATTCCAGCCAATGTTCCAGGTGTTGTCCACAATCAATATTCGTAATTCACCATTTTTGAAAGTGAAAGTCGAAGGAATCGGTTGCAATGAATTGGCGGAAGTTTTTGTGACAATTGTGATTCCGATAATCGAATTAGAAAAACCTTTTTTTCCGACATCGTTTCAAATTGTGTCTTATTTGCTTAAAATGCAATACAAGGTTTTTGATAAAGTAGTGTTTTCCTGTTTCAAAATTCTTTTGTTCATTTGTTTTGAAAATGAGGGGTTTTGAATGGAGAATGTAGTTTTGCTAAATCCATGCTTTCTTCTTTTTCCATGAATGGTCACTTACCGGTTGGTAGCCATCAAAACACTTGTTGACCAAACATCGAAGGAGTGTATCATTTTTTTCCCCTTTTGTTGCATTCACCGTCCATCAGCAAATACGCCATAAAAAATATATATATATATATAGCACTAAATGTGCACATGAATGCATTAGGGCAAATAACACAAACAACCTAAAAATTCGTTGGCGAAAAGTGGCACATTTTCTCCCTAAATGGGATTATCATGTTGTTGTGGTCCACGTTTTCTTGGATTTGTGAGTGTTCCGAAGAAGCATTGGGGTAAAGAAAACTTTAAGATCATCATTTGAGAAGAGGTGTCTTCCCGATCCAAGATCAAAAATATTGATAAGGTGGCTCACATATGCGCATTGTTTGTCGAACAGTGTTAACGACGATTTCACTTTCTGAGTGTCTATTTTTTTTCGATTGCCCCTTCAGATGGACAATGTCGCACCACTAGTCAAAAAATAAGCTGTCCAGGACTAGTGGAATTTGGGCGCATTTCACCGAAATTCGAGCATCTACCTTGGCTGGCATTGATCGGGCCACCTACGCCATTTCACCGCCGTTGCCGACATTTCTCGTCTTTGCCAATCCCTAGTCCCATTTCGCAATTTCGACAAGAACGAGCCTATTTTCACGCTACCATGTTCCCAAGCCCATGTACGCTCCTTGGTTGGTCCAATGCTTCCCGAACGCAAAATTCTATGGATATTGATGACTCCAAGCAACCCACTTTGCCAAAAAATAAAAAACTTCATCCACGCTTGCCTAGCGGTTCTCCACTCACCTTTGGACAATACTCACATATTGGCCAAGCGGCGCCTACGGCCCTACAACGATGGGCTTCCATTGAAAGCAACACCGAACTCCTCATATCTCGAACACGAAGCATCAAAGTGCAAGGCAACATGGCGTATGATGCCAAGAAGCGAATCCACACGTGTGCCACGTTGCGAAAATTATGGGACACTTGCCAATGGAACCATGAGTTCAACGTTTCCGACAAAAAGAACTCCTTCACGGAACTCAACACCAATGTCCCGAAAGGCTCGGGCTTCTACTCAAAGTGTGCACACGAAGACTTGGCGCATGTCTATGATATTTTCCACATCCACAAGACCTTCCTAGTATGCCCGGTGCCGTACAACTACGTGGACCACGACTTGGGAACCACCGTAGAGACCGTGACGGATTGGGCGGCCTCCATAGGACACGCCCTTCAACTAGCCCGCTCGCGCAACGAAGAGTTCGAGGGATGGTTCATGTTACCGGGGCCCATTAAAAATTGCAATGTGGAAAATTGCTTGTTGGTTGACCCCTGTTTGCTTCTCACTCCCTTACGCCCCTTTGTTACGCAACGCTTTAGCTTCCATGATGCAAAGCAATGGTGGATCCCCGGCAACCAAAACGTGGAGAACGCCCAATACATTTTGGGGATTGCTCTCGCCGTGCCATACATCGCCTACCGACTCCATTCCCAATCATGGTATGCTCCGTCTGAGCACCCGAGTGTCACGGTTGACCACTCCTCAAGCCTACGCCGCTTCGTACATCAAAGCACCAACTTGGATATAGAGCAAGCACATGTCCTACTTCGATTTGACGTGCTACGAGAGATCATTGATCAACGAGAACTCCCGAGTGGCCAAGAAGACACCAACACCCGAAAGAAAGCGGAGCTAGGCAACGTGCGGGACTTCTACAAGTGGTTGAACAACACGCTTGCACCGGACTTTGAGGGCGCGGCGACTACCACCAATTGCAAATATTATTTTGAGAACGGAGAAGCCCTTCGTGCACCACACCCAAACTCTTATCAGTACGACTATACCATGGCTCCGGCTCTTGCAAACGAACTTATGTCCGTGACTTTGGAGCATGGAGACTTCTTACGAGGGCGATTCTATGTGATTGAAGTGGCAAAAATGGTTGACCAACACTCTTTCTTTGTGAACCCGTCACGAAACGAGAGAAACCGCCACAAGGGAGAATTTACACCCACCGAGGTAATGAACACCCTCATGGGCCACATGATTGGGGGACGAGGGCGCACCCGTGTCATGGGCACGTCAATCAAGAGCCGGGATAGCGTGATAGTCCGATTGGACCTTAGCAATACTCCAAGCGACGAAGGACGCTGGCCCCTCTCTACCTTCGCCTCTTTCCTCCACACTAATGGAGCGATGGTAATGTGCACCTCAAAGGACGGCGCGTTGGTCACCTTCAATGCTTTTGGACAAGTAGGCAAGCAGGAAGCCCACCCTAAATCTCCGCCAACCATGGTCTCTAGTCCGCCGCCGATGCCTAGTCAGAGAGAGCCAAACGAAGTGGATGTCCAAGGTAGGTAGGTAGGTATCTTCGGGAGCTCGGGATGCCTCCTTTGACGTTGCAGGAAGAAGGTCTTACCAAGGGGACGTCCTGTCCCTCCCACTGCCCTATGTCAGGTGCCTCTTGAGCCGCTCCCGCATGTGCTTGGGAAGGCATTGTCGCGGCCACCCGGTCCATGTGTCCCAGGTGGGAGGGTGTCCCCACATGTGTCCATGGGTAGGGCCACATGCCCCCTCGTTTGGGCGGCAGCTCTGGGGGCTGCCCAGCCGTGTGGAGTATCTCTCACCACAAGGGGTATTGCTCCCGCTAGTCTACGGTACGACCGCCTCACCCTTGTGGTTTGAGTTGCGGGGCCACTCTGCTTGGCAGGTGACCCCCTCCTGGACTGTGTACCGGCTCGCCTGTCACCGGTTGCTTCCATGGCTCCGGGTGACGTTTGCCATGGTCCCCGATGCAGCCTGGCCGGGCTCGGACCAGTGGCCTTGGAGTACCGCTCCTGCCACTGGCCCGGTGGGTCGGCTGGGTCGCCCGGGTGCGTCCGACCCATGGGGTATTGGTTCTTTCCTGTCCCTCGGCCGCCCTACGTGTGTGCAGTGTCCTGGGCTGCTTGGCTCCTGTTCACCGGTGTGCCCGCGCGGTTTGCTGTGTTGCGTCTGCGGTGTTCTGGGCCACTTGGCTCCTGTTCACCGGTGTGCTCGCTCGGTGTGTTGTGTTGCGTGTGCGGTGTCCTGGGCCACTTGGCTCCCGTTCACCGGTGTGCGCGCTGTGTGCGGTGCGCGTGTGCCATGGGTGGTTGTGTCCCTCTCCCCCCCCCCCCCTAATTTCTTTTTTTTTTTTTGAAAGAAAAGGAAAAATAGGGGCGCGCGTACACTGCAGGCACAGGCACGGGCAGCTGGTGCGGCGGTGCAACAGTGTTGTGTCCTCTGGCGTGTGTCGTCGGTGCTGTGGCGGCGGTCGCGCCCCAGGGGTGCGGCTCGCGCGTCCTGATGTACACGGGCTTGGGTCAGGGTGGGTTTGGTGAGGTGTCTCTTTGCTTCTGGAGCTGGCTGGTTAGGCGGCTGTGTGGGCTGTGGGTGTGGGCTGTGGTTACGTTGTTCCCTCGGCGGGCCTGGTTAGGAGTCAAGGATTAGCGGTCTCGGGGTGTGGCTCGGGTTTGATTTGTGTTTTGGTTTTGGCTCGGTTAGGCGGTTGCGACGGTAGCGGGCCTGGGCTCGGTGCCTTTAGGCGTAGTGGCGCCCGTTGTCGTGTGCGTTGGCGTCCTTCGGCGTCCGGTTTGTTTGGTGACTTCTGGGCGGGGCATGGTGTGGCGCCCCGTGGTGGTGGTTTGCTGGGTAACGGGGTTAGGTGGCGGCGCCGCTGGCCGGGGGGTCAGGCGCGTCGTGTTGTGTGGTGCGCAGGGCTCCTGGGGTGCTGTGGGTGCCGCCGGTGTCGGTGCGCCGACGCTTGTGGGGTGGTGAGGGGGTGTGTTTGTGCGGGGCTGGGCTTTGGGTGATGTCCCACAGGCGGATGCCGTCTCGCTGTGTCTTCTGGAGGGTCTCCCGCAGGCGCCTAAGGACATACGGGTGGTCCTGGGGCGCGGGGAGGTTGCGGGGGTGGACTCCCAGGGGTTGGAGCGCATCGGCCAGCATTGCTTCCCATGCGGCCTGCGGCATCCACCCACCCGCCGGCCGGAGGCGGCAGTTCTCCACCGACCCCTTGCGGGGCCGATGGACCAGGCCCTCGAGGGAGGGCTCTCCCCGGGCCCACTTTCGCAGCTCCCAGAGCTGCGTGTGGGTCGAGCGCTGCCACCATTGTCCCTGGGCGGGCCTGCGGTCTTGGGCGGAGGAGTGGGCGTGGGTGGGTGTGACGGGGTCGTGGGGACCGGTGGTTGTGGCGGGCCTGGGGGATTCCTCGTAGTCCTGTTCCGTGGGGGTGCGCGGGGAGTTGGGGCGCGCGCGGATGTGGACCCGCGGGTGTGCGCGCACGGTCTCAGCCTCGGGGTTGGGCGGGGACTCGTGGCGGCGGCGGTAGTGGGGCATGCGCTGCATGTGGGCTGTCATCGGGGGTTGGTAGGGGGGCGGGGACGCTGCTGGCGGACCCTGGCGTCGTTCTGGCTTGGTCGGGAGCGGTCCGTGGGCCTGGGATGCGGGCTTTGAGAGGTGGCGGGACGAGGTGCGTTGTGCTTCGCCCGCGGCGCGCTCCGCCATGAAGGTGGTGGCGGTGGCGTCGGTGACGGTGGGGGGGCGCCGTGCTGGGCGCCGCTGCCTCCGGGCCTGGGACGGCTGGGGCCGAATGTCATAGAGGACGTCCTCGGGGGGCCGGGCTCGCGCTGCCGTCGTGGCGCCGGGCTTGGACTTGGGTTAGGGCTTGGCTGTGAGTTGCGGTCGTGGCCCGTTGACGGGTTTGGGTGGCTGTTTGGCGGCGGTCTTGGGTTTCGGCTGGGTCGCGGGTGTGGGCCTCGTCGGCGCGTGGGCCTTGGCGGCGGTGGGGTTGCTCGCGGTGGGGGCGGGCTTGGGGGCCCGTTTGGGAGGTGTCCCCCGCGGCCTGGGGGGTGGAGTGCTGGATGAGGACGTGGTGGTGGTGGTGGATGAGGTGGTCGTGGTGGTGGAGGTTGTGGAGTCGGAGGCGGAGGAGAGGGCTGTGGGAGACGGCGGAGGGTCCTGGGCTTCGGGGGCGGGCGTATGATGCTGGGTCCTGTAAGTAGCGAGAACGAGTGTGCAGGTTCGGGCACCGGGCGTGTGCGCGCGTTTTCCCTGGTGATCCGTGCGTGCTGGTGCTGGTGTGGCGGCGTTGTCTCGGCTGCGCGGGCACGTGGGTTACCCGGGGGGTGGCCATATCTGCTCCAGGACGTGCGGGTGTGTTTGCTGGAGGTAGTCGAGGGTCTGGAAGAAGCATCGCTGGATGCCGGGCATGTCCTCCTCTGTGAGGTGGGGGTAGTTTTGGGTGGGGGTGTCTGGGCCCGGCCACAGCAGCGTCATGAGGCGGGCTGCCACCATGTATGGGCAGAGCTGTAGGGTGGTGGGGCGTGGAGGGGTGGGTACCCTGCGGTTTGGGGGGGCTTCCCTCTGCTGGGGGCGCAGCGTGACCACCCACACCCATCGGTCCGTGGGGATCCCCCAGGTCCGTTGGGTCCACTTGGCGAGGCAATACATCGCTCTACCAAGGCCCTGGCAGCTGCTGCGGATGGAGAGCAGCGTGTCCAGGGATTTGCGTTCCCACGTGCCCCAGATGTGGGGGTCGTCCGGGTCGTCCCCCCTGGCGTACGTGTCGGGGCCTGGGTTGTGTGGGGGGGGGGGTGTAGTCGGCGGGGAGGACGGAGTCGGTGCCGTGTACTATCCAGTGGTCAGTGGGTGCATGGTAGTGGGTGGTGGAGAGGGTGTAGTGCAGATTGTACATGAGGGTCATGTACGTGGAGGGGGCTGGCCGCTGCTCGTCGGGGGTGGGGATGTCCCCCGGGACATGGTGCCGGAAGTTGCTCAGGGAGGCCATCCGGGCTACCCATGTTTCCCGCTCCCACTCTTTGGTGTTGTCGGGGGTGGCGCCGGGTGGGGGGTGGGCCATGTCGGGCTCGTGGTAGCGGGTGCTGCCGTTGGTGTCCACCCGCCCCGGCACGGGGTGTCCGACTAGGTGTCGGCCCCAGTCGATGGGGGGCACCCAGATCCGGCTCCCCGTGGGGGGCGGGCTCTCGCCGTCGGGGGTGGCGCGTGGGGAGCGGTCGTGTCGGGCGACGTGGAGGTAGGCGTCGAAGAGGAAGTCTCTGACGCCTTCCCCCAGGGTGGCCGCCTGGACCAGGGTGGCCGCCCGGATGCGGGTGCTGGTGCCGGAGGTGCAAAGGCACAGCACGACGTCGTGTTCCCCGAGTCCCCGGAGGTGTTGCCGTACCGCTGCGGGGTTGTGCAGGGCGTAGGGTTCGGCCGGTGCGGCGGCTGGTGGTGCGGGGTGTGATGGGGGGGGTGGTGTGGGTTGGGGGGGGTGGTGGTCGTTGTCGCGCCTGGGGTCCGGTGATGGGGTCTCTTGTGGCGGTCGCGGGAGGGGCATTCGCGGTGGCGTGTGTCGGCGGGGGTATCGACGTCAATTGGCTGGTGCTGGCTGCCGCGTGTTGCGTCCGTGGCCTGGTCTCGGGCGGGGGGCGGGGGGGGGGTGGTGTGGGGGTGGCGCTGTTGGCGGTGGGGGGGGCGGGGGTGGGTGTTGTGCTGGCTGGGGGTCTGGGCGTCCCTGTGGGTCGTGTGGGTGTTGCGTGTGTGTGCCGTGCGGCCCTTGCGGTTCTTGACTGGTTGTGGTGCTGGGGTGTGGGTGGGAGGCGGCCGCATGAGCGTTCGGATGGGGCTCTGGTCCGTATGTAATGGGTGGCTGCTGGTGGATGGTGCTCGCTGGTATGGGGTGTGGGTGGGGGGGCTGCTGGTGGTGGTGGGGCGCTCCTACTAGGCCCTGGTGTTGCCGGTGTGCGTGCGCGGCTCGTCGCGGGTCCATGGGGGTGTACCGTGGCTCGTGTGTCGTGGGCCCGTGTAGCGGGGGCGGCGGGTGGTGCTGGACCGCGTGGTGGTGGTGTTGAGGGTGTGCTGGTTGTGTGTGGTACCCCGGCGTTGGTGGGTGTGGTGGCAGGGGCTGGTGGTGGTGGAATACGTGATGGTGTGGTGCGGTGATGTGCGCTATGTGGGATGGGTGGTTCGTGGGGCCTGGTTGCACTGGGGCGTGGTGGGGATGTAGCTGGTGGGGGTCGCTGTAGCATGGGGGCATTAGGAGGTAGGGGTTGGGAGGGACGGGGGCGTGGTGGTGGTGTTGGTGGTGCCATGTCCCCTGGCTCTGCGCGTATGGTGGTCCTGGCATGGTGCGGACGTGTGTGGGCGGTGGTGGCTGACTGGGCTGCAGGGTTTGGGTGCTGCGGTACGGTGGTGGTGGTGGGCGCTGGCGGTGGCGGTGTTGTTGGTGTGCCCCGGGGGTCTGGGCGTTGGGTGGTGCGGTGTGGCTGGACCCAGGCCCTGGTCGGGGCGTCGCGCCCTGCTGGCGGGCGCGTTGGCAGGCCCCCTGACCTGTCTTGGTCTTCTTGGCCTGGTGGGTGTCGGGGGCGGGTGAACTCCCCTGTCCCCGTGGGGGCGACGGGGAGCGGGCGTGCCAGCGGTGTGCCTCTTGGAGGCTCGTCTTGAGGCCTCTGACATAGGTTTCCTGGTCGGTGAGGCCCATCCGTGTGGCGGGGGCCTCGTCGGGGGCGGCCAGGTGGGCGCTCCGAAAAGACGCCCAGCCCTCCGGGGGCTTCTGTTGTGCGGGGTGGGGGTGGTGTGCCGGGTAGAGGAGTGCGCTGAGTGGGTAAGGTGTTCCCTTCCGTCGGCCGAGGGCGTTGTTGAACGGGCGGCAAGTGATTCGGAGGTAGGCTGCTATCTCCTCTGGTGCCGTGTCGGCCCACGCTTCTGGCGTCAGGGCTGCTGCTTGGGGGGCCGGGAGTTGTGGGTCTGGGAGGTGTAGGTCACGGTTGTGGAGGTATAGGGCGAGGAGGATGTGGCGGGCCGCCACGTTCAAGCCGCCTCCGCTGTGGCGTAGGGGTGGGCTGTGGGGGGGCAGGGGTGTGCTGCCCGTGGCCACGGCTATGGTCCATGCGTGGTCTGCCGCGTCCGCCACGTAGTACCCTTCCAGGTGGTTGCAGAGGGTGTCGGTGAGGAACCCGAAGAAGCTGGGGTGGCTGGCGGGGGGGGGTGTGGCTGGGGCCGCGGGCCGCTCGCGGTGGTGGGGGTTGAGGTCCCCGCAGTGGGGGCAGTGGGTGAGGCGGTGTGCGGCTCCCAGGCAGACCCAGTGGTCTGGGTTGCAGGGCAGGGCTGTCTGTGGTAGCCGCTGGCGAACGCAGAGGGGACATGCGGTGGCTGGTGGTTGGTGGTACCTGTGGACGGACGGCGGCGTGGGGGGATGGGGCCTGGTGGCGCGCGCATGCTGGTGGGAGTGTGTGCGGTGCCTGTGGTGCCCGTGTGTGCTGTGCCAGTGCTGTGCTCGGTGGACGGTGTGTAGACGTGGTTGGGGTTCCGTGTTGGTATGTCACGGGTTAGGTTCTCATGGTTGGTAGAACAGGAGTTTGAGGAGGTGGGCTTGTTCTGTTGGGGGCAGGGTTGCTGCATACTGCAGGTATTTGTGGGTGCGGTATGTGAGCTGCTCCGCCGTCTTGGCAACGGCCGTCCGCTGCATGTGCGCCGCCGTGGCCTGGGGGTCCTCCGCGTGGCTGCGTAGCAAGGTGTAGACGGCAGTGGGGACGAGTCCCCTGCGGACCGCCTCGAGTACCTCTGTCTGCTTGAGGACGGTGGTGAGTTGCTGGGTCGCCGGGGACTGCGTCAGCCATCCGGCGTGCTGTGCGATGGTGTGGGTTGGGTTCCAGTCTGTGAGGGTGTCCAGTCCTCTGTACAGGGGGCACACCTTGAAGTGGTCCAGGTTTCTTCTTCCGTGTGGCTGCAGATGCATTTGGTGTATCCTGCGGGGACGTGGATCGAGCGGCGCGCATACCATCGGTGGTATCGGGTGAGGAGGGGAAGCTGTTCGAGGGCGAGTTGGAGTCGGGGCTTTTGTAGGTGTGCTGGGAGGCTATCCGGGCGCAGGGCGGAGTAGTAGAGGGGGGTGTGGACGGAGTCTTCGAGGCGTTTGAGGAGTTCGTTGTTCGCTGGGTGGCCCAGTGTGGTGGCCAGTTGCTGGATGGGTGTGGGCTAGTGGTACTGCTTGTCTCGATCCGTGTACGGCTTGTCCTCGGGCATCCATTGGGGGGGCTGTGTGGCCGGGGGTATCGGGGGCAGGTGCTGCAGGTGGCTGTGGTGTGGGGTGTCCAGTCGCACGTGTTCGAGCCCTGGGGTGTGGTTGGTGTTCTGGTGTTTGGCCTGCGTGTCTGCGCGTCCATTGCCGTATGCGTAGTGGTGTGACTCCTGTTTGACGATGTGTAGGGCGTCCTGGGGGTGCATGCCCTTGAAGGCCATCCATAGTCCCAACGCTTGTGTGGTGAGGCCGGACTCGAGTGCTTTGTGGAGGGGCAGGTCCGCAAGGCGCCTGGTGAGGTGGATGTCGACCTTGCGTCCACGACTACCCAGATGTTGCGGGGCCGGATCGTCGTGGGTGGGCAGTTCGCCGTGGGAGGACGCCCCAAAGATGGTGGCCCCGGTGTGGTGTTCCACGTGGAGGCCGTCCGCCTGCCGGGTGATGCGCACGGAGGCGCAACCGACCGTGGGGGTGCGTTGCTGGGTGCCGGATGCGTCAGTGAAGTAGATGATGTCAGTGTCGCTGGGTATGGGTAGGCGGGCAATTGCTGTGGGGTGAAAAACGTAGATGGGGTTCCCCTGGGCGGTTCTGGCGGTCATTTGCGTGGGTTGCAGTAGTGGTGCTGCATAGACGCCAATCCCCTTGGTGATGATGGCCTGGGCTCGTGGGGTGAGGCGGAGGAGGCCCCTGTCTGGGCGCCCCTGGGTGATATACGCGTACATCAGGTGGAAGAGGTATCCCGTATTCGGGTGGAACTTCTGGCACGTGATGGTCTGTCGCCGCTCCTTGTCGTCCTTGTCGCCGCGGAGGGTGGGGCATTTGTGCTGTAGGGGGCGCATGGGTGCCTTCTGAGGTCCTGCGCGGTGCAGGTCGCAGCGGTCGTACTCTATGGCATCGCTGTCCGGGTCTGCCCGCTCGTTGGTGAACGTCCATGTCGCCGTGGGTGTTCGGGTCCAGGCTACGTGCGCCGGGTGGTCTGGGGGTACCGTGTGAAACCAGGGGGAGAGCCATGCCAGCTGGTCAGCGGTGGCGGCGGCGGTCGGGGTGTGGTAGTTGGTGGAGATGAGGTGTAGCAGGGGCCACGGAGTGTCGAGGGCTGCCAGGCCACAGTGCCAGCACGTGCGTGGTATGCCCTGGTCACTGCGTCTGACTGGTGGTACATCGGTCGCCGGTGCATTGTGTTTGGGGATGGACCAGGGGGCATGGTGTCGCTGGACAGTGCAGGTAGCATGTTTGTGGCTGTTTGGTGCTAGTAGCAGGATGGTGGGTGGTGTCCAGCCTTCGGCTGACGAGGTGGGCTCCTCCTGCGTCGTGCCGCCGTCGTTGGGGGTCTCGTGCTCGCTCGGGCGGGGCCCGGGCTGCTGGCGCTGGAAGGCTGTGTACGCCGTGTCGATGTCCTTGGGCCCCGGCATGTCGCGCCCTGCCTTCGTAGCACATGCGCGGAGGTACGCTTGGAAGACGTGGCGTGCTGGCCATTGTGGGTCGGAAAGGAACGGGGCGTGGTGGGCGTCGCATTGGGCCATGATCTTCATCTGTGTTGGGGTGATATACACTATGGTGATGGTGGCCCCCACGAGGCGCAGGGTGTCCACCTCGCCTGCCGGGTGTCCGTGGATGTCGGTGTGTCTGGCCACGAGTGGCCCCTGTTGATCGCAGTGGTGGTTTGTCAGGATGGCGTGTGTGTGGTGCGGTAGGAGGAGTTGTAGCTGGGCCCAGATGCCAGTGCCCACGGAGGTGGAGATGCCGTGTTGCGCCAGTATCCACCGGGGGCAGGTGTTGCGGGCCATTTGCGCTTCTTTTATGCGTATGGCTGCCGCCTCGCGAACTTCAGGTTGGTGGTTGTGTGTCACCCTGTGTAGGAGGTGCGCCGTGAGACCGTGACGGATTGGGCGGCCTCCATAGGACACGCCCTTCAACTAGCCCGCTCGCGCAACGAAGAGTTCGAGGGATGGTTCATGTTACCGGCGCCCATTAAAAATTGCAATGCGGAAAATTGCTTGTTGGTTGACCCCCGTTTGCTTCTCACTCCCTTACGCCCCTTTATTACGCAACGCTTTAGCTTCCATGATGCAAAGCAATGGTGGATCCCCGGCAGCCAGAACGTGGAGAACGCCCAATACATTTTGGGGAATGCTCTCGCCGTGCCATACATCGCCTACCGACTCCATTCCCAATCATGGTATGCTCCGTCTAAGCACCCGAGCGTCACGGTTGACCACTCCTCAAGCCTACGCCGCTTCGTACATCAAAGCACCAACTTGGATATAGAGCAAGCACATGTCCTACTTCAATTTGACGTGCTACGAGAGATCATTGATCAACGAGAACTCCCGAGTGGCCAAGAAGACACCAACACCCGAAAGAAAGCGGAGCTAGGCAACGTGCGGGACTTCTACAAGTGGTTGAACAACACGCTTGCACCGGACTTTGAGGGCGCGGCGACTACCACCAATTTCAAATATTATTTTGAGAACGGAGAAGCCCTTCGTGCACCACACCCAAATTTATATCGGTACGACTATACCATGGCTCCGGCTCTTGCAAACGAACTTATGTCCGTGGCTTTGGAGCATGGAGACTTCTTACGAGGGCGATTCTATGTGATTGAAGTGGCAAAAATGGTTGACCAACACTCTTTCTTTGTGAACCCGTCACGAAACGAGAGAAACCGCCACAAGGGAGAATTTACACCCACCGAGGTAATGAACACCCTCATGGGCCACATGATTGGGGGACGAGGGCGCACCTGTGTCATGGGCACGTCAATCAAGAGCCGGGATAGCGTGATAGTCCGATTGGACCTTAGCGATACTCCAAGCGACGAAGGACGCTCGCCCCTCTCTACTTTCGCCTCTTTCCTCCACACTAATGGAGCGATGGTAATGTGCACCTCAAAGGACGGCGCGTTGGTCACCTTCAATGCTTTTGGACAAGTAGGCAAGCAGGAAGCCCACCCTAAATCTCCGCCAACCATGGTCTCTATTCTGCCGCCGATGCCTAGTCAGAGAGAGCCAAACGGAGAGGATGTCCAAGCGCCCAACACGACCTCACTCTTCGACATTCAATGTGCGGCGGGTCTCCTAGGCCCATTCACGCGACTTGAACTGCACTCGAGATCCGAAAATCCCCCTATAAGTTTCTACTCCGTCACCTATGAGAAGCTCCAATCCGCTCAAATTGCCACGGGTTTTGCTCTGGGCCTAATTTCCTTTCACCCGTCTCAACCTTATCTACAGGTTGACGCACTCTTACACCTCGACCCCTCGGTGGCTGAAGAGGATCGCCCGGCGGAAGCACGAGTGAGAGCGGGCCTCAACATTGGCGCGGGGGCCTTCCTCAAGGACTACATCGCCAACTACAAGGAGCATCAAACACTCCTACGCCCGCCTCGCCGCCCGCCGCGACAAGAAGATCGACAAACGGAGGACCCCACGGAGGAGGACCTCCCGGGATTACGCATCATCGAGGTCGTCATCGACATGACTATGGAGGCCACCCTAATGGCCTGCCTTGAGAAGCAGGAATGGGAGCGAGAGACTTGAAGAGGCAAGCTGCACTACGGATGGAAGTATGTGGATGCCTCCCACACCCTCGAAAGAGCAGAGGAACTCCCCACGGAGCTCATGAATCTCATCGACAACCTCATGGACGCTAAAGACTCGGAGGACATCCCCCTGCTAGCAGTGCAGCCCAACCAAGTCAGCGTGAACGACTACGAACCTGGGGTGGGCATAGGATGGCATAAGGACATGCATGACCTAGGCGACACTATCACCTCGATTTCACTCATGGGGGCTACCACCATGGAGTTCCGTAAAGGAAATGGCCCGGTGGTGAGTGTGCGGGTACCACGATACTCCGCCCTCCAAGTCACGGGAGAACTTCGAGAACATTGGCAGCATCAGGTGCCCTACCGCATGAGCGATGTGGTGGATGGGGCCGAAATCCCTCGAGACTGACGAGTGGCGGTCATCCTTCGCAACGTGCAGTGTGCTCTGGACGCCGAGCCTGACGCCGAAGCTCAAAACGGCAGCGGGCAAGCTTAGCGAACTGCTTCAACGCCTCGGCGTCCCTCAACCCAGCGCGCATCGTCTGAGCACCCTCCCCCCATCCTCTGAACCCCTCCGCCTCCGCCCCACTCCTAAAAACGCACGACCTTCACGCTTGCCCGACCTGGCATGCTTTGGTCTTGAGCCCTCTCCCGTGACCGATTGGAGGCAAAGCAAGGGGTATGTGCGCCCAGCTGCAAAGCTCAACAACTCCCCACCCCCCACGCTCAAAATCCTGTCACACAACCTGGAACAAAAACCTCCCATCCCCTTCTATTTCCACCACCTACAAAAAGGGTACCATGTCTTGCTCCTCCAGAAACTGGAACGAAGAGCGCAGCCTCCCACACATCTTTAGCCGAGGGGGGGGAAAATGCAAAATTTTCACTAACATCAACAAGAGAGAGAAAATGAATGGCACTGCTATCGTGGTCTCTTCGGCCCTGCGGCCCTACACGAAGTTTGTTCCGAACTCGGACAACGACGGACTCATGTGCTCCGTTGAAATAACCCTCCCGGGCGGCCCTCCCACACTCCTCACTTCTCTCTACTCTCCCCCGCCCGCAATTACCAGGCGCCCTCTGATTGAAATCAACCTGTCGCGTCTTCTTTCCCGTTACCCTTACCATGTGGTGGGAGGTGATTTCAACTGCATCCGCAATCCCCATCTAGACTCCTTGCACACGGACTCCAACCCCTGGGCCTGGGTCACTTCCAAAACTTCGGGCAGTAACCCGTCATGGATCGATACGTACCGACACATGCACAGCACTGCCCTGGGGTGGACCCGACCGGCGTCAAAAAACAGATTGGACTACATCTTTGTTTCGAGGAGCCTTTTCCATGACCAAAAAATTGCTGACGCTTCAATTCTCTATGGTGATTGCTCTACCGACCACCACCCTGTCACAGCACAACTGCACTCGCCCCTCATCCCCACACAGTCCCCCCCACCCCCCCGTAAACTCTTCCGAAGGCTAAAGAAACAAGAATTGCTTCGTCTTCAAGGGGGACTGCAACCCCTCAAGGAATGGTGTGAGGACTTTAACAAACACCTCCCTGACGTCCCGACCTCTGACCTGGTCCCGATAGTGGACGCCATTCTCCAAGAGTGCTCGGAGGCCTACCACTCGATTACCACCCCGGCAGGAGGGACAGCCCCGTCCAAAATTCAGAAAGAATTCGCCCAATTGGCCAATGCCCTCCCCCCAGCCTCCCACCTCCGTTTCGGAGAAAAAATGAGGCAGCTCAATGACTACCTCAATGAATGGCAGAAAGCGAAACAGAAATCGGCCCGGACTGCGGTACACAGAGCGATCGTCCAGGGCCGCCAACTGAAGAGTGCCATCCAGAAACACCTCCCACCCCCGGATCAGGCTCCAATCTCCCTCAGGCGCTCTGACGGAACCCTTGCTACAGACACCAAAGAGGTTGCAAAGATGTTTTCGGATACGCTCCTCCACTTGGGAGGGTCGCCTGACTACACCCCCCCCGACGATTTCACGGAGCACCTCCTGAGCCACACCCCCCAGTGCCCTCCGGGCACAGAAACTCAGGACATCCCGGACATGACATGGTCAGAGTTTACCGACATCCTCCACTCGGCTAACCCGCGCAAGGCAGGAGGAGACGACCACACCAACACCTACCTGCTCTCCGCCCTCCCCCCCCACCTGCAGACGCTCTTCTTTCTGGTGGTAAATCGCTTCCTGCATGAGCCCCTACCACCCCACTGGACGACCGCCCAAGTATGTTTGATCTACAAGAAAAAATGCCCCCACGACCCCGCAAACTACCGCCCAATAGCCCTGTTAAACACTGTGTACAAGCTAGTCTCCCGACATGCCGCCTCTGCCTTCCAAACCTTCATCAGAGATCATTCCCTCATGCACCACAGCCAGCACGGGGGCATGCCTAATTTCCGAACCATGGACCACCTTTTCCACGTCACGGCAGAAATCGCCCGAAGCCCCCAGGCCTACCATTTTTACATAGATTTCAACAAGGCCTTTAACAGCGTTCCCCACCCCACCCTCCGTCGGGTCCTCCACCACTATCGAATGCCGGCGGGGCTGGTTGACCTGATCAGTGGACTCTACGCCCACCCCCAGGACGCCCCCCTTGTCAACAATGTCACACCCTACCACTACCTCCAAACCAGGGGCCTCCCCCAGGGCTGCCCCATGTCCCCTGTCCTGTTCATCCTTTATTCTAACGTGCTGCTCCATGCAGCCCCTCAACCCTCTCCGTTGGAGAGACCCGCCGAGACCTCTGCACACGCTTTCATCGATGACAAATTGTACCGATCGCCCTCCCAGACCTACATCCAAAAGTTAATTGACTTCTATGACACGGACGCCAGGACATGGGGGCTCCAAATGAACTATGACAAGTCAGAGGTGCACGCCCTGGGTGGCGTCCCAAAGCATGACTTCCAGAGCCCAAGCGGCTTCACACTTTCTACTGTCGACCCGGATACCAAACAGCCACGGAAGGGCTACAAATACCTGGGGGTTTACATCTACAACGATAAGCACGCCCCGCAACTCCAACACCAAATACACTCGGAACTGAGCAGCTACTTCGTACACCTCTCCCCGCTTCGCCTCACCCTCCCTGAGCTTGTTAAACTGGTGAATGTCCAACTGATACCAATCCTCACCTACCGCCTTATAGCCCACCCTTTTCTCCCCAGCGAAATAGATGAGCTCACGGCAGCGGTCTGGAAAGAGCTTGCTACGCATGGCAGAATCTCGCCCAAAGTCTCCACTAAGGACATATACCAGCCACGTGCTAAGCTGGGGCTAGGCCTCCGCCACCTGGGAACAGCGGTTCACAAGTCTTTTGTTGAGGCGGGACTAAGGTACCTAAACCAGGACGGACCTCCGGCCAGTTGTGCGGCAGTTAGAGACGCCCTCCTATCAACACGACAAAATGCCCTTCAAGATAGCTTCCTGGATGCGGCCAACCACCTGAGTCTTCGATTCCACGCCCCTGGACCATGGAACCCCTGCCTCCCCTGTGAGCTACGAGAGCGAGAACGACTGTATACTGCACCCCGAAATGCCCCCCCCCCCTGCCTGGCCACGGTTAGCAAAGTCTACAAAAAAACAGCCACCATTTGCTTCGACACCGGGGAACCCGCTACCATCACGGAACGGAGTAGTTTCACCTTCACCCCCCCCAACACCCCCCCTCTCCCCCCGGGTGACATAACCCGCAACCCCGACGTCCCGATTCCTCTTCAAGCGGAACTCATGGATAGCACCTGCGAAGGCCACTGGTTCCACCTGCCTAACCTCCGCCACGTTCTAAACCATGAGGATCTATTGGGGTGGGGGTGCATTCAGGCGGCTAACCTCGTCGCCGAGCTCCCCTTTGATGACACGGCGTGGATCTATACGGATGGAAGCTCGGGAGATGGGGGCCATGGCAGCGCCTTCGCTATCTTTTGGCAACAACAGTGTTACGTCCTCTGCCGCTCGTCACCCTCACCCACTTCAGGGGGCTCCGAGCAATGGGCCATGGCAATGGCGTTAGCCCACCTCCCCAACATCCTCCCCCATACTCCGGTGGTGATCTTGGGTGATAACCTTGACACAGTCGAAGCGGTCAACCGAGCTCTCTCCAGCCCCCTCCCAGCGAGGCCGTCCACTTACACACAGGGGACACGAGACACTGCCTACACATCCCTCCTCGCCCCCCTCCCCCACCTGATCCATGTGGCTTGGATCAAAGGCCACGCACACTTTATGGGAAACGAGCTCGCGGACTATTTCTCAAAATGGGCCGCTCAAGCATTAATGTGGCACCCCTCCCTCCTACCCCCCCCCCCCCCCCCTGCGGGAGTAGTCACTAGTGGGGGCCTAGCCCTCATCTCAAAAATTCCGAAACACCACACCCGCTCCCTCTTCCCGACCCACCCACACACGCGCCTGCACTTCAGCACCAGCGCAAGCTTTCTCCAACAGAGCAGCTTTTTCTCGGCAATCGCATTCAAGTGGGTGTCAGGCACGTATGGTTGTCAGGACTACAGACCTCACTGTGACACCAGTGACCGAACATGCCCTAAATATCAAGGAGTACACCCGATGGATCCCATCTCATTCTGTGCCCTCTGTCCCACGATGCAATGGTTCCAACAGTGTCTCTCAAGCGCCTGGCCCCCCCCTTTTGATAAATTAGCACTCGAATGGTGGATAGCCAGCGACCGTGGGGACCGACGACTCGCTACCAGAATGCTCGTCCCAAAAACGCTCCACACAACGCTTGCAACGTCCCCGTCAGGCAAGGACCCCGCTATGCATGCTAAGGATTTTGACAGCGCCCTGGTTAAACGCAACAGGGCGCTCACGCAGCTCATCGAGGACGCCAACAAACTTCTGCACGACGACCAACCCGGGGCCATCGGCCCACCAGTAACCAGAAACAATTAGTTTGATTCCCTGGGTGAATTCAGTACCTCCAGAGGCCATACCCCCCGGGACCCGCCAAAATACGTTCCCTCCTCGGCCCTGCCTGCGGCGGTGTTGACACCCCCGAAGCGCAAAGCCTCGGATCAACCACAGCGTAAAAAACGCCCCCCCCCCCCCGGCACCACCCAAGCCAGCAAAACCCAGCGCAGCGCAACACGCTCTGGACGCCTACCTGCAGCCTATTGGCCCCCGTCCCCCCCCCCCTCCTCCCCCTGCGGCACCCCGGCGTGACGGAGCCCAGGCGCAGCACAAAGGGCGAAAGCGCAGTGAACCCGCCCCCCCCCCAGCCACACACCCTCCTGATCCCAAACAGCCTCGGATCGACAGATTCTTCCCCCCGAACTAGCGGCCTGAACCTGTTGTATGTCTCTCCTCATGCCTCCAGTAATTCCCTACGATGTAGCTAGCTAATCCACCCTGACCACCGCCGAAAGTACCCTGTGTTAGCCAGGTTTTGCTTACAGTTTCGAATGCACATCCAACTCACATGATATATCGCACATATCACCCCCTCATGTGCCGGCGGACGCCCTACAGGATCTTGAGGCGCCGAGCACCCGAATTTGCACTGACCCAATGGCGTAAGGGGCATCCATCGGGTGACTCTGCCTACTGGTTTCTGCTGTAAAGTAGTTTTGCAGTGTAAATTTGATCGAACAGTCTTCACCGGACTCAAAATGTGTCTACTTGCAAAAAAGTGTTAACGACATTCAAACTTCACTGTTGCATGTGTGCCGTGATGGCAAAGATCAAGGTAGATTTTGTCGTTTTTTCACAAGGCACCTAAAAGAAGCATAGGATGACTGGAATGCCAAATTTGGATTTATTGGGTAATTTAGGGGATGTGCTATCATTTGGCCCAACGACATGAAGAAACGTTTGATTTTGAGGTTTCTATGCAACAAATAGGATGGTGTGGATACTTACGTCTAGTGGAGGTAGGGTAGGTAGGTATCTTCGGGAGCTCGGGATGCCTCCTTTGACATTGCAGGAAGAAGGTCTTACCAAGGGGACGTCCTGTCCCTCCCACTGCCCTATGTCAGGTGCCTCTTGAGCCGCTCCCGCATGTGCTTGGGAAGGCATTGTCGCGGCCACCCGGTCCATGTGTCCCAGGTGGGAGGGTGTCCCCACATGTGTCCATGGGTAGGGCCACATGCCCCCTCTTTTGGGCAGCAGCTCTGGGGGGCTGCCCAGCCGCGTGGAGTATCTCTCACCACAAGAGGTATTGCTCCCGCTTGTCTACGGTACGACCGCCTCACCCTTGTGGCTTGAGTTGCGGGGCCACTCTGCTTGGCAGGTGACCCCCTCCTGGACTGTGTACCGGCTCGCCAGTCACCGGTTGCTTCCATGGCTCCGGGTGACGTTTCCCATGGTCCCCGATGCAGCCTGGCCGGGCTCGGACCAGTGGCCTTGGAGTACCGCTCCTGCCACTGGCCCGGTGGGTCGGCTGGGTCGCCCCAGTGCGTCCGACCCATGGGAAATTGGTTCTTTCCTGTCCCTCGGCCGCCCTATGTGTGTGCAGTGTCCTGGGCCGCTGGCCTCCTGTTCACCGGTGTGCCCGCGCGGTTTGCTGTGGTGTGTCTGCGGTGTCCTGGGCCGGCTGGCTCCTGTTCACCGGTGTGCTCGCTCGGTGTGTTGTGTTGCATGTGCGGTGTCCTGGGCCCCTGGGCTCCTGTTCACCGGTGTGCGTGCTGTGTGCGGTGCGCGTGTGCCATGGGTGGTTGTGTCCCTCTTCCTCCCCCCCTAATTTTCGTTTTGTTTTTTACTTGTTTTTTTTTTGGGGGGGAAAAAAAAGAAATAACAAAAAAGAGAAAAACAGGGGCGCGCGTACACTGCAGGCACAGGCATGGGCAGCTGGTGCGGCGGTGCAATAGCGTTGTGTCCTCTGGCGTGTGTCGTCGGTGCTGTGGCGGCGGTCGCGCCCCACGGGTGCGGCTCGCGCGTCCTGATGTACACGGGCTTGGGTCAGGGTGGGTTTGGTGAGGTGTCTCTTTGCTTCTGGCGCTGGCTGGTTAGGCGGCTGTGTGGGCTGTGGGTGTGGGCTGTGGTTACGTTGTTCCCTCGGCGGGCTTGGTTAGGAGTCAAGGGTTAGCGGTTTCGGGGTGTGGCTCGGGTTTGACTTGTGCTTGGGTTCTGGCTCGGTTAGGCGGTTGCGACGGTAGCGGGCCTGGGTCCGGTGCCTTTGGGCGTAGTGGTGCTCGTTGTCGTGTGCGTTGGCTTCCTTCGGCGTCCGGTTCGCTTGGTGACTTCTGGGCGGAGCCTGGCGTGGCGCCCCGTGGTGGTGGTTTGCTGGGTAACGGGGTTAGATGGCGGCGCCGCTGGCCGGGGGGTCAGGCGCGTCGTGTTGTGTGGCGCGCAGGGCTCCTGGGGTGCTGTGGGTGTCGCCGGTGTCGGTGCGCCGACGCTTGTGGGGTGGTGAGGGGGTGTGTGTGTGCGGGGCTGGGCTTTGGGTGATGTCCCACAGGCGGATGCCGTCTCGCTGCGTTTCCTGGAGGGTCTCCCGCAGGCGCCTGAGGACATACGGGTGGTCCTGGGGCGCGGGGAGGTTGCGGGGGTGGACTCCCAGGGGTTGGAGCGCATCGGCCTGCATGGCTTCCCATGCGGCCTGCGGCATCCACCCACCCGCCGGCTGGAGGCGGCAGTTCTCCACCGACCCCTTGCGGGGCCGATGGACCAGGCCCTCGAGGGAGGGCTCTCCCCGGGCCCACTTTCGCAGCTCCCAGAGCTGCGTGTGGGTCCAGCGCTGCCACCACTGTTCCTGGGCGGGCCTGCGGTCTTGGGCGGAGGAGTGGGCGTGGGTGGGTGTGACGGGGTCGTGGGGACCGGTGGTGGTGGCGGGCCTGGGGGATTCCTCGTAGTCCTGTTCCGTGGGGGTGCGTGGGGAGTCGGGGTGCACGCGGATGTGGACCCCCGGGTGTGCGCGTACGGTCTCCGCCTCGGGGTTGGGCGGGGACTCGCGGCGGCGGCGGTAGTGGGGCATGCGTTGTATGTGGGCTGTCATCGAGGGTTGGTAGGGGGGTGGGGACGCTGCTGGTGGACCCTGGCGTCGTTCTGGCTTGGTCGGGAGCGGTCCGTGGGCCTGGGGTGCGGGCTTTGAGAGGTGGCGGGACGAGGTGCGTCGCGCTTCGGCCGCGGCGCGCTCCGCCATGAAGGTGGTGGCGGTGGCGTCAGTGACGGTGGGGGGGCGCCGTGCTGGGCGCTGCTGCCTTCGGGCCTGGGACGGCTGGGGCCGGATGTCATAGAGGACGTCCTCGGGGGGCCGGGCTCGCGCTGCCGTCGTGGCGCCGGGTTTGGGCTTGGGTTTGGGCTTGGCTGCGGGTTGCAGTCGTTGCGTGCTGGCGGGTTTGGGTGGCCGTTTGGCGGCGGCCTTGGGTTTCGGCTGGGTCGTGGGTGTGGGCTTCGTCGTGGCGTGGGCCTTGGCGGCGGCGGGGCTGCTCGCGGTGGGGGCGGGTTAAGAGGCCCGTTTGGGAGGTGTCCCCCGCGGCCTGGGGGGTGCAGTGCTGGATGATGACGTGGTGGTGGTGGTGGATGAGGTGGTCGTGGTGGTGGAGGTTGTGGAGTCGGAGGCGGAGGAGAGGGCTGTGGGAGACGGCGGAGGGTCCTGGGCTTCGGGGGCGGGCGTATGATGCTGGGTCCTGTAAGTAGCGAGAACGAGGGTGCAGGTTCGGGCACCGGGCGTGTGCGCGCGTTTTCCCTGGTGATCCGTGCGTGCTGGTGCTGGCGTGGCGGCGTTGTCTGGGCTGCGCGGGCACGTGGGTTACCCGGGGGGTGGCCATATCTGCTCCAGCACGTGCGGGTGTGTTTGCTGGAGGTAGTCGAGGGTCTGGAAGAAGCATCGCTGGATGCCGGGCATGTCCTCCTCTGTGAGGTCGGGGTAGTTTTGGGTGGGGGTGTCTGTGCCTGGCCACAGCAGCGTCATGAGGCGGGCTGCCACCATGTACGGGCATAGTTGTAGGGTGGTGGGGCGTGGGGGGCCGGGTCCCCTGCGGTTTGGGGGGGCTTCCCTCTGCTGGGGGCGCAGCGTGACCACCCACACCCATCGGTCCGTGGGGATCCCCCAGGTCCGTTGGGTCCAGTTGGCGAGGCAATACATCGCCCTACCAAGGCCCTGGTAGCCGCTGCGGATGGAGAGCAGCGTGTCCAGGGATTGGGGTTCCCACGTGCCCCAGATGTGGGGGTCGTCCGGGTCGTCCCCCCTGGCGTACTTGTCGGGGCCTGGGTTGTGTGGGGGGGGGGGTGTAGTCGGCGGGGAGGAGGGAGTCGGTGCCGTGTACTACCCAGTGGTCTGTGGGTGCGTGGTAGTTGGTGGTGGAGAGGGTGTAGTGCAGATTGTACATGAGGGTCATGTACGTGGAGGGGGCTGGCTGCTGCTCGTCGGGGGTGGGGATGTCCCCCGGGACGTGGTGCCGGAAGTTGCTCAGGGAGGCCATCCGGGCTACCCATGTTTCCCGCTCCCACTCCTTGGTGCTGTCGGGGGTGGCGTCGGGTGGGGGGTGGGCCATGTCGGGCTCGTGGTAGCGGGTGCTGCCCTTGGTGTCCACCCGCCCCGGCATCGTATATCACCCCCTCATGTGCCGGCGGACGCCCTACAGGATCTTGAGGCGCCGAGCACCCGAATTTGCACTGACCCAATGGCGTAAGGGGCATCCATCGGGTGACTCTGCCTACTGGTTTCTGCTGTAAAGTAGTTTTGCAGTGTAAATTTGATCGAACAGTCTTCACCGGACTCAAAATGTGTCTACTTGCAAAAAAGTGTTAACGACATTCAAACTTCACTGTTGCATGTGTGCTGTGATGGCAAAGATCAAGGTAGATTTTGTGGTTTTTTCACAAGGCACCTAAAAGAAGCATAGGATGACTGGAATGCCAAATTTGGATTTATTGGGTAATTTAGGGGATGTGCTATCATTTGGCCCAACGACATGAAGAAACGTTTGATTTTGAGGTTTCTATGCAACAAATAGGATGGTGTGGATACTTACGTCTACTGGAACATCCAGCACTGTTACTTACGTCTAATGGCACCCTATAATGTTCCGGTAGATGTACAAAATTCTGCTTACGTGTAGCGGAATAAGTGTTACGTCTAGCGGAATATTATAACCGTACCAGATGTAACATTATAATGTTCCGCTAGAAGTATCGCGACGTACATCCAAGACGATCGTTCAGACACAGCCTGATATGTACCAGAGGAATCCGACATGCCGCTTCCTGGAAGCGGGTGCACACTGGGAGCAGGCGGCAGCTGCCAAGCCCGATAGCATAACATATAACCTTCGTGTGCCAGCGCCAAACACATAGGGCACCTGTCGTGTCCGAACAAATAGGGCATCACAATGAACATAACCAAGTATGGTGCCCAGCATCACAACAACCCAAAAGCAAAGTGCCCTAGGAAAAACCCCGTTCACTGCATGAGGTCGAGGGGCTCCGATTCCCGTCCCCGTTGTTTGCGGTGTCAGGCGCCGGTGGGGGGGTTTTGGTCACTGTGGATCCGTGCTCGCTGCAGGACGTTGAAGGACTGCGCCTCCCCCCCCTTGTATGCGTGATCCTGTCACAAAATTGGGTTGTGGGGGTCCCCGGCCCTTCCGAGTGATTGGTGACTGTCGGAACACTCGACAGGTGGCTGTGCGTATCCTCCTCGCTCCTCGGGCTGTCTGGCATCTCAACTAAACCCAATTGCAGCCACACATCACTCTCATGCCCCTGATCCGAAGGGACATCCGGGGTTTCCTCTCTTGGTCCTCATGAAGCAATACACTGCTCAAAATTCAGTACGATTGGGCGCGGGGGGGACACACCCCGGGGGGGGGGGACTCCGAGCCGCTACCTGGCGTGCCCGTTTGGCGCGTTGCCCTGCCGCTTGGACCCTGGGGGTCTTCCGAGCCCGGTACAGGGGGTTGCTGAGTCTACCATTGTTAGCCAGGGTGTCGGCCTGCTCGTTACCTTCCACATTCACGTGGGAGGGAACTTTCACCCACAGAATATCTTGAAAAGTGGAATCCAAAAGCTGCAGTAGCTCTTTCCAGAGAGGGATATTTGACACAGGTCCCGCTGATCCCACCCAACCTCTCGCCTGCCACCGGCGCACCGCTCCCTGCGTACCTTTAAGGACATATTCAGAATCCGTGCAGATGGCAATCTCAGGCTCATCGGCATGCAGCCGTAGGGCCTGCAATGCCGCCAGGAGTTCTGCCGCGTTAATAGTTTGTTTCATGTGCAGCGGCACTGGGGCAGACAGCAAAACCTGGAGGGTTGAAAAGACCCCATAGCCCCCCACATAACCAAGCCCCTCGAAGCGCTCTGATGAGCCATCTGTAAAGACCAACATATATCCCTGGTCTTCAAGGCTGTCAAGGTGAGCAATCAGTTCGTGTAGTGAGCGCATCTTGCGTTCGAGTCTGCGTTTGGCACGCAGCTGTGCTTTGGTGGGGGGCGGTGTGGGGGGGGTGGGCTCAAGCTGCGGTCTGTCCGCTGAATGCCCCCGCCGGAGAGACATGAGCAGATCCAAGAAGGCGGACAATTGTTCTGGGCGGATTCCATGTGCTTTGGATTGCTGCCACCTGTGCAGCAGCTGTCCGTACACTTTTAAGAAGTAGGATGTGGAGCGAAAAGAATTGTGCTCTTTTGCGGCTTTACAGCGGATGGCCCAGTTGGCCTCTATCGCTGCCCAGCCCAATTGTCCAGGAAGGAGATGCAGAGACTCTGTAGGGTGGTGTTCAATCAGTTCCGCCACCGATGATATGTGCTTCCCACCAACGACATAAGGGGGGAAGCATTGGTTGATGATGGGAAAAACGAAAGGTAGAAATTTGCAGTGCAGCATCATATGGGCCATAGTTTCAGGCACGTGGCACAAGGGGCAAAGCAGGCGGTCAGGCTTCCAAGACTTAAGCCTGTCTCCTACCGGTTGTTTACGCCACAACGTTTTTCGAATAAATTCTATGTCAGATGTCGGCAGTCTGCAAGACATCAGAGCTTGCCAGACCTCATCCGGCTGGCGCCGTTCCCTGTTCCTAGGGTAGGACATCACGGCCAGGGCTGGGCCTCTCTGCCAATCAGAGATCAGTGATGACAGATCACAGGGCGTCTGTCGTGAGTGTTCAGAAAATACGAAAGTCTGATTGGCAAGCTGGCCAATGGTTTCTCTGTATATCGGGCGCCACGTGGGGGCGATTTGATTCAGGTAGGAGTCCTCTTCCAGTAGCTGTCCCACTGTAAGTATGCCCTCCCTGATGAGCGATGGTGACGAATACGTATGGAAATGGGCGTTTTTGAACAAAACATTGTGCCACAGGGGCATATCGTAGCTCAGAGCGTCTGGAGGATTAACATTCAAACCTTGTCGTAGGAGCGAGAAAGACTTTGCACTAAAGGCTAAATAGGGGAGGAAGATCCAAGGCAAATTGATGTCCATTTGAAACCAACCCAGTTGGGCCGGCGTGACAGTAATAGCTCTGGGCCCCGCCCAGGCCTCAAACTGTGCAGACACAGTCGGGGGGATTTCCGCAGGACGTAGAGTATAGTTCACGAATAGGGCTGAGTGATGCCACCACAGAAAATAATGCAGCTGAGCCAAGCTAAGCCCCCCTTGGGACTCGGGGAGAGCTAGGATATCCTGGGTCAACCCCCATGAGTTCAGTCCCAATGCTATGTTGTAGATTGTTTTCAAAGAGTCCACCACCTTGTTGACTGGAAAAATCACACGTGCTGGGTACACAAGCACCGGGAGGATCCACATTTTTAACAAGAACACTCGCTCTTTCAGAGTTAAGTTCCAGTGTTGCATTGAGTGTGCCCTCCCAAGGGCCTTTTGTAAAGCTGGTGCGAAGGCCTCTTCAGGCACAAGGCCAAATACGCCCGAATGACTCACTAAGAGGAGAGACAAAAACATGCCAAAGAATGTGGGCGAAGAGATCAAGAGCAATGGGGACGTCAAAAAAACATTATTGTGCACTCCACTGAGAACACTCGGGGCTCTCACCGATTCAATTCCGGAACTGCAAATGGTAATGTCAACTAGTAGTTGGAGAAATGCCGGCTTTGTGTGTCCCATTCATGGCAAAGTAAGTGACCGAAGGGTACTGACAGCCGAAAAAGGTTCAGCGGGATATTGCATATGGCTGCAGCAACCCAGAACACCCATTGAAAGTGCAATCTCTGGCAACTTCCCAAACCCAAGCGGAAAAAAAACCCAAACTGGCCTCTCTACCCAATCTACAAAGCACACATGAGACTGCACCTGTACAAACTGGAGTTCAATCCTAAGATTCTGCAGCAGCTCTACCAGCCGCTCTCACAAACAAACATTGGACAAAAGACCTGAGGAGTTGACCCACCGCTGTCTCTACCATGTGGGCATTCAACCCGCATCACCTGACAACCCGTACTCAGAATTGACAAAAACAACCACCCTACTGCGACGCCACTGCGACTTTAGCACTAGATGACCACAGTTGTTGAACAAACCATTACCTCCTTACCTCCTCAGTAATTTCTCATACCCCTCGGAACCCTACCACAAGACTTCGCACATCCCGTGGGTGGGTGGGGGGGCCGCAAACACATTCAACATCATAGAGCGGGTCTACAGCAGGGCAATAGCGTTCTCGAACCGTAGATGCTCGGTCTCGTTAGAGTCATTGCTCCCAACAGTTGGGGGGGGGGGGGTTGCAATTTCCATTGCCACTGACCAAAACATCTGTCGCTGCCACCCTCCAAATCCAAGGGAGGGTGTTTGCTCGGCGCGCGCCCGGTGCATGCCCGGCGCACTACTTTTGTATTAGCTATCCCAACATATCAACGGCAACAGTTAGATGTGTGGGCAGGTGGCAGGGCCATAGATCCCGACTGGCCAACTTTATAGAAAATATTCCGTAGTGGACAACAATGTCGTCAAGCGGATTTTGCTCGCACCGCGAGCAAACACTCAGCCATGAAATGACCCCAAGGGAACTTGCACCGCTAAACAGCACCAAGGTGCCAACTTCTCGGGGGCCCAAAAAAGGGCGGAATTGCTACGTAACCCCTGCATTCTCGGGGGCCCACCAACACCAAGCATAGGGAGAAAATCCCCCTCGCACCCCGGGGATTGAGGGGATGCATAGTGCAAAAAATAGGGAGCAAATCAGAAGTGGCTACCTCACCCTTGCCTTCTTGGGGGCCAGCAGAGGGCAAAACTGCTACGTAACCCCTGCATTCTCGGGTTCCCCAACACCAAGGGCGGGGAGAAAATCGGAAGTGGCTACCTCACCCTTGCCTTCTTTGGGGGCCAGAAGAGGGCGGAACTGCTACGTAACCCCTGCATTCTCGGGTTCCCAAACACCAAGGGCGGGGAGAAAATCAGAAGTGGCTACCTCACCCTTGCCTTCGCGGGGGCCAGAACAGGGCGGAATTGCTACGCAACCCCTGCATTCTCGGGGTCCCCAACACCAAGCGTGGGGAGAAAATCAGAAGCCTATTAGGTAACCCCACAATAGCACCGGAAGGCTCAGCAGAGGCTAAGGTTAAGGGGGCAGAGGGGGCAGGGCACAATAGTCAACTCCCCTTACCTCAACAACAGGCTCTCAACTCGTCACAATGAGGTCGGCTTATGTGCCACACATGCTGCACAAGGAATGGCACAAGAACCTGCAATGATTACTGCACAAGCACTAATTCGCATTCCTCACAGAACTGACCCCAACACGGGGCTGTGCTTGAAGATGGGGACGCAGGGAGGTGCGTTGAGAACACACCCAAGAGCCTGACATATATCACAAACACCCTCTGCCACTCACCCAAGCCCACAGTAGCCACCATGTAACAGTAGCCAACATGTATCAGTAGCCAACATGCATCAGGCGTCTGCAAAAAACCAGCAGAGAAACCAGTCTCACTGGTAGCGGTTCTGGCCATATGATCTACAAACATGCAGGTGCGTCAACGAGTGGCTGCACAATGATGCCCACTACACTACCATCATCAAAAGCGGTGCAAAACCACATCCCCTGCACCTCCGTTGGCAATGCAATCTGATGCTTGCACCCATTTTACAAAGTGATTAATGGGTATGTGCGCCATTGGGTGGCATGCAGCGGTTGATGCGACGTGCATGATTTGTGCCATGGGAGGGAACAATAGTTTGTATGCACGGCAGCAGAGCAGTAATGTTCAAACATGGTGCATCTTTCGCAACACGGGTTCATGTTTAGGCAGACCAATGTAGCACTGCTCTGACATCTGCGGCATGGATACCATGGTGCTCAACCTGGGCCGCCAGGGGTGCCAGGTAGTACACATACACACAGGAGGACATCAACACAATCCCGATTCCGCCACTTCTCCCGACTCTTGTCATCGAAAAATTCTAAATTGCGTACAGTAGTGACCCAGAATAAATTAGGCGCCCAGATTAATGGTCAGAGGCCCCACTGTCTCCTTCTGAATTGTCCGAAAGATTCAGCGTCAGAGTCAGAGTATGCAGCAAGGTGGCCTCCTGCAGTGCTGCAAGTGCTTGGGCCCCACTGTCTCCCACTGAATTGTACGAAAGGTCAAGGGTCAGAGTATGCAACAAGGGGGCCTCCTTCAGTGCTGCAAGTGCCTGGGCCCCACTGTCTCCTACTGAATTGTCCGAAAGATCAAGGGTCAGAGTATGCAACAATGGGGTCTCCTTCAGTGCTGCAAGTGTTTGGGCCCCACTGTCTCCTACTGAATTGAGCCGAAGATCAAGGGTCAGGGTATGCAGCAAGGGGGCCTTCTTCAGTGCTGCAAGTGCCTGGGCCCCACTGTCTCCTACTGAATTGTACGAAAGATTCAGGGTCAGAGTATGCAACAATGGGGTCTCCTTCAGTGCTGCAAGTGCTTGGGCCCCACTAGCTCCTACTGAATTGGAGAAAAGATTCAGGGTCAGAGTATGCAACAAAGGGGCCTTCTTCAGCGCTGCAAGTGCTTGGGCCCAACTAGCTCCCACTGAATTGTCCGAAAGATTCAGGGTCAGAGTATGCAACAATGGGGCCTCCTTCAGTGTTGCAAGTGCTTGGGCCCCACTAGCTCCTACTGAATTGTCCCAAAGATTCAGGGTCAGAGTATGCAACAAGGGGGTCTCCTTCAGCGCTGCAAGTGCTTTGGCCCCACTAGCTCCTACTAAATTGCAGGAAAGATTCAGGGTCAGAGTGTGCAACAAGGGGGCCTCCTTCACTGCTGCAAGTGCTTGGGCCCCACTGTCTCCAACTGAATTGGAGGAAAGATTCACGGTCAGAGTATGCAACAAGGGGGCCTCCTTCAGCGCTGCAATTGCTTGGGCCCCACTGTCTCCTACTGAATTGGAGGAAAGATCAAGGGTCAGACTACGCAGCAAGGGGGCCTCCTTCAGTGCTGCAAGTGCTTGGGCCCCACTGGCTCCTACTGAATCCTCCGAAACATCAAGCGTCAGAGTATGCAACAATGGGGTCTCCTTCAGCGCTGCAAGTGCTTGGGCCCCACTGTCTCCTACTGAATTGCCCGAAAGATTCAGGGTCAGAGTATGCAACAATGGGGTCTCCTTCAGCGCTGCAGTTGCTTGGGCCCCACTGTCTCCTACTGAATTGTCCCAAAGATTCAGGGTCAGAGTATGCAACAAGGGGGTCTCCTTCAGCGCTGCAAGTGCCTGGGCGCCACTAGCTCCTATTGAATTGTACGAAAGATCAAGGGTCAGAGTATGCAGCAAGGGGGCCTCCTTCAGTGCTGCAAGTGCTTGGGCCCCACTGTCTCCTACTGAATTGTACTCAAGATCAAGGGTCAGAGTATGCAACAAGGGGGCCTTCTTCAGCGCTGCAAGTGCTTGGGCCCCACTAGCTCCTACTGAATTGTACTCAAGATCAAGGGTCAGAGTATGCAGCAAGGGGGCCTCCTTCAGTGCTGCAAGTGCTTGTGCCCCACTGTCTCCTACTGAATTAGAGGAAAGATTCAGGATCAGAGTATGCAACAAAGGGGCCTCCTTCAGCGCTGCAAGTGCTTGGGCCCCACTAGCTCCTACTGAATTGGAGGAAAGATCAAGGGTCAGAGTGTGCAAAAAGGGGGCCTCCTTCAGTGCTGCAAGCGCTTGGGCCCCACTAGCTCCGACAGAGGGCACTAGAAAATGTAGTGCTCGTACATTCCCTATCAGTCCCTTCATACACGCCACATTCTGCTCTGCCCCACAATTGATCTTCACATAACGATGGCTCCCAAGTACTTTCCTCAGCCTCTTGCACACTTGACTCAGTGACTCTGACTGCAGAAACTCTGCAATGGCATCCCATACTTCCTCAGGCAATGGAGGTATCATTTTGAGCCTGCAGGGAAACAGAATAAACAGAAGGTTTGGAAACTAGCTACACAACACCTAAGCATAGCTTGAGCAAAGATGCTATGACTTGCCTGTAAAAATGATGGCCCAAAACCTTTCGATTCAGGTCCGCTGTCAGCCGTGACTAGCTTTGCCATGACTGCTTTGCACCTGCTGGTGCACGTGCACATCCTGGTATGCATGTGCAACAATGTCCAACAGGTCTCACAGCTGGCACATAGAAAGCGCCATCCAGATCATTGCTGTATGTAAGGCTTTCTAGTTTGCAACGGCTATTTCCTCTGATTAGCCATGTGTTGTGAGCCACGACAGCTGGCCTGCATTCTACTATGTGTTACCTGTTGGGCAGTCCCAACAGACCCTGCTCATGGCTGGCCAGCACGCCGTGAGAGTCGGAAACTGCGTTGCGAAATACGGTGCGGCGCATATGATACCGACAGCGGGCACAAAAAGCATCTTGTAAGCACACAAGACACCAAGAGTCTCTGTCCGCAAAAATGATGCAATGCAGATGATGGATGGATTGAATGTGAGACCTAGAACTCACACCGAGTGTACAACGCTAAACACCATGCCACCCAGAGGGATGCCGTGAACGCGGGAAACCACGGGATGCAGCGGGTGGGCGGTGGTACTTGGTAAGCAGGCATTGTATATCTCTCTGGGACATCCAGAAGGTGCCAACGCGGAGCAAATTCGCAATTCTTCAGGGTTTTCTCACGTTTTGGTCCAATGCACTAAAACTTCGTTCCGTAGGGGGGGGTATGTGTATGCTTTTTGAAATCTGTGAGAAAAGGCCGCTTCAGAAATGTATGGGTTGGGGGGGGGGGTAGGTGGTCACAGTTTTGCACAAAGAGCTGTAAACGGAAGTTGATACATACAGAGACATCATCGTTACGCTTGGCGTAGGTTTCAACTTTTGATTTTGTCCTCTTTGTTGGGGACCCCCAAAGACTGCAGGGGTTACGTAGCACCTCTGCCCTCTTTGGGGCTTCCGAGAAGGCAGAGGTGATGGAGCCACTTGTGATTTTGTTCCCCTTTGTTTGGGCATCTCCGAGAATGCAGGGTTACATAGCATTTCCGCCCCTCTTTGGGCCCCCGCGATGGTGGAGGATGAGGCACATATGTGTGTGTTGTGTTGTCAAACGCGTTCCACCATCACAGCTTGTGCTAAGTGTAAAGAGCACTATTGTACTGAATGTATTGACACCCACACTTGTAGAAAAAATGATGTTTGTTAACTACAATAGAAATGAGAGTGACCGTGAGTGATTTTTCAGTTATTGCTTTATTATGCAACGTACATTGTAGGGAAGGTGTGGAGTGCAATGTGGTGTACTCAGGGGGGCTTGTCCATGAGAGGGTAAATCTGGGCCTGCAGTGACGATAGTTGATAGAAAAGCAGCGCACCGCGCAAACATCCCCTCCAAATGCCCTCTTGAATAATGAAGTGTGCTCGTTAACTTAGTTGGGGAACGTTAGTTGCGCCTTGGAGAGTGCTAGCTGCCTAACCGTTGCTTGACTCAACCCAGCCTTAGCCTTGACCTCGGCAGTGTCGGTGCGCTGATTTTTCCGCCGTCAATGCGGTGATCTTCGTGGTCTGTATTGGTCCCTGAACACTTGAAACGCGGTGGCGTTGTGCTGCCACTTTGGATATTCTAAGCGCTCTTTGCGGGTGGTTCTCTTGACTTTCCTAAGTGTCGTGCCCATCTTTGTCCTTCCATTTGCCTTCTTTCCGTATGTTAGGCCATTTTATTTTGGCCCCGGCCATGGGAGGAGCTGAGACTGCCTTTAAGCGGGAGGCTTGTATGGCCTTCTCGTAAGTCATAATTGATAAAAAGGGTTCCCAAAAAACAAAGATACCTTAGAACAGCAACCCCGCCGGATAAAGCTATTGTGCCCCCCCCCACTGTTGTGTGGATGGTGCCTTGGGAAAAAAGTTTTTGGATGCGAAAATATTTTTTTAGATGCGCTAAAAAAAAAATCGAACCTCTAAAAAATACAGAACGTGCAAAATTTAATACAAAACATCTCAAAAAATGTCGAAAGTGGATGAAAATTTAGATGGCCCTCAAAAAAAAAATCCGGTGCAGACTTCGGGATCTAAAAAAAAGTATAACCCCTAAAAAACTAATCCGCATCCCCACCTCCCTGCCCTGCCCCTACAGGCAACATGCAATAGAAACCACTGATTCACACTGTTCGTTCCATCTAGGGACAACATGACGCTCAACATGACACCACTGCCAACAAGATTGCCTGATGCCAGATGCACTTTCCGAATGTGCTGTTGTAGTACAATTTAGATTACGTGAGGATGATGGATAATGCAACCCACTTTATGGGATAGGAACCTGTCAGTGTGCAACTGATGCACAACACGCCTTCGTTGTGGACAAGGGAGTGACATCGATTTTTGGACATGACCGAAACAAATACAGTACCAACATCCTTCTCTGTGTGCACCCTTGTCGGCCGATGTTGACCCATCATCTGAACACATTTGGAAAGAGCAACACTTGAGCATGAAATTATGGGCAAAATTGTGCACCAATTGAGTAGTGCTTGAAAACCACCTCTCAGAGGCAAAACCACTCTTCTTTGTGCACCGCATAATGCTTCTTATCAAAGTTTGAACAATGAATCGGGAACTTGGGACTGACTTGGCACACTGCAAAAGCCGCAAAAAATGCACGAACTATTGTGTTAGAATGCAAGGTTGTAAAGAGTTGATAACTATGGCTCTCAAACACTGCATCACAGCCACGCGGGTGGCACGTTGTATGGTGGAAGAAATGAGCAAACAAAGCCAGGCTGGATCACTCCGCGTCTGGGTATTCCGCTGAGCAGCTGAATGTAGGGACGGTTTTGGGTCAGTAGCTTCGTGGTCAGACTCCGGATACAAAGGGGCCTCTGATGCACTATCCAAACTTGGAACGCTATGAGAAGCAGTAAGAAACAGATCTGTAAGAAAATGCGAACTGAAACTCTTTTTGGTGCCCCAGAATTGTGTGTTGCACCTTGATGTTGTTTTCATGACAACTCCTCAGTAGCCAGTCGCTATCCATGGAGTCCCACGCATATGCTGTAAAGGTATGCGTGTCTAGCAAATGGCCATCAAAAGCAACAACAATCCAATGTGTGCCTTGCACTCCTGTACCCGCAACACGTTGCGCGGTAGTAGTACTTACAACAGCAAAGTGACACTTGAGGCAAAAGGCCCCCCGGCCATCCTTATCCTCGCGGGTCGTCACAATGGCGCCTACCAATGAGTTCCGGAGCATAAAGTCATCCACCTTGTTGTGGCAAAGGGTCTCCTCCAACCACTGCTGCAAACACTTATCGTTCCACGAGGTGCCGTCGCCGGGCACCTCCGGGTAGCAGTCTTCCTCTCACAGCCGTTTGGTGCCATCTTTCGTTGTCTGTTTTTGAGCACGCTCAGGGCGTTGTGCCTTCGGGACTTCTGCCAAACGGACCGCCGGTTCCTCATCAGCCTCCTACTTCTTTGTCTGCTGATTGTTTGTAGGAGGATGTTGCTTGTACCCCATTCGTCGTGCATTGCGGATGCGGACCACGTCCCATGCCCCAACCGCTTTTTCTTGCGCCCAAAATACATGCCAACACGACGCATGCTTCCAAAACTCAGGGCATAGACAATGTTCCGCATTGAAGCGTCGGTACTCCTCAAGCAAGTTGCAAGCCTCCTCGTCCAGTGGCCCCGTTTGCAATGCTTGCAACAGCGTGGTGGCCTGTTGTTCAGTGATGGCACACGGCACACGATTTGCATACGCTTTTGACCACGAATATCCCGCCTGATACACCATGTGCTCCTGACCCGCAGCTGCTATCCGCGCAAGTTGCGCATTGTTGGGATATAGACCGGGCACGGCCTTACACCGGTCATCTGACAAACTGCGGAGCATCCGCCTCACCGTGTCCAAAAATGGTAGCAACCGACGCCGTTCGTGCCTCGTCCAAACATGCTTCACACCACAATTCATTCCTTCTTGTGCATTGTGGTGAGGTACCCAGCCGGAAGAGTGGCCAGACACCACAAAGTAACAAGGTACTCTTTTTTAAATGCACGGAGGAAATGCTCCGGCACAACCCATTGTTGACCATTCACGTAGCGTGTCCCGCTTCTTTTGTTGATCCACCGTCGTTGATGGCAAGTGATGCACGCAACGAAATCCTGCGATCACGGGTTTGTAGAAAGACCTGAGCACTGCAGCCTTATCGCAAACTTTCTTGGCGACGTTCAAGATGCGGTCTGCGATCTCGATGCCGGAGAACTCCGCAAGGAGCTTGTCTCGGAAGGCGTCTGCATGATCGGCCATGCCCTTTGTCGGCGCCACGGCATACCGTCCTCCTCAACTTCTTCACGAAGGGCTTTCTTGCGTTCCTTAGTGGCCACACACACGGCCAAGGGCAACAAGTGATGCGCCCGGTCATATGTGCCCACAATTTGCATTGTGAAGCCTTCCACGGTGATCGAGAATTGCCCATCAATGGATAGGTAATCCTCTCCTTGACGTCTCAGCGCATTAGGGATGAGGTTTGGGATAGTAAAGCCCGCAACAAAGCATGACCCATCCTCCTTGATGTTGTGCATGAAGCAATATGGATCATGCCCGTCATGCGTCTCCGGGGCCAAATCATTGATCCACTTCTCCAATGCCGCCTTGGTACTAAATGGCGGTTGCCTACGACGCTGGAACCAATTCGTGATCCACCGGGCGGTCATTTTGCTCACCAATGGGTCACCCGGAAATGCCTCCCGCATTAGAGCTAATGGCCGCTGGGGACGATTACCAGCTAGCCGGTCTTGCAGCTTCAGCGTCATTGCTAGCGGCAAGTGCAGGGCTGCACCTTGCAGGTATGCTGAACAGGTTGTGTGCTCGCAAAAATCCGACTTCTCTAACCTCCCAAAAGCCAGCATTGTTGTCGTAGTAGACCCATCGCTTTGTTTCGCAACCTTCATGTGCGAAATGATAACGACGCTTGTGACCTGGTTTAGACATGAA
Source organism: Eutreptiella sp. 'Long Island Sound 2002' (assembly GCA_964036045.1). Classification (NCBI taxonomy): domain Eukaryota; phylum Euglenozoa; class Euglenophyceae; order Eutreptiales; family Eutreptiaceae; genus Eutreptiella; species Eutreptiella sp. 'Long Island Sound 2002'. The sequence continues at coordinate 11,189,028 of OZ038378.1, read as the reverse complement.
ACGACCATCAATAGTTCTAGCCGCCGTGCTTGCAAGTTTTGCGGTACGGAAAGCTTGCCTGTCCAAAGTTGCGACCCGAGTGTCGTCATCGCTTGGCGTCTCGGGCGTAGGTTTGGTTGCTATCGTCGTTGGTGCTGCCGTGGTAGGTTGCGGGGACGGGATAGCAACAGAGAGGCTCTGTAGGGCCGCTACTCTGGAGACGGCAAGCTTGAAAAAGCCCATGCATGCTATTGTGATGTTGGGTGAGATGGCAGCAAACGCCTGCTGCAAGCCGGTTCCCAGGCTAGCAATAGGTAGCTCGCCAACTGCCCCACAAACACACTTGTTAAACATTTTATGGTTTTATGAGCTGTATGACAAAACGGGGCAGGATAAGGTGGGAAATAGGAAATTAAGGTACACTATGGTTGAGTAGCCTTAGGCAAACTGCAATAAACCAACCCCTTGCATCTTAATCGGCACACATGGCAACGCAAAGTGATGCAACGCAAAAACTACTACGGTTGATCATGGTACTACTTGCGAATCCCTAACCCCAACTCAAAGGGCCACGCAACAAAGCGTGGGCTACGAGTCCCTAATCCTAACTCCAGGGGCCACGCAACAAAGCGGGGATTGCGAATCCCTAACCCCAACTCAAAGGGCCACGCAACAAAGCGTGGGCTACGAGTCCCTAATCCCAACTCCAGGGGCCACGCAACAAAGCGGGGATTGCGAATCCCTAACCCCACCTCAAAGGGCCCCACAACAAAGCGTGGATTGTAAACCCCTAGCTCCAACTCAAAGGGCGCAACAATACTGACCAATATGGGGTTGTGAAACAAACGAACAAGTGGAACACCCCACATTTCACATTGTGCACCGCAGTTCCACTCCCGGGTTGCCACACGGCCACCAAACGCTGGTGGTTACGCGGCTCCACGTTTCGCCCACACTCATTGCTGAGTGGGGCACCGCTAGCGTAGCAAGGCTAGCGGCTCCACTTGGAGAGTAGATGGATTGGACACAATGCTCAATGTGGGTGGCAGCGCCCCGCGCCAGGGGCCCCTTGTCCGCGGGCTGACGATTGCGTTTAACGTTATTGGGCAACAAACGACATTTGTATAGCGCCTCGTCTTGCTAATCTGGCTTATCGCTCTAGAGGGGGTCTAGAAAGGTAGGGGGGGGGGGGGTTGGTGTCAAGCCTCACAGGTCAGCGTCCTCTGTGGGTGGGGAGCCATCAACCCACAAAAAGAGTGGATGTGGTGGGAATGCGCGAAAAGCTAGAAATGGGTGAAACAGGGGTGTAAATCCAAGCTGAGGGGGGGGGGTGTCAAAATCAAACTTGCTTGATCACCTATGCCGTCATGGGGACCCCGCACACACCACGTCCCCCCACAGGTGCCTAGGGAATCGCCCACAACAGCTTTTTGACCACTTCTAAAATTTGCGGCATTTCCGCTAAAAAAAGATACTGCACGCAGAAAGAAAAAGGTCTGAGTTTTTTTTAGCGCGGAATTTTTTTTAGCACAGAATATTTTTTTTTAGTGCTGATTATTTTTTCAGCTAAAAAAGGATAACCTCTAAAAAAGTAATCTGCATCTTAAAAAAAAATACAAGACCGGTGGTTTTGGTAGGACGCATGCGATAGGCATCAAAGAAGGACGCTTGAGCCACACTTTTTCTTAGCTATGAGGGGAGGGTGGGTGGGAGGGGGAAGTGGGGGGGTGAAATGAAAAAGGCACGCACCCCCATCTGATTGAGGCAGGCACCATTTGGCCTACCCCGGCGGGCCAAGGACTGGCCAAGGAGGCAGGCATCCACCCACTGACTGACCAACATGAGGGAAAACATAAACAAATTTCCAGCACTTTTGGTGCCGGGACTGGGCGGGGGGGGGGGGGGGAGGCAGCTGAAAGTGGCAGCCACTTCCCGAAAAACACACCGCCCCATGTATGGTGGACTGGCCACTATATATCCAGCAAGCAAAAGACTGGGGCCCACCTTAGAAAGAAAATCCCAGTGTTCAAACCTCAGCCTGTGGGCTGTGATAGACTGCAGGACACGTCAAAGCAGTGGGCAGTGATCACCATCTCCAAGCTAATATGCCCTTGATGTGGTGCTGGGGATGGGGGGGGCAGACTAATGTCTCTGTTGGGTATTTGAAAGGAAATTTCAAACAGAGCAAGGGAGCAAGATTCAAACAAACGCATGCCCGTGATCAGGTGTACTGGGGTCACAGAGCTGACAAGTCTCAAAGACTCAACAAGCCTCAACAACCCTTCACAAGATCGGGCTGACTAGAGACAATGCAGCAGACACGCTCAGGCCCAAAATGAATCGGTTGAAGATGATGACATGCAATCCGTCCATTGTGGTGTACACCTTCGTCCACGTGTCCCACCCTCAAAGAAGGTGTCCAATTAAGTCCATAACACCGCGCAACAGCGGGTGAATGGCGTTGTGTTGCCCCACGCAGCACGCCCACTTCGAGTGTGTGACTCCAACACCAACGCATTGCTCATACATCCCTGGCGTGAAATGGCCTCTTCCCCATTCACAGCATCAGCAGTGGCTGTGGGCCCAAGCCCAACGCACTTCACAGTAATGGTGTGCATGCGAGAGCATGGACCCAACTGCTTCGCTGCCAGCAGGTACAAGTAGCCCCTGCCCGCCCCACCTTCTCGCTGCCGCCCCCTAGTCCTGCACGTGACGACCTCCCATTCCCAGCCCCCGCAGGGAATGGTCGCCAGGTAAGGGGGCGTCTTTGCACTGTGCGCACACGTCTACTTTTAGACTAGATTCCCCTGTGAAGATATCGACCCCTTCCAAACACCCTCAAAATTAGGCCACCCCAGCTACTCAAACACCCCTAAATTCAGGTCACCCAAATTACCCTGGCTCAAGACAAATACAAGCTACCTTCCGTTTATATACGAAAAATGCGAAAACCCGCACACAAATCCTCTTTTTTGTTCAATTGAAAGCTCACTCACCCTACCAGCTAGTCCCAAAGCCGCGTATGTGCCCACCTCATCCTCAACTGGACCGGGGGGCAAAGTGGCTTGCAGGAGGGAATCCACGGCAACCTTGTGGTACAACCAAGCATCCTCATCACCAGGGATGCGGCCCGCATCGGGCATTCAATTGTGGTGAGGCAAAAACCGGGGAGTCCATCATGTCAACTTGAGGGGCCACGCCGAAGCGTGGGAGTTCATCACCCCAACTCAAAGGCCCACATCAAAGTGTGGGAGTCCATGTTGAAGATGAGCCAAAAAAAGGTGCAAAAAAGGGTGGAAATGGGTGAAAACAGGTGAAAATCCAACATGCCATATCCCCAATGCGGAAGAAGTGTGAAAACCTATGCTAGGGACAACAATCATGCCCCTAATATCACAAAGTATGGGTCTCCAGTATGGCTAGATGCCCAAATAGTTGCACTGTGCCTGCACTGCGCACGCACTGGGCTAAGGGCGACCCCTAACGCCCCCCCCCCCCCCCCTGTGTGACTTTCCGTCTGGTTGTTGTTTCTTCACGGGGTCCTGGACAGTCACCCTTTCTTCCCTTCGCATGTTGCGTCGGGTCGCTGCATTCTGTCGACCGCTGCGTCCAGTGCTCCTACTGGTGTTGTTTCCGCGTTCGCAGAGCCCAGTGCTTGGTGTGCTGGGGCTGTGCTGGATGTGGCAGGATGTGCCGTTTGCGTATCAACGGAGCCCAGTAGTTGGCGTGTTGGAGTTGTGCTGGTTGTTGCAGGGGTCGTTTGACTGTTTTTGTTGTCCGTCCTCAGGCCGTCCACAACCTGCCGCGCTGCGTTTCCGTGTGCGTGAGGCCCAGGCGCCCTGCTCCTCCACGCATTGTCCCGGCCGTCGACCACATACGCTCCCCCACTCCGTGGGTCGCGCGTGCGCAGGGCGTGTTCCTTGTTGGTTGCGGGTAACGTGCGCTTCATGGTTGACGCCCCCCCTCCCCATCCCCCTCCTCTTGAGTCCACTGCAGTACATGAAAAATGGTATGGCAACAAAAACACAGCAATTCCCCCAAGCAGCCGTTCTAGAACTCAGGGGCAAAGCAGGTGCATGTGACAACAGGTCAGGTGACAAAGCGTCCCGTGCAGATGCGCTAAGGAACACATTCTGTGTGCCCAAGGGAACCCCCACGCCCATGCGCTACATCCCGCCTCCTCTTCCAATCCAAAAAAAGGCCATGCGTGCTACGCCTTAGGTCATCACAAGGCAAACCTGTCGCGGCAGCACATGACGGCGACGCTTCCCAGAGAGTGTCCAGGCATGTAAGCGGAGGGAAGCGAGGCCCCCAGGGGCAGAATAGAGGGGGAGAACCAAGGAGGGGGGGATGGGGAAGAAATTCGAGGTCTGGCAGTCAATCCAACCCAAAAAATGTCAGACCAAAGGCTGAAAGAATTTACACAGTGAGAAGAGGCACGGGGAAAACAAAGAGGACCAGTGCAACGGACGAGAGGGCTCTCACTTTGGCCCTCGCCACGGCAGCCAACACGGGCGCCCCTTGCGGGGCCCGTGCAACACCAATGAAATCGCCCCTGCGATTACCGCACTGGTGATGCGGTTGACGGAGGTGCTCCAGTGAAGAAACCCATACGTCAGAATCCCGAAATTAGAGCAAATGATCGCACATTGAGATCTCAGAGTGGGATCACACACAGAATCCAACACAAAATTCCTTCAAAGTACTGTCGCGCGCGCAGTGCAAAGGTCGCACGGCTGTCGCGCGCGCAGTTCAAGGGTCACAGTGCTGCCGCGCGGGCAAGGCAAGGATGCTCCCACTGTTCACAACACGGAGCCCTACCGCTCCACACGCGGAGGGCTTTACTTGTGACCTCGGTCCCGTACCCTTACTCTGCCCCGCCCACCGCATCATTGTCCCCTGTTCTTGCCGCTGATCTGTGCCCGGGCCCACGTTCCGTGTCTTCTGCCCACCGTTTTTATCGACGGCGAGGGGCGAGTTGGGGGGCTACGACACAATGGCGCCCGGTTGCCAAAGCCTTGTGTGTGCCGGCATCGGCTCCTCTGAACCCGAATGCCGCAACCCAATGGAACTGTGCACAGCGCCGGTATCACGGCCACAAAGTAGTACGTAGTGGCCCAAACAGTGAGTAAAATCTTCTGATGCTCATCATCCCCTAGAACAGAACCTGAAAGCAAACGCTTTGGCGTGGCCCAACGCACAAAATTGTTGTTGTAGAGGTGAGGGCTACTGCATTTTGGTCCAATCCGCAGAAAACCTTGACGCCGGAAAAGAAACAGGAACGTTGAAGACTCCATGAGCACGAGACGAGTGATCAAGGGTTTGAAGGTCTGCAATGTTGCGTGGGCCCATGTGCAACAGGTCATTGATGCGGCTATCCATCCCCCGTGCTCCATGGAACAGCGGCGGGGCTTTGGAGGGCCGACTCCCCAGCGTGACACCTGCCCGCGGTGCACCACGCGGCGATGACCGTGGGCGCAGCGGCCCAATGTGCGGAAACACTCATCCGTTTGACCACCTTCGCTGTGCATTCTACCCGACGAACCGCTCCTTCCGCGCAGTGTCAAGTGATTGGCAATGGTCCCTGTCCAGAGCGCCCTCCCAAACCAACGTCAGTGGCCGAGCTGTGGCACTCCCGTTCTCAGGCACCGCCAGACAAAACGTCTGAAACGTACGTCTGAAGTGTCGGAATTCGGGGCTCTGAAAACGGGGGCTCCATAATGGTCTGTACAAATGGCGCCAAATGGGCCACCATTGGCGCACGTCATGGCTCTGGGTTGGAGTACACATGACGCCTGCTGAGCCGACGCCGCGGGGGCGGTATACGGGTGCGAGTATCTGCCAGTGGGATCCGTGACGCATGCTGTGCAGGGGGGGGGGGACAGGGGGGGGGCGGGTCAGCCGGAGCCGGCGTCACAGAAGAAGCAGGAACACATCACAGGGGCTCGTTGCGTAAGATCCCACGCGCTAAAGGGCTCGACGCGTTCTTGAGGGGGCACTGGTCGACGCCAGAAAAAATTTCTGCGGACTGCAATCGCCGCTGCATACGCGGCACAACCGCGACCCTGTGACCCGTACTCCCTTCTTATGGGCAGAAACTGCCCCACTGCCTTGGGAGGGGGGGGGGGGGGGGGGGCGGAGGTTGGAGGGGGTGTCCCCCCGGGGGTGTGCAGGGGGGGCTGGCCCTGTGAGAGACTGAGAGGCGGCCGTTCGCCGAGAGCCCGCCATTGAACAGAGGTCCGCACAGGCACTGACCGCCGGGTGAACTACATTTCCGCCAGAGGCAAAAGAGCGAAGGAAGTGCTTGGCGCTGCCACGCGTTCCGTCCCGCCGACTGCTGCCAACCGCAATGATTCTGTCGGCCAACTGCTGCACATGTCAAGTACTGTGCCACGGCGTCCGCCAGAGAAACCACTGCGCAGGATCGCTCTGCCGCTCGCTGAACGGTCTACTCCGTATCTTCAGCATCATCATACAAATCCTCCTCCTCCTCCTCCTCCTCCTCCTGCTCGTCTTCCTCCTCCTCGTAGTCGTTTTCCTCCTCGCCGTCCGCACTGTCCTCCCCAGCCCCGTCAGCCTCGTCCCCGTTGCCGTCCCCGTCCTCCTGGTCCTCCTCGTCCTCCAGTTTCTCCTCCTCCTCCTCGTCCTCCTCCTCCTCCTCCTCCTCCTCCTCCGCATCTACGTCCTCCGCATCCACGTCCAAATGTTGGCATCCCTCCACGTCTTCATCCACCACCACCTCCTCCCCCGAATCCCGCAGAATGAGCACCGCAGGCCGCCCCACGCACACCGTGGCCTCCACCTGAAGCCTGTCGCGCTCACACAAGTCGAATCGCGGGTCCATCACAACCGACAGCGTGGTGAACGCCCCCCAGCCACAGCTGGCGTAGCACTGGTGGATGCGCCGCGACCCCACGGCCTTTGCGATGCTGTGGCACGGGGTTTGCGACTTCAGAACGATGGACGTGCCGCTGAGATCGATGGGCATCGCGGTCGCGCCGCCGGAGTGATACACCCGCAGAGAGATGGTCGCGGTCGCCCCTTCGCCGGGGAACCCAACGCCGAGCATGAACTCGTACCCCGCCACCACGAACCCTTGTGAGAACACCTCGGCCCCCCTGGCCCGCCGCCGCGCGAAATCCCTTACGGTCCAGGCCACCACCGCCTTCTCGCGCCTGCGAACGGCGTCGCGAAGGTCACGGACCTCCTGAGACAGCGCGTCGTTGCGCTCCTGCTGCCGCCTCCACTGCTGCCGCTCCCGTGTCACCTGCTGCTCCAGCCGGGCCACGAAGCGCTCCAGGCCGCTAACCTTGCGGGTGAGGCCGTCACGGCACTCCTGGCACACAAGCAAGGGCGGAAGAGTGCAGGTATGAGGATCAACGCGGGTCGAGGAGGGGGTTGTCCAAGCGTCGTCGGTGACCCTCCACGCCACCCGTGCGACTAGCAGAGTGGTGTTGGTGTTGTCTGGCTGGGTGACTCGCTGCATCAATGCGGTTGTGAAGTGTTGTCGAAACTCTAAGGAGTCGGTCTGAGCCACCGATGCCCCGTTCTTGAGGGTTGAATAGGGGTCCATGAGGGTTGCTCAGACTTGATCAGGGTTGTCTGGGGCCACTGACCTTGATGGAGGCATGCATCCACTTCGTATCCATCGACAGCGGATTTTTGCAATTTGCAGCAGAGTGCAAAAGCTCCCCAAAGAAGGACCACCAAAGAAACTGTCAACAAACACCAAAATATTGGCCGTTGGAAATCAGGAAATGTGCCTCCCATGTCAACTTTGCCGTGTGGACATGTGCAGGTCAGGTGATTGTGCGCTCCGGCCAACCGATGGCGTTTGACCATCAGCTACCGCCGCGTGGCTGCCACCCGCTGTCGGCGGAGCGCCAACCGCCGTTGGTTAACCTCCCTCCTGCCTCCCGAGATCTCAGGCTGCCTTGACAGACAAAAACAGTGCCACTCTGAGACAAGGCTCCTTTTGAGGCGTGAGGAGAACCGAGTACTTAACAGCTCCCTCTTCTGTGAATCACCACAGTAGACGGAGCACAAATGAACTGCCCAGTGCAGGCGCATCTGACCCATTCAACGAATCATTATGACTTGCAACACAAGAATGCAACTCAACGCCGGCCCTGTCTGAACGTAACAAGCAACAGTGACAGAATCCAGGCGGCACCGCACACATCGGACATACAATCCTGGCACTTAACCCGCATGAAAGATACGCCCCGGGATACACATAGGATGCCCCGGGGTGTCTGGCCGCACTGGAAAAAACTTGCCTTCCCAAGGGGGGCTGTCTTAAATGGGGGGGACCGTGAAGGTGTGTGCGTGTGAGAGGGGATGTGCACAATACAGCGACCAGAATGAAACAAAGCAGAGCGCATGTCTGTAACGCAGCAGCGGAACACGATGCAACAGCCCCCAACAGTTGCCAAAGCAGCACACAAACAAGACGGGGGCGCAGGACAATAACAGAGCAATCCGAGTGATGCCAGCGAAGTGCTACTGCTGTGATGCCAGCGCCACCGAAATCATGCTTAAGAAAAGCACATTCCTACTGGGCGTCCGTACTGGGACAAGCCCGTGATTGCGCCACGAGGGGGCAGGGAGGGGGCGCTGGGGTGCAAGTGCGGAGGATGGATGGAGCTCTCTGTCGGTTACAGGGTGCTCTGACGCACCTTCAGGACGGCCCAGATACGACAAGGACACAGCCCTATGTGTCTGCTCCTGCACTTCAAAGCAAGGGCTGTCATTAATGCCACTCGCCTGAAAACAGCACACCAGAACAACCCCACAGCCCTGCCTCAAGCTTTGCAGTGGTGCATCATTGCACAGGTGCATTCATTACTGACACATGAATGCTGGGCATACCTGCAGCACCTTCGTGGTCATCTGCAGGTGCTGCACGCTGTACTCCGCCAGATGCTGCTGCAAGCGGCATCGGGGCGGACGCACTCGGCAGCCGTGCGCCGCGTATGGACAATCTACAGGCGCCAGCGGGCAATCAGTGTCCCAGTGCTCTTGCAGGCGCTCCCGAGCCATGCGCTTCCCGCAATTTTGCATGCATTCGACCACGATCTTTGGGCAGGCCTGGGTAGGAGGGCCGTGGAGGGGCTGCGGAGATGCAGCAAAGGGGGCAGCAGCAGACAGCACAGCAGCAACACGCTTGAAATATGGGGCTCATATTTAGCAGACGGGGCAGCGCATTGCTTTGAAGAATGTAATGGCCCCTTAGGGCTCCTTTTTCAAGATCCCCCATTGAGGAAACACGTCCGTCAGACAAAAGGCATTCACCACTCAGATGGTTGTAGAATCCATAAACTCTCATTTGCTGGTTTTTGGAGCAAGGGAGTGCTCCAACAGACCAACCCTTGTGCATAAATATTGAGATCGGTATCTGGACTCAAAAACCTGCTGACTACGTGTCCTTTGGGCTTGGAGGTGGTTGTCAACACACAAATGGTGCGATCTATTTCACCGGGCTACAACGGTGCAACACTGTCTTTGAAGCCCCCTCACCGCCGTCTATTCCCCTTCCAGTAGCACACACATAGAGAGAACGAGGGAGACAAATACCAAACACAAACCTATGGCATGGGGTTCCCATCAATCCAGCCTGTGGAGTCTGCCACTTTTGTTGTAGGGTAGCAACCAAGGCGACTGGGGTGCATGTGGCATGTGGGGTGCATGTGCACATGCATATGGGCGCCATTTGTGCCCAATTACCCTGAGCCTTGCACACTTCCAGACATGATGCAGCAGCATCTAGTTACCCTGGCTTACAAAAGCTACTGTCTGGGGCACCGAGGACAAGGGACCGACAGCAGTTGAAAGCCACCTTTTTCAATTGCAAAGCTTTTGTTGTCGCTGTCGTTTGCAACGGAGTCCTCACTATCTACAATCTGTCATGCAAATCTCTGCAAAATACTTCACCCATCGAGACCCAGTTCACTGCATAATTCTGAAACGTGTGCAGTCTGCATTGTGTTGAAACGTGTGGCTGTGGTTCTGCAACATGAATTTCACGTGCCACTCGGCATCCACCACTAGCCGCAAATGTCTGATGTTGATGCCAAATTGACGGAGACCGATTGTTATGGTGCAAGCCGCAATGCAGCAAGTGCCTAGACACCACTATGCCCCGGTGGAGTGTCACGTGGAATGATAGTGAGCATTACATCCTGTAATGCTCTAGTGCATGTTTGTGCATCACTGTCCCCAATGTGATTGCCCATGATCGAACTACATGAGGAGTTCATGTTGTGTCCGCTCTCTTTGCAAAGAGGTCGTTGGTGAATGGATCAGGGCAGGGTAGTCCCCTCATCCCCTCACCCCCCCTAGGCGTGCTGAGTTGTAAAAAGGAACTCTGAGAATGAGGTGGTGCCGAAGCTAGTCACACAGTCGGATTACACCAATACCAGTCTCGCACATTCAGACCCCCCCCCCACCTGCCTGTGTCATCTGTGCCTACTCTATTTTCGTGCCCTTTGTCCCATCACACATCCCATCCTGCGATGCCTTTGCCACCTTTCTTTGCCATCTGTCTCTTCGCACTGCGACCTCTGCCAGAAATATCCCTGAAGTACCACACGTAATCAGCCTTTACGGCAAACCTCCCCATGGCAGCCCTGTGCACTGAGGCACAGGAGCCTGAGAGATGACGCCCCAGGGCCAGACCTCCTTGGTGAGTGCCTTTCGCAGACAAAGGGAACTCTTCTTGTGCTCACACCACATCGATTTCGCAAGTCCCCTCGTTCATCTCCTAACGTCAGGCCCACAACATTGTGCCGAATCCACAAGCCATGGGATGGGAAACACGTTTGGCTCAGGGGACTGAAAAGTGCTGAATGTTTTTGACCAATCCCTTGCCGTGCGTCTGTGCGTGTGTCAGGCTCCATTACCCCTGCCTTGGAAAGGGTCAGTGGTTGCCTGCAACCTTGGGTCCAATGCCGGGAACCAACTTTGCCTGAGTTGCTTTGCGACCACACAATGTGCCTTCCTTCTCCACCGTCGCTTTTACCATAATAGAGGCTGCATTGTGCCCCCTCAACCCAGCCCGGACTGCGAGGCTCGGGACTCTCCAAGACAATTAGGGGGTGCAGCAGGGCGGTGCTAGCTCACCCAGTGGTGACGTGGAAAATGCAGATCGTGTCCAAAAAACGCGGCGCGTCGTGTAATTTCTTTTTTTACTGTCAGCGTGTGTATTCTTTTTTTCAAAAAAAAATTCTGTGTCGGTTTGCCTGCCTTTGTGTGATTCTTTGTGCACATCCTAAAGACGTTTTTTTTTCAACTCATCTTGCAGCTGTGTGCAGAAAGCTTGGTAACAAAAATTGCACAACGTGGCGACTTTTTTTTGGTACACATGCCGACAGCGAGTAAAAAATACACCACTTGCCTCCCAAGTAAGTGCCATTTGGTACTTCCAGGTCTATGCACGGTTTTGATTCTTGGGAGGACATTGTCTACATTTGCTTGTCCCACGGCAAAACATTTGGTGGGCTGAGTGTGGGACAGTTGTCCCTCTGCTCACAAGTGCTGCTTCTGCCCGTGGCATTCCTCCTATGCCAGCGCTGCCCCCCCCTCCCTCGAGGGTTTGGCATGCCCACCCCCCAGGCGGGGGGGGGGGATGGGGAACCTGGCCAATCCACTGGACCCACCCACCCACATCCGTTTTCCTCAGGGGGAAAACGAAACTTATTGAAGGGGCTGGAAATGGTGCTGATTTACGTGCCACCCAGTGTCTCCCGGGCCTCGGACCCCCAGATTGGGTGGGACCCCCGCTCAGCCATGGCCCGCGCTCTGCCCACTCCTGCCCTCCTCCGACTGCCTGCACACCTCTGCGACGTGGTCCCCCATGGCCCGGAGGGGGAACGTGCCTTTGCAGTGCGTGCACTGCACCAGCCGCCGCGGGCACACGACGCGGTGCCGCTCCAGCTGCCGGCGCGGGACCTGGCTCCCACAGCCGTTTGGGCACGGCACCTCCACAAAGCCGCAGTGCTGTTGGTGTGCCTCCCGCTCCTCCAGCCGCCCCACCCACGGGCACCCCGGGTCGGTGCGCTGGCGCTTTGCCGAGGGCTCCGCGGGGTCGTCGCCCGAGCGCGGGGGGCAGCAGCGGACCTGCATCGCGTTGATCAGGTTCTCGACGATGCGGACCCGGAAGAGGGCCCGGGGGTTCAGGGGACAGCGGCATGTGGGGCAGCTCTGCTTGGTGCGTGCCCAGCCCAGCAGGCACGCCTCGCAGAACGTGTGACCCTCGGGACACGACACGGGCTTGTGCAGCACGTCCGAGCAGATGGTGCACTCGAGCTCCTTGCCCGGGGCCTCCACAAAAAGGGCCGCATCAATTCCCATTATGCGCGGCACAGGTCCATAGGCTGCAGGTAGAGCAGGGCAGCAAGCGGACGGGTGCAGCGCACGGGTAGAATGCCCACCCTGGCTCTAGCCCACTCACTTGCTCACATGCCCCGGTCCTAAGCTCAGGTGGCACGCGTGTTTGAAGAGGGAGTTCCAATCGTGAAAAGGGACAGGCTGAAGAATTGATAGGACGGGGCTGGAAGAAGGTTCCCTGTTTTGTGGACCTGGTCCCTCAAAAGATTGTGTGGGTGCATGGTGAGGTATGAATGATGATGTACAATGGCCTGGTGGCTATCTCAGATAAGTAATCAGCTGTGGAGTGCACATTGTGACCTATGGCATGCAAGACAAATCGCATGAGCAAACGTGTGGACAGGAAATGAGGGTATTGTGTAGAGTCCGGGAGCGTGTCCTTCTGTACTATCCATTCGTGACCATCCATCCCCATCCAAACCCCATGGAAATGCAACGGTTCCGCTCAATCCGCGTGCCTTGTTTCGCGAAACGAGGCGCACGAGGGGTTAGTGCTGACGAGGCACACGGGGGGGGGGGGGGATTAATTGGCACCGATGAGGCGCATAGGGGGGGGGGGGCGCTGATGAGGCATGTAGGGGGGGCACACATGCATGGTGGTCTGAAGTCTGTAGACACTGCGTGCCCCAAGTAGACGTGGTCTGCTTATTGTAGGCACTGTCGGCGTGTTGTAGACAGTACCCCCTTCCCCAAAAGGCACTCCGCTAACGCTGATTACCTGTGCATATGGGCATGTCTCTGGAGCAAGCAAGCCAGCGAGGAAGGTGCACAGGGCTGGGGGGGGGAGGGGTTGGCCATGTTGGTGGGTTTGGTGCATGGGGGGTTTGGTGCTGATGAGGCTCGGGGGGGGGGGTTGCTGACGAGGCGCACACCCGGCTTGATTTCCGCCTCATGCAACGAGGCGAGCAAATCCGGTGAAACACTCAGGAATGCAGCTGTCGACTGAGCGCATCCACCCATGTGCACGCTTCTAACGGGAGGGGGTGGGGTGGAGTGGGGGGCAGGGCGTGCTAGGTCCAAGTGCACTGGTTCAAGGATGCACACGATTCATCGCAAAATCTCCAGATATTCTCAAACTTCTCTGATTTTATGCGCGAAAGTGTGCACTGAATGTGTTCTGCGCGTGCTGTGCAGATATGCTCCCAAAGAGGCTCAGGCGGGGCCTGAGTCTCGAACCAGGGCTGAAGATGGCTTGGCCAGGCGCGCATGTAGGGGCTTAAGCTGAGGCTTTGCCTAGTGTACATGGATGTTCAGATGGAGATGGAGAAAAGAAATGTTGAAAGATGTGTCCATGACATGCATGCATGTATACTGGATGCCCTCTTGCCTAAGACACCCGACTGTATGCAACCGCCCTAAGGCTGTTGCACAACCACACCACTGCTAAAGGGAAGTAGACTGCAACACACCCAAAACAATTGTTCGCCAAGGAACGAAACAACACTAGACAGCACAAGGCAGCATCAGGCGGTACCAAACATCAACGTTCGGGATGTAATTCAGAAGTGCTGGCACTTTAGGGGTGGCACAAAAGCGCATGGTGTTGCAGGTTATCAGTTGGGGTGCAGAGTTCATCCAAAACCCCAGGACTCGACCAATACCACCACAGTTGGACAGGTGGGGCACTCTTCCCACCAAGAATCAGAATCAGAATCTAAATCAGAAATTGAACCTGATGTGCATGACTTCATCAAGGTATGTCTTGTCCTCCAACTCTGTTCACCCAGTCTTGTTATGAAATAGAGTGGCTACTGAATTTTGTCATCGGATGCTCTCCCATTCTCCCATGCACTACAAATCCACGTGGCCATTAGTCAATAGGAGGGGTACAGGTTAGGAATCCTTCTCGCCAAGGGCATCAACTACAAGATCTAACCACCTAGAACCCACACAAATCAATCATTGCGAGCACTCAGGCAAAGGCTCCGCAGTGCAAGAAAAACATCCTACTTAAAGTGTTCTTTGATCTATACGTTGCCACATGCTTTGCTTGCATCCGATGGGTACGACCATATCACATCATCATACCTTCCTTCTCTTTTGTCCCACCTCAATCACCGGATTTTGTCCATTACTTAGCCTGAACATTTGGGTCTTGCCCCACTCTATTCTGCGGTTTCCCAACTTGGTACCCATAATTGCTGACCCACATAGAGGGTCTTGGATCGTTAAGACAGGTATTCCACCTTCCACGACTGGTTGTTAGGCCTTTGGCTGCGGACCTACCATGTCAAATTTTGACAGCTCAAGTTCTATTCTGGGCTAGTTTTTAATGCAAAATTCAAAATTTAGCTCAAAATCTTGCGAAATCGCAGACATCGACAATTTTTCCGATAGATTTACGCATCTGCGCCGAGGAGCGATCCACTGGCATTTTAGAGATCATAAATGGCGTTACATTCTCATGCTGTCACATCAAATTTTCATGGAACAAATTGTGTGCCCCCCATCCCCCCCGACCCCACCCCACCTCCCAGCCCCCCCCCAGAATACAGGGCCTTCCGGCCTTGAACCGCACGCCGGCCCCAATGCGTGGTACTCAGCTTGGTTCGCCTTCCAACCAAGCTGAGTACCAACCGCTTTGAATCAACTGCCATTTGCTATGCCTATTCCCTGTACCATGGTGCCCAGCGGAGTCCCACTCCGCCCACACAAACCCGATAGAGTCGGGACCTGCAAACACTTTTTCAGCCCAGAATCGAAAAAGCCAAAGGATTCATCATTTTCGACCCAACCCCCCACCCCCCCAGCCCCCCCTCCAAAAAGTGCCCATACAAACCCAATGGCGTCGGAACCTGCAAACACCTTTTCAGCTGAAAGGCGAAAAAAAAGATTCATGATTTTCGACCCAACCCCCAACCCCCAATCAAACAAGTGGGTTTCCAATGGGAAGTGGGGGAGGTCCGCCCGGAAAAACCCATGGAGTCCGGACCCGCAAACACTTTTTCAGCTCAAAATTGAAGATTCATGATTACGACCCACCTCCAAGCCCCCCCCTCAAAAAAGTGGGTTTCCAGTGTGTGTGGCGGGGGGGGGGGGGAGGGGGGGGTTGGGTTGGGTTGGGTTGGGTCAAGGCCTCGCCTGGTCGCCTACCCACGGTCCGCGCCGCCTTCCCTGCGGGACCCGACTGGGCGGCCGTACCCGGGTGTCCGGTCACAAGGCCTACCGGACTGTTGACCGCCCCCAGACCCCGCGGTGGCGCTCGCGGGCGGGAGATGCCGCCGTGCCTGTGTGTATGTGCCCTTGTGTGTCTGAGGGGGGGGGGGGAGGGCTGTGGCACACCTGCTTGCTCCATTGTTGTTCGGCGTTGGCGCACATGGCGCGGGGAAGTGTGTGCCTGGTGCTCCAGGCCCCGGCAGGGAGGCTGGAGAGCCTGACGCTGAGCCCGCCGGGGGAGATGTGGGCCTGGGCTCACAACCTCCACGTCACAAGGACATGCTACCCAACCACTCCACGACTGCCTATTGGCACGGGAAGGCGGTGGTACGTGGCACGACTGGGGTCAGACCCGCACTCCTTGACTGCCTTAGGCACAGGTGGTGCTGCCTCGCGGGCTGGGTCCGGCTCCCACGGCCGAGGGCGTACCCTGGGCAGATGGAGGGGCACCAGGGCGCAGAGTGTGCTTCCCTGCCCTGGGTGCCACCAGTGCTGGCTGCACTGGCTGCGGCGCTACAGCCCGCGTAGACGAGGGGGCCCAGAGGGCACCACACCCGAATGGCCTCTCCGTTGAGGAAGGGGGGGGGGGGGGCAGGGGTCGGCTGGTGGCTGTCTGGCCTCCAGGGGTCACCCACAACTGCACTGGAATGCACGGGGCTGTGCTGGCCTAGGCGTCTGTGATGAAGTTGGAGGGGCACGTGCACACCTGGAGGTTCCCTAGGCAGGCCGCTCAAGGGATACCCACAGCGGTCAAGCTGTGAGCCCTTCACAACCTCCACTTTTTAGGCCCTGAGGGCGCCGACTCCGTGCACCCCTCCCGTCGGGGGCGCAGGCTGGGGGGGGGGGGGGGGTAGGGTGGTGGATGGGTCTACCTGTTCACTTGTGTGGGAGAGGAGGACCACCTGCTGGGTTACCATGCGGGTCCCAGATCCCAACATACTTGTCGCTCGGCGTCCGCTCCCTGAGGGACCTCGATCACCATGTGACGGCCTGCAGTGAGGGTGTGAGGGCATGCGGGGGGGGGGGGGGGTGCTGGGCCTGCTTTCGGTCCGGCCCCATTTCTGTTGGGGGGGGTGGGGGCAGCAAAAGGTCTGCTCCCCTGTTTCCTGGTCCCCAAGAGGAACCAGCCCACGGCCTGCACCCTCGCTTTGTGGTGGCTGAAATTTGGGCCGACAGAGGGGGGAGGGGGGGGGAGGGGGGGTCCCGACCACAAACTCATTGGGGGGCTGCATTTCTTGGACAAAATAATGATTTTACAAGGGGCGAGGTACGCGAATAGGACGAAAACATGTTGTGTCTTCCAATATATGCGGGCCTGCATGCCTTTGATCCAACAACCTCTGCGAGGTGATTTTAAGGCAAGCATGCCAGCCTGAAAACGGTTAAGTCCTCACCGGCAAGGGCCCATAGCGAGTTTGGACCCGAGACCCCCGCCACTGGGTAGGGGGTCCATGTACAAGAAAAGAAATGTTCAAGGCCCAGGTCTGAAGCGACGCACAGTGGCCACTATGCGCAAAAAAAAATCCCCCCCCCAAAAAAAACAGTGGCACGGGGTACGGGGGTGGGGGGGGGGCAAAATGGAAAGTTCATTCAGGGATCATTATGTCTCCCAAAATGATGATTGTACAAGGGGTTGGGCATCTGATATCATACCTTCGGGTATGCTACGAGAATGACCCCAAAATAGGGCGGTATGCGGCGCCTGCGCCTGCGCTTAACCTAACAACCTCTCTGCAAGGTGATTCTTGTTGTATGTACTGTCTAAGTAGTAGACTCTTGTATACCGGTTCACTGGTAGACTTGCCTGCAGTGTGAACACTGTATACCTTGTACATCTTGTACACCATCCCTCTGCACATACGATGGATGTTGGGATGCAGCAACAACAATTGGTTGCATACATGGGCTTTATTGTGCTTGTGCCTGGGGTTTGGAAACTACTAGGACCTAATCTTATGATATGGGCTTCTTTGGGAGCTACTTTTGTGGGCATTTGGAAGAGGGGAAATTTGGAGGCTTTTTGTTTCGGGAATGGGTAGTTGAAAATGCACAGTTCTAGAATTGAGAAAGCACGGCTTTGGGTTTGAAAAAAGCAGAGGTATTGGGAGTCCGAAGGCATCATGTGACTGTCCGAAGTGATTGGAGCAATAATGCTTTGTTGCTTTGCAGTGCCTTCGGTCAGGCCAGGGTAGGGTTTTGTTTTGGTGCAATGGGGGCGGGTTGTCTACAATGGGGGTTTGCAACGGCGGTGGAGGGGTTCACCCCACATGGGGGGGGGGGGGGTGTACCTTACAAGGGCTTGGAGGGGGGGGGGGGGTTGTGGTATGGGTATGGAAACAAATGTCCACAACGGGGGGGGTTATCCGAACCGCGCGGGGGGGGGTCAATTCACACCATAATATCATGGACGCTGGCACCTTTCAGTAGTGTTTGCACTTGTATGAACACATCAGACAAAATCAGAAACCCAACACATTGTGCCAACGCTTACCCAACCACTCTGACGACACAGACTATGAGGCACACAAGTCAATGCATAGATATCCCCCTAAGGGACCCCAACCCATGGAGAGGGGCAAGCAACTTTTGTACATGACTGTCTTTACCCCATGACCACCAACATATGCCGGTGCAAGCTGATCAGTGTGGCAAGAGGAACCTTTTGAGGTATCGATAAGCACCATGCAAAGAGCAATATGTGGATTGAATGTATATGAAAGGACGTGAACAATTTCGACATTCCGGGTTGTGACAATGGAGCTGCGGACGTAGAGGGTAGAATGCATGGCGCTAATGAATAGGGTCATCAGGGCTCGGAAGTGGTAAGCAGCAGCCAGCCATAATTCCATTGTGAGGGTTCGGTATAAGTAGATGACTGACCCACGATGCAAGGACATAAGTGTGCACTGCCAGTCCCATATCAATTGCAAATTACGTCATCGGCACATAAGTGGGCAGAAGCAAGCACTTCATACAGTCCAACCCAGCAAACCCATTTACTATTTTTACCCTCCTTGTCGCATTTTCCATGGCATACTGCTGCTGACAGATACTGGAAGCTGCAAGGGTGCCGCATGATGATTCTTTTAGGATCTTGAGGTATTTTGGAGCTGTAGTGGGGAAAGTTTGGGATGCATCCGACATCTATGTGAATTCCATGCGTCGTGTTACATGTAAGAATCTAGATGTATGCAAAGCATGACTGGGCAAGGGGACTTTCGAAGATGCATACAAAAAATGACCAAAATTAATGATTCATATATAATGGCAGTACTGTGTCAAGCAATACATAACCGACAGGGTGATGCAAGTGCAAACATACTGAAAATGCTCAGACCTCTGTGGAGAATCCAAATACAAATGAAGAACATGAGACACTGTTCCTCCCTCCCGCCCCCCCTCTTCCATGGTCCCCCAGTGGCTTGGGGCAAGTAGTAGACAGTTTCCTCCTGCAAGCTCACACGCCGGGGCATACAACCAGAGTATTACTGTCTTGTATGGCAACACCCCCCCCACCCGCCCCAACTCCCTTTTGGAGTGTCAACTATTGCGCCGGCGCATGCGATTCAAAGTGTGCCGCCGCCACGCTTGCTAACTCGTGGGTGCATGTCCAGGGGTGTGAACCTTATGGCGTGCCCCTTCAAAGTCTCCCTGTTCTCTGAAAGCGTCCGGCTCTGAAAGTCCCATGAAAAGACATCGTGGCGGCCACAATAACATCCGAATCAGTCATTAATGCGCTCATCGGGGGGCCTTGCCCATATATTTTGCAGCAGCGCCGTGTCCTTCCGATCGAGCAATTGTTTGGGCAGCGGCACCAGACATTGGGAGTACGCGCCCTCCTTGAATTCCCCCGCCAACGCCTTCTGCAAAAGATACAAACGTGTGGTTGTACCATGAGCCCATAGACCTCAAGCAGATCGCTGCGAGTGAACCATCAAAACGGGAGGCGGGTGTGCCGGTCGGTACTTCCGGTCTAACGCACTTGGGGATGTTTTGAGGCGTACCCCCCGGCCGTGTGTGTGCATGTGGGAGGGGGGGGGGGCTGGGGCGGTGGTGTGACGCCGCCCCCACCCCCGTCTTTGCTGTGGTGCGTAATTGTGGGATTGCCGGTTGCCCCGTTGTCGGAGGTGGGACCTTCTGGGGCAGACACAAGCCGTTGAGGCCGGTCCTGTGGGATTCCACCCACTCACCCACATCAACCCCCTTTGAGCAGGGAAGACCGAAGTGACTGAAGGGGGTGGGCTCTCTGACCCACTCACCCCCAGATGGGGCCTGAGGCCACATCCCCCCCCTTCGCTGTCTGCCGCAGGCATTTCTCTCCGCCCTCCTCCCCCTTGTCCGAGCTACGGGGGGGGGGCGGCAGCCACCGTATTGATTTGGGACCTGATTGGCGTGACCAAAGATGATCAAAGGTTTCGGTTTATTCGTGAGCCCCAGTGCTTCCCTTGTGGTGCAGTTCTTTCTTTGTTGGTGGTGTTCTGTCGGGGCAGGGCCGTGCAGCGGAGCCCTCGCCCCCCCCCCCCCCCCCACCACCACCACCATTTGCCCTGTGTGTCTCGCGTGGGACGGGCTTTTGTCGGTTGAGGTTATCCGCGCCTCGAGAGTGAGGGAGGGAACGTGCAGTTTGTGGGTGAGGGCGGAATGTGAATTCCGGTGGGCACATATCTGAGGCATCCCTGTCCCCGGGATGTACAAGCTGCTGCCGGCGCTGGCCGGCCTTGCTTGGGGGTACCCCCCCCTCCGCCTACGGTGTACGGCCAATGTAATACTTCCATTGGGTAGGGAATTCCGGTCCAGCACCCGGTGCAGACTGGTGGCGATTTGTCACGGTTGCAGCGACGGGTGTCAGCACGCGGCACGGAGGCAATGGAGCCCTGAGGCTGTACTGAGTACGTGAGAATTCGTGCGAAGTACGCGTGCACCCAATGAGTCAACGCATTCTTCGCGTGACCCCCTCGCTGCTGCTCCGCGCACCGCAAACAGTGCGGGGGCTGTTGGTGGGGAGCAAAGGACCGCCACGACTGCCGTGAGCAGCCGACCCGCAGCATGTATCGTGGCACACCATAATGTATTGGCCCGTCCATGGCAGACGCAAAGGCAGAAAGGGGCAGGCCCACAGCCCTACGACGACCAAGACCGGAGACCGGCCCCCAGCCGCAGTGGTGTACGGTCATGCAAGGCACATCCAACGCAACGCATGGGACCTTCGTCTTCGCTGGGCGTCGTCGTAAGATGAGGCATAAGATCCACAGCAGATACGCCCAAAGCCGAGCCCACCAGTGCGCCGCAGGGGACCGGCTGCAACCTGCGGCAGTGAGGGCTGGGGTCAGGGGCTCAACATACCTCCGCAAGCCCTTGACGGATCAATGACAATGCGGGCGATCTTGAAAATCAAATGGCACTAAACTGGGGAGAAGCCCCCCCGTTCTCGCCGCCCCCCGCTCCCCCCGCTACAAACTGCAACCGCTACACCGACCACAATCCTGAAAAGGGGGGGGCGGATGGGGGAACGGAGAGATATCTACCAGTCTGGCGAGGGTCCTGCAAGGGACCTTCGGCTGCGGTATGCCACCAAAGCAGCACGAAAGGACTGAGGGCCATTCCGTGCATTTCTGTCCATTTGTGGCCATATTTCCCTGCTTTCGTTTTGTGGTTTTGAAGTGTTGCTAGGGCAATGAGATGTCGTGTGGGCGGACGTTCCAGAAGAGACGTAGTAGTCGTGCTTGTGGCCATGCACTTTGAGGCAATTGATCGCGGGCCACGCCCTTTGGGGGGTCAGATCAAAATAGAGAATGCAGCAAGGAAATGGGTTGAAAGTGGCGCGTGGGTGTGTATGTTATCCAAAAAGTGCTTGTATGTATGCACCACTACTTGGCTTGTATCTTGCAATGACCCTCCAAACTGCTCGCCATAGGGCTGCAGTTTGCGCGCGGGATCAGTATTCCTAGAGCATCCAGAGTCACAATGTGTTTGCATAGAGTGACATGTGCATCGGGATTGACAATATACCGCAAGCATGCGTGGGGGGGGTTGGGATGTTTTGGAAAAAAAATCACAACATGGGAAACTCAAACCACAACATGCATGGTCTCCGTACTTCATACAGAATCAGACATATTTCATACCCACTTCATACAGAAGATGGTCGAACGGGTGTGCATCTATAATTGGGGACGAGTTTGTCGGATCCATCTGACAATGGTGCTGGGTGGTGGCGCAGGTGAAGCGGGTTTTGCAGTGATGCTGATGTGCGCCACCCCCCCCCCCCCCCCCCCACAATATCCAATCACGTGACAAGCTCCACGTGCTGGCCTTCTCTGTGCCGCAACCTTTGCAGAGTCTCGCCACAGCTGATTGCTGGGTACTGCAACACGGTTGACCAGCGTGGTCTGGGGTGTTTTGTGGTGCTTTGGGGCGGCAGTGTGTGGGGGGAAGCAATGCGCAATGCGTCTCTTCTATGGTACTGCCGGGGGGGGGGGGGGTTGAGACACACCCGTGCAGGCCCGAAGAAAATGCTATTGCCTTCGGCAAGGCACCTCGAAGAGGGGAGAGGGACAACCATTCTTGAGTTGCTGAGGCAGGAAAACTGCATAAGCACGTTGTGCCCTAGACCCCTTGGGAGCTCCCCCCCCACACACACCCAAATAGTGTGAAAACACATAAAGAGGGGCTAAAACATGCTTTACATAGGATATTTGATCATTCTGGATGGGCATAACATCAAAAAATTAGTTTCAGAAATTTCCATTTTTGAGCTGCTGAGGCGGGAAAACTGCATAAGTAGGTTGTGTGCCCTAGACCCCTTGGGAGCACCGCCCCCCCCCCCACACACACCCAACTAGGGTGAAAAACACATGAAGAGGGGCCAAAACATGCTTTACATAGGATATTTGATCATTTTGGATGGTCAAAGCATCAAAAAAATCAGTTTCGGAAATTTCCATTTTTGAGCTGCCGAGGCCTGAAAAGTGCATAAGCAGGTTGTGTGCCCCAGCCCCCTTAAGAGCACCCCCCCCCCCCCCACACACACACCCAACTAGGGTGAAAACACATAAAGAGGGGCCAAAACATGATTTACATAGGATATTTGATCATTTTGGATGGTCAAAGCATCAAAAAAATCAGTTTCGGAAATTTCCATTTTTGAGCTGCAGAGGCCGGAAAAGTGCATAAGCAGGTTGTGTGCCCTAGACCCCTTGGTGCCCCCCCCCCCCCCCCACACCCAAATAGTGTGAAAAACACATAAAGAGGGGCCAAAACATGCTTACATAGGATATTTGATCATTTTGGATGGTCAAAGCATCAAAAAATCAGTTTCAGAAATTTCCATTTTTGAGCTGCAGAGGCCGGAAAAGTGCATAAGCAGGTGGTGTGCCCTAGACCCCTTGGGAGCACCGCCCCCCCCCCCCACACACACCCAACTAGGGTGAAAAACACATAAAGAGGGGCCAAAACATGATTTACATAGGATATTTGATCATTTTGGATGGTCAAAGCATCAAAAAATCAGTTTCGGAAATTTCCATTTTTGAGCTGCAGAGGCCGGAAAAGTGCATAAGCAGGTTGTGTGCCCTAGACCCCTTGGGAGCACCCCCCCCCCCCCCACACCCAAATAGTGTGAAAAACACATAAAGAGGGGCCCAAACATGCTTTACATAGGATATTTGATCATTTTGGATGGTCAAAGCATCAAAAAAATCAGTTTCGGAAATTTCCATTTTTGAGCTGCAGAGGCCGGAAAAGTGCATAAGCAGGTTGTGTGCCCTAGACCCCTTGGGAGCACCCCCCCCCCCCCCCCCCACACCCAACTAGGGTGAAAAACACATGAAGAGGGCCAAAACATGCTTTACATAGGATATTTGATCATTTTGGATGGCCAAAGCATCAAAAAAATCAGTTTCGGAAATTTCCATTTTTGAGCTGCAGAGGCCGGAAAAGTGCATGAGCAGGTTGTGTGCCCTAGACCCCTTGGGAGCACCCCCCCCCCCACACCCAAATAGTGTGAAAAACACATAAAGAGGGGCCAAAACATGCTTTACATAGGATATTTGATCATTTTGGATGGTCAAAGCATCAAAAAAATCAGTTTCGGAAATTTCCATTTTTGAGCTGCAGAGGCCGGAAAAGTGCATAAGCAGGTTGTGTGCCCTAGACCCCTTGGGAGCACCCCCCCCCCCCCCACACCCAACTAGGGTGAAAAACACATGAAGAGGGGCCAAAACATGCTTTACATAGGATATTTGATCATTTTGGATGGTCAAAGCATCAAAAAAATCAGTTTCAGAAATTTCCATTTTTGAGCTGCAGCTGAGAGGCCGGAAAAGTGCATAAGCAGGTTGTGTGCCCCAGCCCCCTTAAGAGCACCCCCCCCCCCCCCACACACACACCAACTAGGGTGAGAAACACATGAAGAGGGGCCAAAACATGCTTTACATAGGATATTTGATCATTTTGGATGGTCAAAGCATCAAAAAAATCAGTTTCAGAAATTTCCATTTTTGAGCTGCCGAGGCCTGAAAAGTGCATAAGCAGGTTGTGTGCCCCAGCCCCTTAAGAGCACCCCCCCCCCCCACACACACACCCAACTAGGGTGAAAAACACATGAAGAGGGGCCAAAACATGCTTTACATAGGATATTTGATCATTTTGGATGGTCAAAGCATCAAAAAAATCAGTTTCGGAAATTTCCATTTTTGAGCTGCAGAGGCCGGAAACGGCATGAGCAGGTTGTGTGCCCTAGACCCCTTGGGAGCACCCCCCCCCCCCCCCACACACACCCAACTAGGATGAAAAACACATAAAGAGGGGCCAAAACATGCTTTACATAGGATATTTGATCATTTTGGATGGTCAAAGCATCAAAAAAATCAGTTTCGGAAATTTCCATTTTGAGCTGCAGAGGCCGGAAAAGTGCATAAGTAGGTTGTGTGCCCTAGACCCCTTGGGAGCACCCCCCCCCCCCACACAGACACCCAACTAGGGTGAAAAACACATGAAGAGGGGCCAAAACATGATTTACATAGGATATTTGATCATTTTGGATGGTCAAAGCATCAAAAAAATCAGTTTCGGAAATTTCCATTTTTGAGCTGCAGAGGCCGGAAAAGTGCATGAGCAGGTTGTGTGCCCTAGACCCCTTGGAGCACCCCCCCCCCCACACACACCCAACTAGGGTGAAAAACACATAAAGAGGGGCCAAAACATGCTTTACATAGGATATTTGATCATTTTGGATGGTCAAAGCATCAAAAAAATCAGTTCGGAAATTTCCATTTTTGAGCTGCCGAGGCCGGAAAACGGCATGAGCAGGTTGTGTGCCCTAGACCCCTTAAGAGCACCCCCCCCCCCACACACACCCAACTAGGGTGAAAAACACATAAAGAGGGGCCAAAACATGCTTTACATAGGATATTTGATCATTTTGGATGGTCAAAGCATCAAAAAAATCAGTTTCGGAAATTTCCATTTTTGAGCTGCTGAGGCCGGAAAACGGCATAAGCAGTTGTGTGCCCTAGACCCCTTGGTACCCCCCCCCCCCACACACACCCAACTAGGGTGAAAAACACATGAAGAGGGGCCAAAACATGCTTTACATAGGATATTTGATCATTTTGCATGGTCAAAGCATCAAAAAAATCAGTTTCGGCAATTTCCATTTTTGAGCTGCCGAGGCCGGAAAAGTGCATAAGCAGGTTGTGTGCACACACCAAAGGCCACTGAACCACCTACAAACAGCAATTTTGAAGCTTTTGGGGGGCTCATGGCTCGCGCTAGATGGGCCCAGTGGCCACTACATGGGTCCCCATGGGTGCTCAAGTACCCATATTGTCACCAAATGACCACCCAAACCCATCCTAGGGGCGACAGAAGGGTTTCAGAAAGAGGCGAATTTCGCAAATCTTGCAGGTGTCACTAAACAGCCTACACAACGGCAATTTTGGGGCTTTTGGAGGGGCCATGGCACGGGCTACACGGGCTTGGCAGCTACTACGTGGGTCCCCATGGGTGCTCAAGTACCCGTATTGTCACTAAATCATCACCCAAACCCATCCTAGGAGCAACAGAAGGGTTTCATGAAACATCCAATTTCAAAAAACTCTCACGTACCACTAAACAGCCTATCCAGCGTGAAAACGGCTAAGTCCTCACCAGCAAGGGGCCATATGGGGGGGGCCGACTGGGGGTACCTGGAGTTGGGACCCGGGACCCCCGCCATGGGTTAGGGGGTCCATATACAAGAAGAAAGTTCTTCAGGACCGGGGTCCAAATACACACACAGCAGCCACAATACGCAAAGAAGTTTTGCCCCCCCCCCCCCCCCCACCCCCACCCCCACCCCCCCCCAAAAAGAGGTACCCGGGTGCGGGGGGGTACGGGGGTCAAAATCCAAAAAATCATTGGGGGATCATTTTTGGTCCTAAAATGATGATTTTACAAGGGGTTAAACGTTAGAAACCATACATTGGGGTATGCTACGCGAACAACCCCAAAAAAGGGGGGTATATGGCGCTCGCGCCCGCGCTTGATCTAACAACCTCTCTTCGAGGTGATTTATGCAAGGGGGGGATACCATTCAAAGTGGAAAGGGAAGGGGGGGGGCTCTAGGTGTGTACGCCGCCCCTCCCTTGCACAGTGATATCTTATGAGGCGGAGCTCCAGGGGGGCTGGGTGGGTGGTGTGGGACCCCCCCACCCCTACCCCCTGGTGGTGTTGACCTGTTAAAAGGAGCCCAGTGGGTGGGTGGGCGTGTGCGTGTCTGCGTGCGTGTGTGTGGGTGGGTGGGTGGGTGGGTGGGCGTTTGTGAGATATGCATCCCTTATTGCCTTATTGCAGTGCGCTGCCCAGATTCGCTGGTGCCTGCAGGGCGGTCCCATGACCTACTCAACCTCTGTTCATGTACGTTGTGGTTTTAGGGCTGTGGTGTTTGGTGCTCGCTCCCACTGCCTATACCATTGTTCATGAAGGGGTGCTTTGGCGCCATTCTTGGAGCAGGTTGTGTGATGCGGCCAGATAAATCGTTCTGCCTGTCAGACATGCCCCGGAATACAATTCTCCCATTTTCACATACCTCATCTAGGCAGTGATTCGGGGTCCCTGGAGTCTCGTTTTCCCATTCTGCCCTCTTTGCCCCCGCTGGCCCCTGTCACTGCACTCCCCATCAGCGGCATTTATCTGATCCCTAACCACCGCCAGACGGAGCAAAGCGGATGCACACATTAGACCTTTTAATTCACGTTCCCCAATGCAATGTTGTAGCACGCGTCAACGGCCTGTGGATCACCGGTGTTCCCCATCACTGGCGTGCCCATTCCCAAGGCATCTTGCCCCATGTGTTGTCGCAGCGGCAGGGTTGGCTGGGGTGGTGCCTCTCCTTTCTGGTACTGAGCGGCCCCTTGGGGGAGCGCCAAACAGAACGGTCATCCACTCGTTAGTTGTGCCTGCGCACCACTACACAGTGACCAGGCCCAAACCAACCTTCTGGCGTGTTGTCATAGCCCGAAATGCCCTGTGGCCAGATGCCTCAGGCCTTGCAACCGTGGACCGCATTCTTCACATCATTGACGAAACTCCATAGCGTTCGCTAACACACACCATGTCATGTCATGTCATGGAGCGCTAGAGCCATCGTCCGCTGGCCCGCCCTATGGGCGTCCATCGGCAGAACGTCTAGCCGTTACACACACACGCACTCCGATGGAATGGGCCCCAGGTGAGGGGGGGCCGAGAGCACCATGCATGGCGCGAAGAAGAGAGGCGCCCGGACCAAGCAAGGTCCACCACGGGCAGGCGAGCGGACGCTTAGAAACACCAGTCCCGCCGACAGGCCCCGGCTTTCTGGGAACTGGTGGGTCTCACCTTTGATGTAATGGGCCCCAGGTGAGGGGGGGGCCGAGAGCACCATGCATGGCGCGAAGAAGAGAGGCGCCCGGACCAAGCTAGGTCCACCACGGGAAGGCGAGCGGACGCTCAGAAACACTAGTCCCGCCGACAGGCCCCGGCTTTCTGGGAACTGGTGGGTCTCACCTTAGACGGTCGACACGCGCACTCGAGACACACTTGGTGAGGCAGTGGTGTGTCTGCCCCTCACAGGCTGCACCGCTGACCCTGGGGGGCGCCCAGGGTGGGTGGCGGCGTAGTCGGTCGGCCTGACTTGGACTAACACACACCACCTCTCTACAACTCTGCGCGCGCGCGCGTGTGTGTGTGTGTGTAGAGGGAGGCCCGTATGGGTCCAGGGCCCCCGTGGTCGCCTGAGGCGCCTCCAAAAGCATACAGACTGCCATGCAGCTGTCCTGTCTGGTGGCTGCTCGGGTCTCAGCTGGGGGCCTCGCCTGAACCAGAACCTCTGGGGTTCGGGGGTTTAAATCACCTCCGTCCCTGCACGTCCATGCCATGCCTCGCTGTGTGGCTGCGCGCATGCCCGTTTGGCCGGGGGGGTGGGGGGTGCCCCGCCCTCCCCCTCTTGAAAACCCACCCCCTGGCGGCCTCAGGCGGCTGCTGCCGCTGCGCTCTGCGCCGCTTGGTCGACGGCGCCCCCCCCCCCCCCCCGGGGGGGTGTGTACTCTCGCCGCTGGGGCCCTGTCGCGCGGCCCAGCTGTGGCGGGGGGGCGGCGGGGGTGCCCTGGGTGGCCACCACCCCTACCCCCGAGCCCAGTGGGTGGGTGGGTGCGCGCGCGCGCGCGCGTGTGTGTGTGTGTGTGTGTGTGTGTGTCTGTGTGTGTGTGCACGCGCACCGAAATTGCGGCCGATGAGACATGAGATGATTGATGGCATGGGCAGCTTGAGGGCAACGAAGCTGCCAAGTGGTGTCAGAGGTGGAGCGTGATTACTGCCCTAGACAACCTGTAACCTTCGTGGCCCACACCCCAGACAGCGGTAAGGGAGTGAACCTGTGGTGTAATGATATGAACCAGTTCGATCACAGCACACACCCCAGTCTCCTGGGGGACTTTTGCTGAAAGATTCCTGCAACGCTTTAACAGTATTGGCCAGTTGTCCCGTCAAACCTGAAGAAGGTGACCGTATGCAAAGACAGACAATCACCCCCACACACCCCCGCGCACATACACAAGCAGCCTCACGGGAGCAGGTGCTCACAGCCCCAATCTGTGAATTGGAGGGCCTCACACAGGAGCAGGGTCGCAGGTCCTGGCCACCTTGCCTGCCAGAAACCAAGGCTGAACTGCCTGCTGGTCTGGTTTCAAGCCCGAATGGACTTTGAACAGCCCCCATGGACCCAGCCGAAGCGGCCGTGGGCAGGAGTCGCCATCATGCCTGTGTGTGTGCACACGTGCATGGGGTCCTTTCCCGACCTCAGGCACGTCAGGCCACACGGATGTGCCAAGCCTCACCCAGTCACGCTGAGGTGGGCTGCTGCTGGTTCACTGCTCCGTGGGGGAAGTGGAGGTTGTTGCTGATTGTCTGCACTTCCCCCAGGGGAGGGAGGGGGGTCTCGCCAGGGGTTGGGGTGCTTCTGCTGTCAGTGTCCGGGGCGGGATGTCCTGTGCCTGTCCACCAGCCATGCACACCTTGGGTGGTGATGGCGAATCTGTTCTCTGGGCCTCCTAGGAACCCCTTCTTTGGTGGTAGGCGCTCTTGGGAACCTGCTCTCTTGCAGCTGAGCCCCGTGGGAGCCTGCCTGCCCCCAGGGTTTTTCATAGAAACGTGATTGGGCTGCCCCGGATGAAACGTGATTTAACGTGATTTAACGTGATTTTTAACGTGATTTCTGGGTTGCAATTCCATGCTGCTCTGTGGATTCTGGACATGGTAAACCCATGTCCACCAATCTCATTCATCAGCCCTGTCCTTGGGAACATGTAACACAGGGCAATGCACTGGACAGGTTTGTAGGAGACAATTCTCAGTCCACCAAAATCATTTCTTCACACATTTGAATGCTACAGGAACAGTACAGATGAGATATTGGATGCGAGAAACAACCTAAATACATCAGTCCTTAGTGAAGCGCTGCTCCACATCCCCATTGAAAAACATTGTGACACATGCTTCACGTACACGCTCTCCCATTCTTTGTCGGTTGGGAGCATCAATTAGGCCAGCCAAACTGAAAGAACGCTCCACAGCAGCAGAGGACAAGGGAAACCACAAAAAACGGTTCCACTGCTGCAGGCAACAGTCCTCCACGCTAGGACCAAAAAGTATCAATATCCTTACAACATTGCACATTAACCTTCTCAATTCGGGCATAACGAAAAGGAGCACAGACAAAGGGGCCTGACACGGAAATGGCGCATGTTGTCATCCGCTGGACTTGATCTGGTCTTGATCACCTACAGAGAACACAGTGTCAGTTGACACCGTGTCTTGCTTCTATGTTGCGCATTCACATGGCATGCCAAGGAAGGATAGGTCCATGGCCGCCCCCCCTGGTCGGGGCCCAATGAAACGTGATTCAACGTGATTTAACGTGGTTTAACGTGATTTGGCAAATCGGCTCAAAACGTGGTAAAACGTGATTTAACGTGATTTAACGTACCACGTTTCAATGAAAAACCCTGCTGCCCCTGAGGAACCCCCGTTCTTGTGGCTGGGCCCCTTGGGAGACCCCGGCCAAGTTGTTGCAGTGCGTGCGCACTGCGTGTGCACTGCGTGCGCACTACGTGGGCACTGCGTGCGCACTGCGTGCATACTGCGCACGCAGAGGCCGGGATACTCACCCAAGAATACCTGTCACCTGACTGGTTGCACAGCGAAGCAGCAAAGCCCACATGAGAACAACGAAACTGCCTTCAACTTGGTACTCCACTGTCCCTATGAACAAACCACTCAGCCTTGTAAAGTCCGCTTGCTTCGAGTGTTTCGGTGCCCGTGGCTTCGCTCTTGGAGGCGGCGATGAGGTGTCCCTTGACTCGAAGCGCGGGGCCGCATTGTCCGTGGTCTCTTGGGTGATGGGGGCCGCGAATAGGGTGAAGGGGAGGGCGGTGGTGATTCTGAGCGTGGACGCGACACACTTGTTGATGGCGAGCGAGATCAGTGATGTGGTGGGGATGAAGGCCGTACCACAAACTCCTCAAGGTCCGCGGGCTATGTATGGCTACATCACCCCTGCCTTCTCGGGGTCCCCATAGTGGGGAGAGTCCAATATGGGGGATGGAAAATGGGTAAAAATGGTTGACATTGGGCAACAAAGGGTGACAATTCAAATGTGCCACATCCCAAATGCATAGGAAAAACCCCGGTATGGAACCAAAAACTTGTCAAAAGGGGCCAAAAGTAGGGTCTGAGTATTGGCCGACATTCAAAACTTTGCACTGCGTGCGCACTGCGTGTGCACTGCGTGCATGGCATTCCCCCCATCTGTAGTGGCCTCTTGAGAGCCCCTTCTCTTGTGGTTGGGTGTCTTGGGAGTCCCTTATCTCGTGGCCGGGCTTCTCATGAGCCCGTTCTTTTGAGGCCGGGCTTCTCAAGAACCATATTCTTGTGGCTGGACCTCTTGGGAGCCCCGTCTCTTGTGGTAGGGCCTCTTGGGAACACCTGTGCTTGTGGCTCGGCCTCTTAGGAGCCGTTTCTCTTTTGGCTGGGTCTCTCGAGGACGGAGTGCTGTACGCATACGCATGTACATGTGTAAATGTACACGCGTATAAATTGTGTATATGTTGCGTATACGTGTTTATACGTATGCGGACATATGCGTGTACAGGTATACGTGCGTATACACATATGTGTAGACACGAAAACGTTTCCACGGAAATGCGTGATTACACAAGAATCTTTCCACCTATACACATGTTCATGTACACATGTATACGTACTGTTTTCTCTACATGCATGCAGAGTGCTCACTGACAACACTTGGGTAAACGGAGGTAGGTAGGTAGGTGTTCTTTGGACTGGCGTAGCCTCCCGGAGAAGGTCTTATCGTTGGAGCTTTGGCTCGCCCACTCACAGCCCTAATGTGGCGTGCATAAGTCCCGGTAAACAGACCTATGCAACCCTTTTTAAGGGGGGGGCGATTCGCGCCCCATCCTCAATATCGTCTCTTCGCATCTACAACATGTGTGCACAGCGTCTACAGACTACACTCGGGTAAACGTATATGTGCACACTATCTGCAAGTTGGAGCACAATGTCTACATGCGTGCGCACATATGTGAATGCGTAAACCCAGACTACCTAGAGAGACATAGCTTTAGTATACCTGTACATGTATACACACACGTGTACACGTTTCCAAGCATACACATGCATATCTGCAAGAACTCGGACTACCTTCAAACTGTCTTCAAGCATACTCACCCCCACAACCGATACACCCGAGTCTGTGTCAGTGCATAACCACCCTACAGACCCATGGACATTAGTGCCCATGCATTCGCATCCGCACAGTGGGTTGTAGACGGGGCTAAGGGTTTGTGCTGCAGCAGGTGGTTGCCATTGGCCAGCCCTCTCGGCTCCCATTGCGCTTGGACCCTCACCGACCCTCAAAACCATGCTTCAGCTGAACCGGCCCAGGACAAGCCTCCACAACACTACGAGCTCTCTCGGATCGGTGGAACAAAGCATCCTTGATGCATCCCTGGATAGATAGGCGTCCACCTGAATCCAGCAGGTTTGCTTGCTGTACTAAAGGCTGCAGATCGTGACATGCCAAATAGAGCAGGTCGGGGGGCAGACTGACCGCCAACGAAACCGCAGTCTGAGAGCCTAAACGCTGCATGCTCTGCAGGGTAGGCGATGGCCTTTGGCCTGTTACACAAAGAGTGCACATGCGTAGCGAACGCAGCCCACCCAAAGCCCAGAGAAGGTAAAACAGCTGTCGCAGCCCAGTGCTCGCTCCTCACCCCCCTTCACGACCAAAGCTTGTAGCGCAGGACGTGATATGGGATTGCGCTACTGTGGTGTGTCGTGCCATGCCAGCGTGTTGCATGCCAGCTCACGTTTGCTGTCGCAAAGCAGCAGATGGCTGCTGCTGTAGTGCAGTGTGCTTCTGCCACAGTGCAACAGTAATTTGTTGCCAAGTCACTAAGGGGTGTTGCTGCCACGTTGCAGTACCTCTTTGCTGCCAATGCTGGCAATCGATTTTGGGTTGGCACACACAATGGATATTTCACAAAGGTGAAAATAGATCGAACAGCGCTGCTGCCAATGCCATGGCTTCATCCCGCAATGTGGCAGCCTTTCCACCAAATTCTAGCCCATAATGTGGTACAGCGGGCCCCTGCTCCGCCCCCCTCCCCCTCCTCCTCCGAGAGGATGTCCAATACGGAGTTGAGGTCTAGATGGCTGTTGCTGTAGAGCGCCCCCCCGCCCTCCTCCTACGCTGCCCTGTGGAACGCACCACGATAGTGGAACCCATACGTCGCCAAACCACAACAACCCACTGTCGCCTGCCCTGCATCTATTAACTTCTTCCTGGTCCTACAGCACAACCCTGGGCCTGTAAACATCCCCCCAATATCGCCCCCTTCAAACCTCCTCCAGACCAAATTCCCCGCTTTTTTTGCATTGACTCTGCACTTTGAGGCCCACACCGAGCCGCAACAATATGTTCAGGCTGCTTGAGGTGTGTAAACACAGGGGCGGTGATTGAGCTCACTGAGCTGGATAAGGTCAGTCAAGCGGTGCGGGTTAATCAGGCAGGTGCAAACCGGACCGAGTGAATGACGCGAAGGGCTGCGACCCTGTCCGGACAACGCCTGGCTTGCTGCTTAGGAGAGCTAGGTATGGGAGTGCGTGCCCCAGAGGTGGCAAGGGTCGCTGTATACATGCAGGTGGTAGTGAATGGGGGGAACGTGTTTTCTAGGCTACGGAGCGCTGGCCACCTGAATGCCGCACCGTGGAGTAGTGGCAAACCCTTGCACTGGCGGTTTGTTTTGTCGCCTTTCCTTTGATGGACTCTTGGGGCCAGGGGGGGGGGGGGGCTGAAGTGGTCTTGGGATTGCGTGGCTCACCTCTTCTTCGAAAGAATAGTCCGTGCTTGGCGTGTGCGTAAAACGAGGAGGTCTCAAGATATCCGGCCCGCTCAATCAGAGTTGGAAACACACGTCTCCCCTTTGGAGCCCCCAGAGTAACAGATGGTGACTGAACTGCCCAGAAATCGTCGGGGAAGCGCACTCACTAGTTCAAAGGCTAAACAGGGCGACTCATACTGGAAGGAGAGCCCAAATTCCCTGCTCTGCATGTACAATCCTGCCCTAACCGATAAGCCCCCCGCCACCTACACTCCACGCCTCTTTGAAACAACCACCTCCCCCGCCTTCCCACACACACACACACACACACCAGCACACACATGCAAAACGCATAATGCAGAATGCATACTGCAGCAGTAACCCCGATGACCCCTTGCACCCCCGCCTGTACCCCGCCTCCCAAACGCACAACTCCCTCAAGCAAATGGAGCCACAACTTAAAAGTAGCAACTCGCCGAGAACACCCGTTTGGGGACACCCTG
Organism: Eutreptiella sp. 'Long Island Sound 2002'; assembly: GCA_964036045.1. NCBI lineage: Eukaryota > Euglenozoa > Euglenophyceae > Eutreptiales > Eutreptiaceae > Eutreptiella > Eutreptiella sp. 'Long Island Sound 2002'. The sequence continues at coordinate 11,155,088 of OZ038378.1, read as the reverse complement.
CCACGCGAAATGCTCCAATGCGCCATGAGCAACATGCTACCGCAGCCATCTCTGTTTATGGACGCCCAGAATCTGCTCTGCTTAGCCTCAGGTGGCCTCCTTCGTCCCGCCGGATACAATGTCGGAAGTGCACCCGCACGTGCACTGTGAATCCATACCACAAAGAGCACTGACCCAGCGCTGCTCAATTTTGGAAGAGTCGGACGCGGCGTTCTCCACGGCAGACAGCAGCCCCTGCGCTGTGAAAACCGTCCCTGAGGGGACCACAAGGAGTTGCACGGGAATAGCGTGAAGACCTTTGCTGCTGCTGCTGCTTGCAACAACAAAGACAACCTACTTGGTGAGGGTGGGGAAACCTTGCTAAGCACATGGCCCGCCAAAAGACGACAAATTTCGAGCTGTGGTGTTCGGGGGTGCGAACACATGCACTTCCCCCAGCAGCCTGGGGCACCGCCATGTTGGAACCTCCTAACACTCTATGGCTGGATATGGCATTCTGGAGCTGGGGGGCATCAGTGGCACAACAGCCTGCAGAAGTAGCAAGGCTATTCACTCGGCAAAATGTTGGAGACATCTCACGTCGAAAACGAGGCGAGAAGCTTGGGGGTTGAATGAAATCGTTGTCAAGAGGTCAACCTGGGCACTTCCTTTGCACTCTTGTCAAATGGTCTGCCAAACGTACACGCGTGGCACTTGAAATGAAGTGCACAGGGGGAGGGCTTCGTGTGGCATCAAATTTGCGCGGGTTCATGTTGTGTGGGATTGATTTCCCGGAACCCATTGAAAATGCTGCAATAAAATTCAGAAATTCCAACACGCAACGGGCCACTACAGCTTTTGCTAACCTATTCAAGAAGCTTCGCTGTCCATTCACACACATTTGACTCAGGGGCACATAACATTTCATTGTGCAGCTTACATTTGGTGAATACTGCAGTTCGACAGACTCTAGCTGCCCATGTTTTCATGGGACCCATCTTCCTATTTCTGGGATGCATGCTCCGTCAAATGTTGGAGCTGATGCTGGACCTCATTTTTTTTTAGGGCCCTTTTAGATACAAAGAGCGTTCCATGAAGGAGGTGCAAAACAGCATACATGAAACATGGAACAGCATCATACGCACATCAACGATATGCACCGATATGCACAGACATTATCATATGCACATCAACAAAAACAAGTGGTCCCAAAAGAAGACACCATGGTGCGGTGTGCAGCTGAATGTGTTACCATTGTGATTCCCCATTTGCCCATTGGGGTGAGGAAACAAGGAGATACGCCGGGAAACGTGGTTTCGGTTTTATGAAAATTATTTGAAGAAGAGCCATACACTTTGAAGACGCGAAATACGTGTCGAGCGGCTGATTGGTGCTTCATGCATGTTGGAAGAATGACTTTTGAGTGTTTGAGTGCCCGGGGCCGCATGCCTACTGGGCCTTTCCAGTGCACCGAAAGGCAATCACGTGCTGGCGGCTGGTTCGTGAAATTCCACAGAAACCCACCACAAAAGCAAAGCCAAAGCCCGTCATGCCCAAGGCCTGGAACATGAGGAGAACAAGAAGGAAAAGCGACAGCTCATGTAAGATAAATTGCACCAGACAGCCTTGGGTTGAAACCAAACCGTGAAGTGAGAAGACAACTGTTCCAATGCTCACCCATGTTGTGTGGTGCCGATGCAGCGGCTTGGAGATCAGTTGGGTGGTCAATGGATGCCCCTCCGGCATCTTGCCAGAAAAACCATGTGAACGAAGATTTTGACATGGTGGTGCACCATAACAGCATATCTCCACAATCCAGAATTACATGTCTCTTACCACAACAATATAGTTTTCGCATCGACACTGCATCGCTATCGTGCGGTCCACGGCAGAAGAGCTGAGTCGCTGGAACTCAAAAATAATTGACTTTCTCGCACCACTTGATCAAAGCGCTGAATGCTGGACGCAAGGGATAGGAAGGGGCCTGGGTTGGAGGGAGAGGAGGTACGAACCACACCAAGGCGGATAAGGCGGGTGGCAGAGGATACCAGAAGGGATGTCGAAAATGAAATCTGCATCATTGGTGCCTCCGCAGGAATACTCATTCACTTGCCGCACAATGGCATACAGCAGCTGCAAATGCTGGGCATCATTCCCATTGGTTCTGAGCAAAAGACAGAGACCATCGTGGCCCACCACTAATGCAGAGTGTGACTGTCTGCATGTTTGTTCTCCATAGCCGGAACCTGGGTGGTAAAATGCCCATTAGGGGCACGTTGCACTAGGTAAGTGAACACCACGTGGATGAATACACATCACAATGCAGAACCATGACTGACCTGTTGGTAGCCTGTTGGGAGCAGCCTCAGGTCCCTGTGTGAAAAAAGTTTTTCCCAAAAGAAACCAACAGAAAACCAAGCCCAACTGGCCCATGGTGTTCAACGTAAAGTTGAATCCACCAACAATTCTGTGAAAAACTTTGGCTGCTCCGACTTGTGAAAACTCCAAGTGGCAATAATTCTATTGCCTCCGGCAAGGCACCTCAAAGAGTGAGGGAGTCTGCTAGACCCCCGCCTCGAATAAGAGGATGCGCGTCTTCTTATCTATTTGCATCTTCTTATTTGGTGTGTCTTCTTACTTTGACCCTCCCCCCTTTGACACCCTTTGTTTCAGACCTGCGGTGCCATATGACATACAACATGGAAAAATCTGATGCATTTGTTGATGTGATGAAGCACGGCAACATGATGAACTTGTTGTGGACACATTCTGGCAACCAAACGCAGATGGGGAAGAGGAGGACAAGTGTGTGAGGCCTCTAGTGCAGAGTTTGACGGTGTGCACGATCAAACGAATCCCCTGAACGAAACATCCGCAGCACTGCCCAAGTACGTGTCCATGACCACCTTTTTCGCAGAAGAAGCAAACAAAATCCTCTGGTGGTTGAGAAACACAATCAGAGCATCCTTCTGTTGCTTCTAAGGAAGGCATGGTGCTGCGGCTCTGGGTCTCTGTGCGTCTTCTTATTTTGGACTCCAAAATAAGAATGTGCATGAGTCTTTCTTATTTGGCTCTGTCTTCTTACACAAGGGGGTTTACTTTTTTGGCACATAATGATGAACCCCTCTTAAGGTGCCAAGACTGGTTCACATGATGTGCGAGGTCTGATCATTGGGACTGGCTGTGTTGTAGAATCTTCGATTTTGGAGCTGTTGAGGGTGAAAACTGCTGTGCACCAATCCCCTGGGACCCACACAGCACCCACTGGCCAAATAGAAGACAAAACACATAAAGAGGGCCTAGAACATGCTTGACACGGGATAGTTGATCATTGTGAGTACTCACAATATAGGTTTTGGGATTTTCAATTGTTGAGCTACTGAGGGCCAAAAGTGCTGGAGCAGTTGTTATACTATCTTCAGTCCAAACAGTGATTTTGTGTGTTTTGAGTGGGCCATACCCGGCCCTAAGCAGGGTTGGAGGCAGCAAAACATGTCAATTTGTATTCTACCCCCCCCCCCCACCCCACCCCGACAGTGGGGCCGAATGGGTGACAGACCCGACACACACACACCCCTTGGCCTCCAACACAACCTTCGCACCCTTGCTGCATGCTGGCACATGGCAAGCGAGGTCCCTCCACTCACACAAGGGGGGAGGGCGCTGGAGGTTGAGAACTTCAGGCACTAGGACCCGCATGGTAACACAGCAGGTGGTCCTCCTTTCCCGAACAAATGGAGACAACAAGCAAATGAGCGAACATGTAGACTCCCCCTCTTCTAGGACTAGCCCCCCCCCCCGTACCCACACACCCCTGGGAGGGGTTAATGGAGTTGGTGCCCTCTGGGCTTGGGAAAGTGGTGGGTGCGAAAGGCTCACTGCTAGACTACTGTGAGTATCCCGAGAGCGGCATGTCCTGGGAAACCTCTAGGTGTGCGTGCCCATCCAACCCAAACACATCCACCGACACCAGCAAGCCTACTGCAGTTGTGGGTGACCCCTAGAGGCGGGTCGGCCGCCAGCCGACCCCCCCCCCCCTTGCCAATGGAGAGGCCATTTGGGTGTGGTGCCCTCTGGGCCCCCTCGTCTACGCGGGCTGTAGTGCCGTAGCATGTGCAGCTAGCACCGGCGGCACCCGGGGCAAGGAAGCACTCTGTGCGCCCTAGGGCCCCTCCACCTGCCTAGAGTACGCCCTCGGCCGTGAGGAGCCCCGCCCAGCCAAAGTGGCAGCACCACCTGTGCCGAAGGCAATCAAGGAGTGCGGGTCTGACCCCAAACGTGCCCGGTACCACCGCCTTCCCATGCCGGCAGGTAGTTGTGGAGCGGTTGGGTAGCTTGTCGTTGTGACGTGGAGGTTGCGAGCCGAGGCCCACATCTCCCCCAGCGGGCTCAGTGTCAGGCTCTCTGGCCTCCGTGCCAGGTCCTTGAGCACTAGGCACAAACTTCCCCGCACCACATGCGCCGACGCCGACCAACAGTGGAGCAAGCAGGTGTGCCCACAGCCCCCCCCCCCCTCTCCAAACACACAGGGCACATACACATAGGCACCGCCCGCGAGCGCCACCGCGGGGTCTGGGGCGGTCAACGGTCCGGCAGGCTTTGTGACCAGACACCCAGTCGGGAACCGTAGGGAAGGCGGCGCGGACCCCGGGTTGACGACTAGGTGATGCCTTGACCCAACCCAACCCAACCCCCCCCCCCCCCCCCGCCCCCCGCCTTGAAAAACTAGGGGCATCTAGCAAACGGTAGTCTTGGGTGTCAAATCCAAACATTCCCGTGGTGAATCTTTTGGGCTCCAAATCAATGATGGGAAAACATCCAACATCATACTTTGATGTGTGCCACACAAATTCCCTCCAAAAGTGGGAGCATACAGCACCCACACATGCCCTTGATCTCACGACCCTCTTTCTATCCACGCTCTTGGTCCATTGCGCCTCACTGCTCAACAAGCGGCAATACCCAAACTTTTGATCTCCGTAACTAAAGGGGCATACTGTAGCCCAAGGGCTGTTGTCCGTAGCGCCGTCCTACAACACAACCTCCAACGCGAAGTATACCGTGAACTCGCCGTACTCTCAGTAGTCACACCCATTGTGCGGCGGATATCTAATGAACTATAACATACAGAAAGGTGTTTTTGTGAAGATCTCAATAGGCTGATGGCACATCGCTGTTAGCAACTACTAGAAAGTAGGCAAAATGGCTTGGGGTACACTAGCATTCCACATACACCCTCACCAACAGCTAAAATAAGAAGCAAATCCACCATTCAAGGCCATTTGGGGCATTTATCCACAAAAGTGGGGTCCGGGGAAAGCAAATGCACATTGATCCACTCTCTCACTCTCGCTCTCTCACAAAGGAGAGACTACAGCCCTGGCTCCAAGCTTCGTAAGGAATTGCACCCAGCTGTGTTCTTCCAAATGGTGCACTGCAAATGCCGCAGGGGTGTACCTCCCATGCCTTCTGTGTCCGTTGAGGAGAGGCAATGACAGCTTTATGGACCTCATCTTCTTGCTAGTGGCTAGTGGGCGGCCCTGTGTGTTAGGGCAAATGCAGAGGCAAATGCTGCCTGTTTCAATAACCAGGTTGAGTTGCATAGATGAGAACCTTCAAACGGCAATTCTGGTGTAAATTCCATTCTAGTCTGGACACAAAACAAATATCTGGTGGCTGCCAACCATTTAAGCTTGCAATGGACAAGACACTACACAACAGGAGAGGTCTAGCTTTGCATTTGAATGGGTGGGAGATGTGGCAAACATGACTACTGAGTGGTGTGAAACGTGTTGTAGGCAATCTGGGCGGCATACTAGGGGGAGAGATGTAGGGGTGTTGGGGGGTGGGTTTGACTTGCCCTACTTTGGACATGTGTTGTCAGTCCCCGCAGGGCTTTGGTTTGAGAAAAGAGGGTTGCAAGCCCTGGGCACAACTTGTTCACAGGGTGGTCGTTGCATGGTCGGACAACAAGAACTAGCGCTGTGCCTCAAAGCCTTTGGCATTCATTGCGCAGAGGACTGCAAGAGAATGGACATCGCCACACCACAGTAAAAAAAAAAAACCGTTGCACCACTCACACTTTACAGTTTACCTGAGAATGGAACATGGCACAAGTAAGCTCCGGTGTTTCCTACGCAGCGCCGCATTTGTATCAGTCGTCGGAGTCCCTCCGTGCTGGATCCAAAGGTGACAGCATCACCTGGGAGTGTTCCGTTGTTTGAGTTGGCATCTGGGTGCCGCACAGCCGGCTGTAGAGGGAGCGTGCCTGCACGCCCCAGAGCCCAGCATACCATCATGGCCCCTGTCCCTGTAGGCGTAAGCCTTTCGGCCCATCGGCTCTGAATGCCTCACGCCTTGGATGGCCGGTTCCTTGCACCACATGGGATTCGAACGCGGAGCCGCTGAACAGTCCCTGCTGGATCACCACTGATTCCACTTTGTGTGGGGGGGGGGGGGGGAGGCATGTGGCCAGGAGGAGCCTCCCCCGCAACAACAACAGCAAACACAAAATACGGCTACTGCCACGATGCGTCGTGGTGAAAGCGACGGGCTTCTGGTCCTGCCTGATGAAACGGAACAGCATCAGTCTTGCCACGGAAGGGAAGGCAACCGGCGAAGCAGGGCATCCCCACCCGTTCCCACAGGTCATTGGCAAGGCACATACTTGGTGTACAGTGGTGGCTTCTTGTGACACTTGTCAGACGTCTTAGCGACCACAATGCGCAGAAATGCCGCCACGTGCCTCCAGTGGGGGACCAGCAACCCTATGGAGAATACAGCCTGCCCTAGAGGCAGCACAGGGCAACACCGACTACAGGCCTCAACGTTTTTTGCTTAATCTGTGGCTAGAAAAACCGGTGCCATGCCCACAGGGCGGGGAAAACAATACAAAATGGAATATCGATTGAATAAGAACGACGATTGTGAGAAATAAAGTAAGTTCTTGTCCTCGGACACAGGGCTGATGTTTTAACCCTCAGCCACACCTGACCACACTAAGAAATAGTGTACAGCCCTCTACAGCCCTCTACAGCCAACAATCCTCAGGAACCCCCAACAAATCTTCGGCACAGGAAGGTACGAGTGCAGTACAAAATACGGTACCTGAAGGCCCTTGGCAGCCCTCATTTACAAGATGGTGGTTAAGACCTAGCCACCCAAGATCAGACCGACCCACCTCCTATTAGTCCCACCCAGACCCCAACCCCCCTTATTATTTCGTGGGGCAGATTTCTTTGGTCAACATCTCAGGCGCTCTCCCCAGTCAGGCATCCCAGCCCCAACACGTAACCTGCATATTGGCATGGACCCTGTCAATATGCAAGACACATGCTCGTTGTGCCCTTGTTGCTGTTGCTGAGAGTGGCTGGCTGGCTGCTCCCTCTGGCTTGTTGTTGCGGCTGCCTGACATCTGTACTAGGGTGCTACTGCTGCTACTGGAACTGATGCTGCTGTTTGTTGCTGATTGTTGTGGTGGCTGCCCACTGCTTGTGCTAGGACGACTGACCATGGAAAAATAAAGAGTGCGCATATTTTTCGGACTTCTTGTGCTTGTCAGCCTTCAAGTGCTTCAACAACTTACCCAGAGCCACAAAGAGGTTTCTGCATGGTGCCTGTCTACATACAAACATCAACGAAACAACCAGACACAAACTGACAACTCATCTGCACACAAGCGAATGAGGTGTGGCACGCGAACCAACCCGGGAGACCCTTGGAATTATAAGAGGGGTGGTGGTCTAGAGCCGAAGACCCAACCACCCAGCTCACCACCTACCCACCCAGACGCCCCCCTTTTGCAACTTGATTCTTATCAACGACGGCTGGCCCTTTGTAGCACAAATACCTTGATGCAGTCGCAACAGAGAGCGGTTCGCATTTTGCTGGACTTGCTTGTACCAATGCCTCAGAGACGGGTATGCAACTCGTATATTTACACCGGGCTGCACCTGCATACAAGGGCATGGGCACAAACTAGGGGGCACCCAGGGGCACCATAACTACTCCACAAATCAGCCAACGCAATAATACTAGCAACCACTGGTGTTCTTTGTTTGTGTAACCCTGCAACATGCTAGACTCAGGGCCACTGTTTGACAGTATGAAAATACGAGAGAGGATTCCAATGACGGTTGTGCTCAGTACTGGATGGGGATGGTGGAGGGGAATCGAAAAGTGGGTGCCCAGGAATCTTGTGGCAAAATAAAAAAGCCAATCCATATAGTAAGGGTTCCTTTTGGTGCATTTTGTTGCATAGTGCGATTTTGGCGCCGTGCACAACCAGTGCAATATTCAGCAAGACAACAGAATCGTGAAACACAAATGTATGGCCAGGAACACATTTCATCAGAACGGTGCAAACAGTTAAGAGCTTGAGGGTTCAGTGCAGAACTCTTTGGAGGTGGACCAGTTGAGTTGAATCCCCAAACATGGTCACCGAATGGTTGCACACACAATTTAATGGTTTGTCTCTCCGAAACCACACAAAAGGGTAACGAGATGTATCTATGGACCTGTATGGTACATGTGTGGATCTTTGGCCGGTATGACCTCCATCATTGAGTATCCTCGTGACCCTACATGGCCGACAACATCTTTGGACGAGGCTTTCATGAGCTAGAATAACAACTGTAGCACTAGACCTCTTTTGTAAGGTGGGATCCATATTGACAAACCCTTTTCTGGCCTTGAGTCTGTAAAGTAACGTTTTGAGCTTGCTTGGGAAGCCTTAACTGCGCAAGTTTTTCGGCATCTGCTCTTGCGCCCTCGGAAATTTTAGTATCGTATTCTTGTATCTATGATTGACATAACTAATGGTGACTGAAAGTATGATGCTCCGGAGACAAGCCGACATGAACTGCAACGGTATTACGCGTGCGAAATTCATAGAGTCCGCATATGTATCTATTCTGGGTGCAAGACATCTAACATTTCACACACCTGACGAGATCCAAAATGTTTCCAGGTTGTTTTACCCATGTTTCTCACTGCCAATTCATCACACCTTTCTCGTCAGATGCCACAGTACCCCAGCCAGAAGCAGAAACTTACATGGCGTCGGTTTTCTAATCTAACCCTCCCCAAACGGATTCGCCCCTTCCCCAATAGGTTGAAGTGGCAGAAACAGCCGTCAGAGGGCCAGATGAATCAAAAGCTCAGGGTGCAACGGTCACAACAGCAAGAAGAAATCAACAAACTGCAACACCAAATGTTTTGTTGTGAAATGAATGCAGTCATAAAGAATTGCGAGCAAAAGAGACAGCAGGCAGCGCTGGGGCGGCAGTTGGAGACCTAAGAAAGAGGGACACAAGAGGGGCGAAGGAGAAAATGAACCCTCTGCTCTTGTTTGTCTGGCCTCAGTGCATGTCGGCCAGTTTCTGCACCTTGCATCTGTCGTGGTGCCTCTTCAAGTTTGGTTTCTTGACAGATTTGAAAAATCCTGTTGTTTGCACTCTCGAACGCTGACAACCTGTTTGTACATAGTCGGCAGCTCAGGACCGATTTGCTTTGCGGCGGGATAGCGATGTTATTGTGCTCAGGAAAAAAATGGCGCTTGTTGGGATCATCAGTTGGGATACATAGGGTGACAAATAGAAAACTTTTGCCCCCACCCCCTTTCTTTTCCCCTCTGCACCTTTCTTAGCCTTGTAACGACTCCTGTGGCGAGTCAGTGAAGTGTTGTGGTTTGGAAGGCGCTTTGACGGCCAGTTGATGCCTTGCTGAACTGCTTGAAGCAGCCCCCCCGAGGAGTCTTGAGGATTCCCAGTGAGGATGCGTAATCATCTACCCCCTCCCCCGCCCCTGCGAGAACAAGGCTATAAGCACTGAAAATGACGGCAACAACACCTCCTGTTGTTTTGACAAGGGCGATGTCTGTGCACACCCTGAGAGGACACAAACAGCAAAGCAATGAATCATTGAGGCCCAGACAGCCATGCCCATGCATCAAACTCACGTCCTGAAGGGAGGGGCAAATCGTGGCAGGACCATCCCCAGCCCCGCATCACAGGACAAACTTGATCTTACAGACATCCATAAAAAAGAACCACCAAGTTCCATGACTCCGAAACTTGCGGAAACAACATCTCGTGTTGTTCCGACAGGGGCGGTTTTCTCGCAGGGGGGGGGGGGGGGCTGCGACGCGTCGTAGCAGGCGTCGTATGACCACGCGTCGCAAAAACCCTCTTTTGACGGATGTGCTCAGACCTGGGTGTTGCTGGTGCATCGAAGTATGTATGGTGCGCCTGTAATGTTTTGTGGTCCCATTTCACCTTCTTTGAACTATGGGTCCCAGTCTCCATGTGAAAGCACAAATACGACAGTCACTATTACAACCCTGTTCCATGGTGTGGCCTGCGGAACAAGACCCAGACACACACACACACAGGGACTCCAAAGGCAACCGCAACAACTGAAGCAAAAGAGTCGCATCTCCAGCGTTGCGTTTTGGAAAATTCCCCAACCCGTTCACCCCTCGTACAGGAAGAGGAGCGAGGGGGGGGGGGGGGGGGAGGCAGTCCCTGGGGAGCGGGCCGCCCTCCTCCTTTGGTAAACAGCCATTCTGACATCGCCACAAGTAGGCCCTTCCTCACCTTAAGCGCCTCACTGCTGCCGGAGGGGAGCGGTGACGGGTCACCAGTGCACAGCACCATGCAGACCTGTGGAATACAATCACTTCCGCAGAGACAAACGACGAATATGAGATCCAGACGAACGGCATTCAACTGCGGTGAGGGACAACAAAGTGGTTTCTGCCATAGGAGAACGGTGTGCTGGGCTGTGTAAGAGCCTCATGCATCCCATTATGACCCACCTGCAACCCCCAAACGGCTGGCGCTGGCTGTGGTCCTCAACGCTCGCCCACCAAAACTCGATGCACCCCTCTGTACACGGGAGGTGGTCATGGAGAGTACTGCACACAATCAACACAGGGCTGTGGAGCCGCCGCACCCACAGTGCGGGGGCGACCAAAAACGGCACAAATTTGCTGTCGGGTCCAAAATTGCCCAATGCTGATTCGATACTGCGAACCGGAAATGTGCACTGGCACGTCGGGACGAATATGCTGCCGGGAGCCAGAGAGGTGGGGCCCCTGCGTAACGGTACGCACCGGGCGCACACCGTGCAGCCCTTTGCCCAGAGTCCGCTGCACAGTCTTTGGCTGTGCAAACCTCATCCAGGTGATGCACAGCGTCAGATGCGGCATCTGGCACACATCCAACCTTTCTGACAAGGGGGGCCATGGTCACGCACTCTGTGTCGTCTGAAGACAATGTGGTGCCGGGGTGTTCACTGCGCCCCTTCTCCTGTCTTTCAGGCAATGGCAAAGCACAGGTAAAACGGGCGGAAGCTGCCAGCAGGATGCAACCGTGGGACATGTGGGGGGGTGAGGGCTGGAGGTATGTGGGACCCATGAACACCAGCACACCCCATTGCCCACGCACTGCCTCCAGCACACGGAGTGGCGGTCTTTACCAACACAGCGGTGCTCCAACAACGCTTGTGGGGCGGGGGAGGGGGGGGGGGGGATGCCATCGGCTGATGATGAACAGCGTGCGAAAATGCGGGGGCTTTGCATGTTTCTCTCATTTCCCCCAACCACCACCAGCGTATCGCCACTGCGCGCCACGCTCTCCACACCCGTCTGTCGGCACGTGCAGAGCAGGTGGGCCATACAAGAGACATGGCACTGGGTACCGCTGCATCACGGTGATCAACAAGCGTTGATGGGACCCCTTAGCCGCAGCCCCAGGCAGTGCGGGTGCAAAAAAAGGACAGGAGATGTGCTGGCGTAGGGGGGCTGACGGTGCAAAACGAGGCGACGTACCTGGCTCTCCTCAAGCACTGGCATGGCCGGAGCCTTGTGCACCAGGTCCCAAGGCTTCAGTAGTATATCATCTGTGCACAGGCAGAGGCACGTGAGATAAAACCAGAAGCGATGCCTCAGAGGGAGATGGCGTGGAGGAGTGACATCTCCCCTGAAGCACCCTCGCGCACACCCGCACACATATAAGACAAACACCCACACCCACCAACACACACACAACACGCACACACAACAAAACACACAACGCACATGCAGACATACACAGTCCAGGTGTAGACTTGTCATTACCATTACCATTGCTTACCATTACCATTGGTACAATTACCATTGCTTAGCGGCCCCGTCGGGGGGGGGCGGGGGGGGAGCTGATGTCGTTTGGGGATTTGCTTGACTGCAGCTGACACAACCACGCACATACCTATGCACCCACCCACCCGTGATCCCCTCTTGGGGGGGGGGGGGGGTATCTGTGCAGTGACTGGCCCATAATGGGTGGTGTTGTGACGCAGAAGCACGCCGCAAAAACTGCAGCCAACACATCACCTGCACGAGCATACTGGCGTTCAGTCCAAAGCCGCAACCAACACAGCACCCCAACAACACCCAAACCTCAACAACAGCCACATATTTTTCTGCCAATCATGGCAAAATGCATGTGCCGTGATTGTCCAGCCACCACATCATCCAGGGCCGTTGAGAAGCACCCGTGAGTATGCCCAAAGCTCTTGAGATTCCCCACTGAGTACCCCCATCGTTCTCAAGGCGGTCCAAAGAGTCCCCACGCAGCTCTTGAGGCGCCCCACGAGTACCCCCGTGGCTCCTGGGTTGCCCCCATGAGGAGCCCACATGACACTGCAGGCAGCCGCAAGAGTACCGCAGCGCACTAGAGGCGCCGTGTATTGACAGCCTGACCTCTGCAAGGCAGCTTCCGCCCCATTCCCTTCAAACAGCCTCAAACTCGGTACCTTACACATGCCTCTGCCCATGACAATTACCAATGACGCTGCCTATGACTCTGCCCATGACTATACCCATGACTCTGGCAGAAGTGTACTCGGCTTTGTCGGAGGAATGCGTTCAACTATGTTGTGGGCGGTTCAACACTGCTTGAGCTGTGGGCCCCATCCGCCAGAATGGGTTGTATCGTTGCAAACAAATATTCCAAAAACGCCCATGGCGGATATGTTGGCGGACATGCGACCGATCGCATTGCAGAACGTGACATTCAAGTGGTTGGCAACGTGTGTGCTGCTGCAAGTGCAAGATGCACTACAGATAGTGGTGCCGGCGGCGCAGAAAGGGTTCATGAAAGGGCGGAGAATGCTCGATCATATTGAGCGAGCGAGGTTGCTTTGGGACTCTTCGGATGCTGTTAATATGTTGCCGGTGGACTTTTCGAAGGTGTACAATTCAATACTACACGCCTTCTTCGCAGTAGCGCTGCGATTCTTTGCGGTGCCGGAGGCATACGTCCAGCTGTTGGTGTCAGCGTTGCGGGGTGCAGGGGGTGCAGTGTTCTTTTGTATTGATGCCGGGTACGTACAGTGTATCAGCATGGTCCCAGGATCAGGCATACACCAAGGGGATTTTTCCCCTTGCCGGCGGTTTTTTCCATGCTGACCACGTTTTTGGTATATGCCATGCGACAAGAGTGCCCTGACGTGGAGATATTGTCGTACGCTGATGATCTGTTGATCTCATTTGATCTCATTTAGAGGAACAGGGCGGAGGCGAGAAATGGTGATGAGGAAAGTCATGGCAGTGCTGGCGAAATTCGGGGTGTATTCAAGCCTGCATCTGAACTACAAAAAGACCTATCTCCTCGTCAAGAGCCCGGGAGAGCAGGTGCCGACATATGTGGCAGGGGTACAGGTGACCAGTCGATAGAGATAACCACGTGCCTCCTCAGCGTAACCCCATCAGAAGTCACATTGCGGCCTTCACCTGGCGGTTCTTTGGTCAGAGCGGCGCGGTGGCCGTTACACTCGGGCAAGACGGAGAATGCCAGGGCCAAACAAGCATTCCAAATAGAGAACGTCTTGATTTGCCGCCTCCTCGCAACCCGGGGCCCGTTGGGGACTTCCACAATAGTGACGTGCACGAGAAACACGTTCTTGGCCAGAGAGCCCAGACCTGGAAAAAAGGGTGAAGCTTGAAGCAAAACCGACCCTCCGATGAGAAGACTGCCAATGACACAGCGCAAGCACGTGCCCGCGTGTGGAGCAGAACAAATGGCCAAACAAGAGCAAAGGCGCCGTGCTGTCAAAGGAATTTGCATGGTGCCCGGTGTCCCTTTTTGGTCGCACCAACAGACCTGTCACGTGGGGTAGTGGGGGAGCCCCCCCGCCCACACGAGGGAACAGCCTGCTGACCGTCAACGCAGCCCCACACAAGGGCCTCATTGTGCCCGAACGGGCCGAAACGTGCCAATGTGCACAGCAAAGAGCTGCCAATGTGCAGGACATGAGCCCAAACGTGCACCACACATCCCATTCTCGACTAGCGCACTATGCGCCAACGCTCACGGCAAATACCGCCGTTTCTACTCCACCACAATCAACTGGTGCCAAAAATCATGGCAACAACACCCAGCGATCCACTCATGTTCGGACAAGGTGCTGTTTGGCGCAAGGGGTGTGTTCTGCGGCATCCATGATGACCAGACCAATGGGGTGGGTGTCCGGGCCAACGAGGACATGGGCAGGAACAGCACACCTGCCAACAGCATGTCGGAGTCCTGCCCAACAATTGCAAACCGCGCATCAACAAGAGTGCGACCAGTCCGTATCACGTGATTCAAAATCTTGGTTTCGCCCTCCCCCACATCCAAATGGTCGCTCAGGACACAGCTGATGCCTCGCTGACTTGCGAATTGTGTGGCCCACGTCCTTGAAACAAAATAGAATCTGGGAGTGCTGCACGCCCGAACCCTGCTTCCTGAAGGTGAAGGTTGACTGCTGCAGGCCGGCAGGGTTGCACGCAGCACAAGCTGACAGGCGGGCGAGGCCAGTTCCGCTGCCCGCCCCTATGCGGGGTGAATTTCACCCATTCCCACGACAACCAAACCATAGCAATCCCCATTCCAAATGGCACGGGTCACCGCGTATAAGGGCGGACGGCAGCGTGGTTTGTCCGCAGTGGTTTGCCCAACGCCTAATGTGATGGGGGCGATGGACGCTGTCCTGGGCTCGGGTCGGTCGTTGCGTTGGGTGAGAGCAAGTGGTGTGCCGGCAACTGTGTCATCCGTTTGGGCTGAAGGATGTTCGTTGGATGCGTGCCACTGGGGTCGGGCAGGCAGGCTTTGGAGCGGAGGAGGGGCGGGGGGGGTTGGACCCGGAGGGGGGTGGTCTAAGGGGGCGGGGGGGTTGACCATCCTCCTTGCCAACAGGACTCCCAAACATATTCGGCGCCGAAGGTATCAGTATCAGTTCATGGCATCCCATTTTCATAGTGACATACCATTGAATGTGAACCGCTGACTGACACCCCAAGCATATACCCTGAAAAACACACAGTACATTGGCGCCGAAGAAATTTTTTTTCAGGTGGAAGGGGAGGAGGTGGGGGGGGAGGGGGTCCTCCTTACAATTTTGTCATTCTAATGCGTCGCTGAGGTCGGGGGCATATTGGAGTGGAAGGGGTCGGCTACATGTTCCCCTTCCCAGCGGCATTGCATAGGAACGTGCCCTCTGGGCCAAGTCATCCCAAAGGCGATGGTGCAGGTCGACTGCCGCACATCATTCGCCCCCCATACCTCAGCAGCCGTTGACAGCAGCGGGGCACATACCAGACACGGAGGGTGACGTCTTCCAGGATCGTAGTGCCGGGGGTCATGGCTGCGCGCCAGACCCGTTCCAGACCGGCACGTTTTGCCCGGCGCCGCCGTTTCTCTGCACTCTGCCCACAGATGACAAGCGCACAGTCAACGAGCACAGGTACCCACGGATGGAGGGGGCGGGCCCCCGGTGCTCGCCCAGGAGCAGAGCACCGCCCAGAGTGGGACACAGACAACCTGCGTGCGCTTTTGGAGCAATGGTACCCAGTGCACCGTGTCGGGGTGCCTTGCATGGGGCCGTGCGGGGTGGCGGGCGGCCCACGCTTGTGTTTTTCGTTGTAAGCCCCGGTTTGCAGTGCGTACGCATCTGTTGTGGGCGGTTCAGGGCACGGAGCTGGCGAAGATTGGAGTGTGAAGGGGGCGTGCGCGATCCCTCAGGGCGGGTCAAATTCGCCTGGACAGAAAATGATTGAGTCAAGAGTCCACGACTTACACCCGCGTGGCCTGGTCTGACTGACTTTTGGAAACGCGTTGCTGGGCACGCCAGCCCGGCCAGGCCTGTCTTGGTCTCTTCACAAATTGCCCTGCTTTCACATGGTTGCTCGGTCGGACACAACCACAAGACGAAAGCCCTTACATATGGCACCCACCAGTAGAAACCAGACCCCGCCCTTGAGAGAGGAGGAGACTTTGGTATACACACCACACTCATGCCTTCAGGAGTCACGCCAACTCACCCACCCCCGATGCACTGAGCACCACCAAACGATAGCAGCCAAGCTCAGCGATTGGTGACCTCTGGAAGGTCGAAAAACTCCTGCATCGCACGTCAACGTCTGAAACGTGTCCAGGTGATAGACCGTGTTGTAAGGTAATGGAGTGGTCGGTGATGGGGGGTGATGGCGGTTGGTCGAAGGAGACAGGCAATCACAAACCGATGATGACCGGCATCGGAATGCAAAGCAATGGCAAGCTGCTGCTGCACGCTGCTAACCCGTAAAAGGGGTGCATCACCTTTGTAACGGACAAAGCACATAAAGTGCAAAAGCAGCAACCTTCGCCACAGAGCATCCGTCGAAGAATAGACACAATTGCTTCGTTGGGCACAGCCTCTCGACCGTCCACTGCAGAAGGTCTAGAAGAGCAACGACGTATTTATTGAATCCGGTCTCCAGTGTCTCCTGCATCGGACACACGGAAAAACGTAGCATACAAAAGTGCTGGGCGCATGTGAGAGAGAGACACAACGCGCGCGCAACCCCACGTGTACAGTCGCACAAGCGTGCCGCTTGCTTCGCCTCCTCCGGCCTCTGGCTGCCTGTGGTCCTTGTGCTCCCTACACAACAATGGCTCTCGATGCAAAATCTTTACAGGTGTCGAACCACCGCTGGGGACACTCCCAGAGTCGTGAGAGGATAGGTTGTCTTCGCAGGTGCCAAGAGCCTGTTAGCGGCTCGCCTTTTGTGTCTCTGTCGTTTTGTGTCTTTTTCGTCCCCTTGCCACCGACGTGCTGGCCAGTCTCGCCAATCGGGGCCCATTATCCATCGCAATCCCCCGTCGATGGTGCGTGGGAACCAGGAGCAGCACACTGGGACGTGCTCACAATTCACTGCAGAAGTGACCACGGACTGGTCTCCGGGGTCTCGTGGGGGGATTGGGAGGTCTGCAGGACTCTCCAGAGGGGCCCTTGTGTGTCCCAGCGGTCCTCAGAACAGCTGTTGCCTGTGGACACCCAGTCACCGTGTCGCCCTTGACATCAGGGGTGGCCGTGGCTGCAAAATGCAGAGGGTTGTGGGATACACGGTGCGCAGCGGGCGGGGCAGTCCCCTGCGTCTTGACGGACCCCCCAAAATGGGTTGAGGCAGCACTTTTAAAGATGCGGCCGGGACAATGAACAAGGGCTCGGGTGGCCGCTGCACTCGACCTACCCCCGCAATGGGCCAGAGATGTGGCGGTCAGAGCGCACCTGCTCATACGAGATGGGCGCTGCACCCGCCGTCTTCTTCCGCAGGACGGGCTTTGACGGTTTGTCTCCGGCTCTCCTTCTTCGCTGGTCTCTCATGTTCTCTAGGCTCTCCAAGAACCCTGCAGGAATGGAGGGAACACCCGCCGCCGCTGCCCCAAGTCGTGCCACAGGCCCAAACGCCCTACTCTGCCGATCACAGCCATGCAATCAGACAAGGCGAAGCCCAGTGTGCAGTGTAGCCGCGAAGCAGAGCGAAGGCGGACAGCAGTAGCACGGCAGGCCTCGGGGCTGTCAGCAAGCGTACGTGGCTATCATAGCTGGCGCCGTGCGACACTGCCCGCAGCCCGCCTGGTGTCATTGCGTGCCACGGCCTACAGCGCGGCGGGGGGAAATGAATCGGGAGGATGAAGGAGTCTGGTCCCACACCGAAGGGTGCTTGCGATACGGGTGCAGCCGAGAGCGCCGCCCTGCGGGGCATTCCATGAATTGACGGGGGCGGCTTGGCCGCCTTGGAACACGTGCAAGAGCCGTGGGGGCGCCTGCGCCTGCTGGACTCAGCCCGGACGCATGCAACTCACCAGATTGCGGATTGTGGAGGGTATGGGCCTAGGGCGGGGTGACGACCATCGTCCGATGATGGCTATCTACAGGGCACACCCTCGATCCGCGCTCATCATGTCCTTCGCCCGCCTTTTGACAGAGGGGTGGGCGGAGGTTGCTTGTCCCACTGCGCCCCCGCCAACCCCCTGAGGCACCTTCGAAGTCTTTGCCTGTCCCCATGCCGCCGTCCGCTCAAGCTCCACCGCATTCGGGCCCACAGGCCTCAACGGGGCACCCCCGCTGCACCAGCTGCCCTGGCGACACGCACGGCAGCCCGCGCGTGGCACACACACACGCACGCACGCACGAGACACGCCGTGGCACATCACGGGCACACGTCCCCTGGCCATGACCCTGTAAATACACAGCGACATGCACATCCAAAACAACGGGGAGGCAGAAGTGAGATGGGCTTCAATGCACAGTACTCTGCGGCGGGTCCGAAGGTCTGCAAAATTCATGGTGCAAAACCACTGTAGTGAGACGGGGTGTCCGACTGTCGAAAAGCGCGTGCCTGTGCAAAGGGGAGGCTGGTGTTCAAAAGGGGTGGCATCCGTAGCCCTTTGTTCAGCAGCATTTCCCCGTCTCCCTGAGTAATTGAGGACCTCGGAGTCCGTTCACTTGAGAGAGCACCCGCGGTCCTGCAGGAGCGATCGCAGCACATTCCGGCTACCGACAAGGGGGCGCAACATGTGAATTGGGTCGCACACCCTAAAGGTCTACTGCTGCACGCACGGAGGCACATGCCTTCGTCCAGGGCAATGTGGAGCAGGTTCATCATATCAATGGCCACCACATCGTATGTCTCCAGATTCCGGACCCTGTGCAGGACAGAGGGAGGCAAGGGGAGAGGAAAGGAGGGAGGGAGGAGAGAAGGGACGGAGGTGATGAGGGACGGAGAGAGGGAGGATTGAGCGCATCCACCCGGCCACGAAGCAATGCAGCTGCCCAATGCCATTCGATCCCAGAAACCCTATGGCACCTGATCCCGGTTGCAATACGCTTAGGAGAGTACCGTTGCTGTACAACCTCCAGGGACAATATCCTTCGGTGCCTGGTTGACATTGATGAGGGCGAGTCGTTCGCTGTTGGCCAATGTCCCCTGTCCCGTACCTTCTTTCGTTCGTATGCCACCACTTCTCTGATTGCCAACTGTCCGCCGAAACCGACGACCCATTGTCTGAGCCATCTGTGGGCCCTGACGCCACTTCATCCCACTTTACTTCAATCTCTGAACCCCCCCAGCCAGGTTGCCCTCTGAACACGCAGTACACATCCCCTCTGATCTGACATCTGATCTCCGAGGTAAAGAAATCCCTCTCTCTGCGCATGCGAATCGATGCCCCCCTTGCCCCACTCACTGCTTGCCTGTCTGTCCACATATTGTGTGTGGGGGGAGGATGCATGCAGCCGGATTTGAGGAAACGCCAAGGACCCCAAAACGGGGGTTGCTCACCCCTGCTGGCCCTTCCCCAGAGCAGATGGGTCAGAGAGGACATCCGCCACTGGGACATGCAAAAGCAGGTGCCTCCCGGTGAGACCTAGACGAGGCAGTAGCACCACTGCCATGCCGAATGATTTCCGTTCCCCTACCCCTATACCATTTGCTGGGGAGGGAAAACAAGGATCAAACGAAAAAAAAAACAGGATCTCGAGCAGTGTCTGCTGTCTGTTTTTTTGTTTTGCAGTCCCAGCCAAAATCATCAGCGTTGGAGAAATCAAACCAGGAGGGGCATCGACCCTCTGGTGGGGGTCGCGATGGTGCCCACTTACTGCACGCCAACGTGACTGTCTCACAACGCTGAGGCCGTGGAAATGGGGTGTCTTCCGGTTGCCGCAGTTGCCCCTTCCAAAGAATGGCGCCGGAGGGGGGTAGGGCGGGGGGGGGGGGGGGGGGTGGCAGGTGTGTGCAACGCAATGCCACAGGCAAACGTGTCGAAAAGACAAACGTGCAATTCAGTCGTCACAAGGGTCCAGCAGTATTCCACACCCGGTGTGTGCGTGCGCCTGAAGGGGGGGGGGGGGGGGGCTGGCGAGAGATGCAGAAGTAGGAAGGAACAAAGCGCCAGGGCTCAGGCCACACTTAAACCCCGAGCGGAGGCAGCAAGCAGCATCTAGAAGCTGCAAGCCTGGATAAGGGATTCCATCTGCATAGCTTGTACCTTGCACTTGATCCCAGGAGATGCATAAGACCAATGACACCCATGGCGAAGAGGTGACGTGTCAGCACCGGCGAGGAATGCTACCATCGAAAGATCCAAAACACCATCGCTGTGGAGTGCAGCAGGGAAAACGACGGGGCAAATGACGCAAAGACACGCGGGTACTGACACGCCCGTGCACACAAAAACACGGACAGATGGACGGATGGACGGACACACACACACACACACACACACACAATGCAACAATGCAGCAATGCAAAAGGAAAAAGACTACTTTCAACCAAAAATAATGTTGATTTTAGCCTCAATCCCAAAATTTGCATTGATTCAAGCATTCGCATCAGCGAGTGAAAGGTGTGTATCACCAATGCAGGTGCAGGGTGAGGTGAACAAAACCATAGGAAATGACCTCCGGGTAGGAAATTTTTGGGGCTGTGTTCTACAATTATGTTCCATAATGTCATAGACGAATGGTGCTCTGGACTCACTACAACCCGAGTTCATCCAAGTTTTCTCTCCATCAGCAAGCATTGAAGCGCAAAGCAAAGATGCAGAGCAAAGGGACACCTGTTGCGCCTACTGTCTTGTACCGGGACTAGGTAATCCCATCCACGGCGGATTGGAGGTCCCGGAAACCCCCCCCCCCCGCCCAGGATGGGGGGGAGGGGGTTGTTTGCCCGGCGCGCGCCCGGCATGCGCCCGGCGCGCTACTTTTGTATTAACTATCCCGGCTTTAACACCAGATTTACCCTCCCCCAGAGGAGCCCCTCAAGTCGACTAGGGTGGACCACACAAACCTTCCCCACAAAGCACGTTGCATAAAGTCCAAATAGTCAAATTCAACATCAATGTGTGTCCATCACGTATTGCCGAATAAACAACTTGTTCCCCACAAGTGTGGGCATCAGTACATTCTCACTCAGAGAACTCACGACAAACTGTGATGGTGGAGCGCTTCTAGCAGCATAACACAAACACATCTGCCTCATCCTCTCCCTCATCTTGCGTGGCGGCTGACTTGCTTTCATCAGTCCAAACATGAGGCGCGACATGGTCCCATGGCCCATAAGGTGGGTGACGGACCTGCCTCCGAACGCAAAATTGCGTGAAATGCAACAAAACACACACGGATTAGTGCAACTCATTAGGGCCGCCACGCTAGATCGACACACAACTATCCAAACAAATGTTGAATGTGTGCCTTATACCACCCATGCACATCATTGTACGACAGTTGGCGGGCCGTCAAAGTTCCATTCTTCTTCCAATGAATGGCACAATGACATGAATCCGCCTTGAAACCACTGAAGCAGAGCTCGGGATGGCCTTGGGTTCCTTGAAGGTACTTGCTTAGCACTTGCGCCCAGAAGCGATCAATGTAGATGCTCTGGCTTCCCCTATCACTCAGCATGGCTACATCACCCCTGCCGCCTCAGGGGCCCTCTTGTGGGCGGAATGGCTACATCACCCCCGGGGTCCCCGGGGTTCTCGGGGTCCCCATGGTGGGGATAGATCAATACGGCTACACCGCCCCTACCTTCTCGGGTTCCCCATAGTGGGGAGAAAAGAGGGATGGGAAATGGGTAAATATGGTTGAAAACGGGTAAAAATGGGTGCCAAAATTCAAATATGCCACATCCAGAATGCATAAGAAGCTTGAAAAAAAAATCCGGGTATTGAAGAAAAAACTTGCGAAAAGGGGCATTCCCCATATCTTCAACTGGAAAGGGGCCACACAAGAAGCCTAGATTACGGCTCCATGTCAAAAGTGGCCTAAAAGGATGCCCGGCGCGCTGCCACTCCTCCAGGCGCGAATCGTGGATTGGAGCTTCGATGAACCCCCCTACCCCGTCTGCCTATGTCTGTGGACCGAAATTTTCGAAAACCACCAAATACAGTGACATGCAAGCACAAAGCAAAAAACGATCCACGCAAGCACCAAGCCAAAAAAAGATCCACACATGCTTTGTCAGTAAACATGCAACAACAAAGCAAAAAACAAGCCACAAATTCTTCTTAAATACAATTGTTCAACATGCATCCGGTGTTGTGGCGTGGCATGCAAGCACAAAGCAAAAAAAAACAGTCCACCAATTCTTCTTGATCGAATTTTTATTTTGAAATGTTTATACAATGTATATTGCAAACATAGTGCAATTGCAACCCCCCCCCCCCGTTCCGGCGAGAAAACCCCAATGTTCCGGCGCAACGTTCCGGCGAGCCGTTTTTTCAGCAAAAGAGGTTCCCGGTGCCCAGGATCTCAGTCCCAGGGCGCAAACACACCTTCCTTTTGGTTGTTCGGTAGTTGGAGTAATGTGGAAACCCAAAGCATCCCTCAAGTTGCAAAAAAAAATTTTCATCTCTCGGTCTGTATATGGTTCCTGGTAAGCAGTATTTCAGAACCTGCCACTGGTCCAGTGGATATGCACTGGTCTGCAGATCTGTAAGCGTGGGATCAATCCCCTCTAACGGGCCACCGAACTTTTTTGCACTTTTTATCACTTGGCTCTGCCACCCACGGAAGTTTTTTGCACTTTTCTGTCACTCTGATCGGCATTCAAAGCTGTCCTTTTTTTTTCCATGCAGAAACAAGTCTGAAAGAAAAGTGGCAACAGGCCGACAAATGCACACAAGTGGAGAATTGCATCAAACTGCACTTCACATCTCAGACAAGTGTAGTGTTGTTGCCGTTCATTGTAACCGAGCCACAAAAACAACATTTCAACATCTCTGCCAGTGGATGGACGAACAAAAGTGTTACTGGCAAAGTGGACGACAACGGTTGACAGTAGCAGCAAGCGTTTTCACTGAAAAACATTGAGCCTCACAGAATCACAACGTTCCGGCAAAACGTTCCGGCACGTTCCGGCAATTCCGGTGACCCGAACGGGGGGGGGGGGGTTGTAATTGCAAATGACAAATACAACAAAGAAGCTGCCTAAGCCCAACTGAGACTTTTTGGTACACAAGAGTGCAATGTTGTGGGGGAAATCTCTTCTCATGCAATATTGAGACCCGTGCCATAACCACGGCACCCACTTGGCAAAGCCCATTAAGTGGCTTCCATGGCACACATGAGGCTAAGGCTAAGTGTTTGCACTGCGTGCGCACTGCGTGCGCACTGCGTGCGCACTGCGTGTGCACTGCGTGCGCACTGCGTGCATATTGCGCACGCAGAGGCTAGGATACTCACCCAAGAATACCTGTCACCTGTTTACTAGAGGGAAGACTGAAAGGTGTCAATACCATAGGGTTGGCTAGGTGTCCATCGATACTTCTGGTTGTAGTTGTAACCAACAGCATCGTCGAAGAAGAACTGTCCGGTCCTGGTGTCGACTCGCCACCATTGAGTATCGGCGATCGAGAGCCTTCGAGCGACGATGACCACTTTGACTTCTCTGCAGTTGTGGACGTGGCCATACCGGTCGATGACCTTGAGCATCTCGGTTCGAGAATCACCTTGAAGTCGACCAAGGTTTTGGTGCACGTACTATCTGTCGGGAAGAGTACTCTGCAGGGCGAATTGAACCGCCTCTACGGATACGAGGCTCGCTGCAGTGTCGGCAATGACGACGTCGAGATCCGGGCCGTGTTGACTGTGTACACTTTGTCGATGGGCCTCTTCTAGGGGGAAATGGTTGACAATTCAAATATGCCACATCCTAAATGCTTGGGAAGCCAAAAAAACCCTGGTACGGAACCAAAAACTTGTGAAAAGGGGCCAAAACTAGGGTTCAAGTATTTGCCGACATCCAAAACTTCGCACTGCGTGCGCACTGCGTGCGCACTGCGTGCGCACTGCGTGCATGGCATTCCCTAAGAAGGTGTGTGCCTCCATACCACACTGCTTGTGTGGAGCTGAAAAAACTTGCACCTCTAGGACACACCCCTGTGGGCCCCAACCTCAACATATAAAATGCCACCCTCCCGAAAAGTGCCACACACCACCAATTTGGTTCCATGAAACTCTCCAATCCAACCCTTGCCAACCCTGACCCATATATTCATCCCAAATTCATTTTCAGGATTTGGAACCACGGTCGATCTAGCCTTGGATGGTGTCCTTTTAAACCGGTGATCGTTTCGTCATGGTTCTTGGTGACAAACGTTCCACAGGCACTAGAAACCGCGTGTTGAATTACGCATCACTTGCATACCGGTTTTCGTGTACAGTGCTGGGGCCTGCCCCAGGGGTGTCACTTGACATCCATGCAGGGGGGCTGCATGGATCCTCGTGTTCACGCGTGGTGTTCTGATGCTTCCTGCCCTGGAGACCCCGTTGTTGTGCTGCACGAAAAAAATGTTTGTTTTGGTCAAAATGCCTGCGACTTCAGACAACATCGGTGCATAGGTTTACCAAGACATGTCTTCTTGTTTTGTTTTGGTGCGGTTACAACTGGCGTGGGGCTTATATGGGCCGATCAAAGTGCCATGGGAACCACAATGGCAAAGGCTCTGCCATGATGCCAAAAGTGGTGACCATACTTCTTCATGCTACACATGCCATGCCGCAACACACAACTCTTGGCCATCTTACAACCCAATTTTCAGGTACACACAGCACACAAGTCGAAATCTCTCATTGCTAATTTATTCCTTGTCTAATCCCATGATACAAAAAATGAGGAAAATAATACCTATGTGTTGTTTAGGAGATGGGCAGGGCTGCTTTGGTCAACAGCGGCAGAACGGTACTTTGGTTTTAAAACTGGTGACGTATTGAAGTGAAGTGGAGGGGGGGGGGGGGGTTAGCCCTTGTTTGCACACCGACCTTTGTGTCCCAGAGCCGCACTGCACCCACAATCTTTTCTCATGATTCACTGAGTATGATACAGCGAGTGTCCAGTGCTTCACCTCTCGTGGGACCTGCTGTTGATTGACGCGGTCAATTGTGTTAACTGTTGACCGGAGCGAGGAAAGCTCAATTTTGTGGGTCAGAGTGGACAGTCTCCTCAAATAGCGTCCCTAACCGTTTGGCATCTGCTCTGCTGCAGGCATAGGCACAGTCTTCGCAGGCCGCCAGTCAAACCAATGGCCGTGAACTTTGGAGGTTGCTCTCCCCCGCAAGTGCAAGACCTGGGGCCATGTCATTCGCGGTGAGCTGTCTACCTTTGGACAGTCAGCCATCCAACAAACAACGCTGACAGATCACCACCCACCGAAGGAATGAGCAACAGTGCCTCTGGCATTCTTCCCCACGGTAAGTGAAACTGGACTCTGCCTCCGGCGAGTTCAGTTCATCCCCACACTGTGCCGAGCGCCCTCACAAAAGCGTCACCAAACTTGGGCGGGGGTCGTCAGGTATGGAACAGCGTCCCCTCCCTGCCATGCCTAGTGTTGTTTGGACAAGGCCGTTGTCTGCACGCCTCAGCAAATAGTACAGCAGGGCTCCCGCGGTCCCCCATTCACGGGAGTTGGTTGATGGCAGTACGCCAGCATGTGACACGCTAGCCTTGGCTCGCGGCCCAATCTTGGGCGGGGGTCGTAGCTTCGCTGCCACAAATGGTCTGTCGTACACTGTTGGAGGCATAACTATGCAGTCACACAATTGGCCGGTCCAAGACTTCAGATGCGGAGACACTATTTCTGCCTGCGCCGAGATTCACTGTAGAGCACTGTATTGTGTGTCGCAGACAGCAATGTGCCGTTGTGGATGATGAAAGTAACATTTCGCATTGTCAGCATTGATCTTCTGATGCAGTGGCCAGGGAGGCCTATGGAATGAAGACAACATGCACACATATATAACAATAGGAGAATGCTTGGGACTCTGTGTATCTCAGACTATCTGTGTTTCTCTGTGCATCTGTTTGTATCCCTGTGGAACCCCGCGCATCTGCGCACTCTGAGTATCTGTGTTTCTCTGCGTATCACGGTGCACCTCTATGCATCTCTGAGAGATGACTTTGGCCACAGCCAGTGGGAATCGGATGCCGCTGCATCCTGGACACCCGGCGGGGCAATACATTGGGCACAAAATTATAGCAAAGATGGAGGAACAGCACGTCATAACCCGGCGACTTTGACCGAAAACGAACGAGATAACCAAACGTGATCGTGGGCCAGTATTGCACTGCGTGAGCATGGGTACCTTGACGGCAAAACTAACAGAAAATAGCCATGGGGGAATACTTAGGCCAAATGCGCGCCGCGCGCACCTTTTGAGATGGTGATCCCGGGAAAAGCTGAACTGCTTCCGACTATTTCCCACTTCCTCTCCTGCCAGGGTGCCCCTGGTTGCCGCAATAAATGGACACACACGGCGTCAAGCGCTCTCCACTTGAACAGCACATCACAAAACCAGCAGAAAAAAATGCCTTGTCAACATGCATCGGTATCACGAGCCCTGCTTTGTACACGTCCAGCGGACACAACCGAACGACGAACTTGCCAACTGAGTAGAGCCGAACCAGAACAATGCGCCCAGAGCTGCACATATGCGACGCTCAATGCACCGGAGAGACTTCCCTCCCTTTAGCCACCCGTCGCCCAGATGTGTCCTGTTGTGTACACGGAATACGCGCCATAATCTATCGCGCTGCGTTTTGCAACAATCCTCGCGACTCGGCCTGCGTGACGCATGTGATCGTCCGCTACCCTCCTCCTCCTCCCTGTGGCCCTGCTTTGGCCCCATTCTGCGGGCCTGAGGGTCTTCAACCAGCGTTCGACCCCGCGCTGAACACATGATCGATGGGCGTGGGCCCTGCAGTGCTGTTGTGCCCCGGACTGATCAACTTGGCATGAGCTCCCTCAGTACTAGTGAACAGTGAACACCCGTGCACTATGTATTCCACGCCCTGGGCCACAGTACGCACTGAAGGTTGGACCCGGAAATAGGCACAGTCCCACCCCCTTGGCTACATACGGCCCCTCCGGGGGATGCCGCTGAATTACGGCTTGGCTTTTTTTTTTGCTTGACTCTGATCATGGGGCGCCTGATGATGATCGATCTTGATGGCGCCACGACGCGCACTTCCAGCCGTGAAACGCCTGCGCTCGGCCCCAACCGTGGCACCACTCAAATTTGTGCGGCGGCCTGAGGCGCCCTGAGTTCCCAACACTCAGCGAAAAGGGTCGGGGTATTCCACTAAGCGTTCACTGAGCGCAGCTGCAGGTGCAGCAGGTCAAGAGGTGGTGCTTCCCAAAGGTGCTTCGTTTCGAACTCGACCGAGAAAAAAGGAAAGGTCAATGAAAAAGGAGCCGTTGATTCCATGCCTCCGAACAAAGCTGCAGAGGACTGTTTCTCCCACTGCTCACCATTGCAGGATCCATCCCCTTGGCCGACAATGCCGATAGAGTGCGGATAAGGACAACCCGGGCAGAAACCACGCTGCAGCGGGCTTCAACGCAATCGCCGCCAGCTGTGGTCCAGTAAATGGTGCCAGAGCGCCGGCCCATTGGAGGGATGGGTTGGAGGGGTTGCATAGGCGCCTCCTGGCATAAGCACTGCCGACCCACAGAAAAGCGCGTCTTGGGGGTCTGGGGCCCATTGCAGCAACCGCGTGGGGCCAGCGGGGCTGCCCACACAACCCAATCACCACCGTCTCGTTATCCCCAACTGCTGTCGCTTTGGTTCACCGCTGGCTGATGTCGGTGACCAGCAACCGGCGTGGTTGACTGGTCTGGCGCTGTGGGCCGAGTGCTGTCATGTGCATTGATACCCCACCCCTTTTATACGCCAAGAACGGTCCCGAGCGAGGGGGCACTCCTGAAAACAACTGCAAACAAGATGGAACGGGATGCGCCGTGGGGCGTCGTGCAACGCGGGTGCCTGGAACAATGTAGAGTCCGCTACCGCTGAGGTGGACGGCGTCAGGCTCAGACGACGTTGTACCAGGCCATACCTGAGCCACGAACGCAAGATGTGTGTGACCCGGGTGTAGCGGAAAAGAGGAGGTCCGGGTCACGCGTGTGAGAACTGTTGGTGCTCACAGAATACTGTGCTTGAGACTGCAGCCCACTGCGACCTGTTCTGGTATCGTGCGGGCCGTGGTGAAGGACGTGGGCCATCCTTGACAAAGAACGGGACCAACTCTGGCTCCTTACGGACAGCCCTGGGGTGCATTGTGCCCAGGAGGGAGGGAGGGAGAGGGGTACGGAGGGAAGGAGGGGAGTCGTGGGTGACGGCACGGTGTAACCCCCACATTCGTCCGTGCCCCGCTGCCCTCCAACCGTTTTGTAACCGTTTTGTAACCGCCAAGGAACCACTTATACAACCGCATGCGGCCCCGCGTGCAACTTCTCCCGATACACCCCTTCAGCCTCCCTTGCCCTCAAGCGGAGCCCTGGTTGTGAGGAAGGCGTCTCCCACATATCGCCTCCCGTCCCTCTCGCCACTCGACGCCTCTAACACTTCGCGATCCTGCCCAATGCCCACTGCATCGCTGCCCCCGAGAAGATCGGAATCGTGATGTTGTCGTTGAGCATGAACGGCTCCCACGCCTCCACGAGCGTGGCCACCAGCGCGCCCACGAGCACCACGTACTCTGCCAAGTAGATCCCCACAAACGACCACAGCCCCGTGCCCACACAAACGACAAACATCGCCAGGCTGCCCTCGAACGACTTCTTGCCCTCGCGCCCCATCTTCACCACAACGGCCTCCCCCCCGAAACTGACGCCAATCAGGGCCGCCATCATGTCCCCCAGCACGAGCCATATGATGCTGAGGACCGCCACCGCGGGCGGAAAGAGCGTCATGCTGAGCGTGCAGCCCAGGCCGAAGTAGCACGTGCCTGACAACTGCGTGCGCTCCTTTTCCCTCATGACCCGGTTGAGGAGCGAGTACGGGAAGTGGTTCATGATGGAGGGGAACATGAGGCGGCAGACGTCCCCGATCCAAGTCAGCGCCGTGCAGCACCAGGCGAAGGTCGCAAACTCCCGCTGCGTGCATCCGTGATGCCGCATCGCGTGCTGGTAGACAAGCGGCACCGCCAGGCCGACCAGATGGAACGTCTTGCGCTCGATTTCCATGGCCGTGCGCCGCACCTTGGCCATGTTCATTCCTATGCGGCTGAAGAACTCGCGGGTCTGCTTCACGCCCATGGTACGCACGTACAGGAAGGCGCCCGTGACTGAGATGGCGAGCAGCGCTGTTTGGAAAGTCATCCAGCCCTCGGACGGCTGTGTGCCCCCGTCATCCGTTACAAGCTCCCAGAAAGTCGCCATTGCTTTGCAAGTGATGCGGAGATGTTGAAAGCCGCAACGGTCACCACAACGACAACGCCTCAGGTGTCGACAGCAGGCAAAAGCAACACGCTGAATGGCAAGCATATCAGGATGATGGAGGAATTGTACAGGAATATGCACGGCTTGTGCCCGTCCTTGAAAGTGGTCTGCAAGGCCAGCGATCCTTCCCTGGTCACAGGCCAAACCTATCATCATGCTAATTATGGGTATGTGTTTCTCATGGGGATAGGTACCTAAAGCTGCTGGTGGGGGTAGGTACCTCTAGGGATGGGCATCTTTGGGGATGGACACCTTTTAGAGATGGGCACCTTGGGGACACCATTGGGCATAGCGACCTGCGGGGATGGGTGGGGGGCAAATACCTCTACAGACAGGTCATTGGCACGCATGCAAAGATCCATCAAGAACGGGAATGTGTGTGTCTCTCTGCCATGGTCCATAAAGAATACGAATGTCTTGCTCATTTACAGCCGGTTGAATGGTTTTTTTGTGGTGGTGGGCCAACGCATCGTTACTTTTCGTGAGAAAGTCGTGGCGCATTCTCTTTACGATACAATCCGACCTGATGTTATTGCGGTAAGCGGAATGCAACCTTTGATTCTGCTTCACAATGCAAATTTCACTGGCTGCAGACCACATAAGCAGAAAACCCTCAGCACTTTGCCAAATGGTGTCGCCTAATGTACCACTCACTAATTTCCTTATTTCCCAGTTTCCCGACGTTGCATACTCTAGTATGTCCTCTCTCAAGACATTAGTTGCCCCGTGCACTTTATAATGGGGTGCGAAGTCCATGCGATGATGGCACAGATTACACAGGTACCCCAAGCACAAAAAACAAGCCATTCCCACAGCTGCGGACAATTTCTGGAGGGCAAGGCAGATGTCACATCGGAACATCACAACCGCCTAGGCCAGACGGACAATTACTTGCTTGTGCATGGTTCACAAGAGTGGGGTCTTGGGGCTGTGGTGTGCAGTGTCTGAGCCACCTATTCTTCCTCCCGGGTGCCGCGCACCCTGTCCCTATGGGGTCCCTGAAGAGGACCCTCAGGTAGGAGTGGGGGTTCGCTACGTTGTCGCCCTGTTGTCGCTTTATTGCCCCGTTATCAGGCTGAATGGTTGTCCTTGCAGCCAAATCCGGGGAATATCAATAAAAGGGTGGTTGGTTGCTCAGGGGGAATCCTTGCACTGCGCGCGCACTGCGCGCTACTTTTAGACTATGTTCCCCCCAAAGAGCCCCTGGGCAACCCCCTTGGAAACACCCTTAGAATTAGGCGACTCAAACCGGACTGGAGGGGACCTTGAGGGGGACCTTCCTGGTTCTTGTGGCATGGTGAAGGACCAGGGGCCTTCGGGGGGGTACTTGACTGTGTGTTGGGCAGCGGAGATGGAGGGCAATTAGGTGGCGAGTCTGAACTTGGGTTGGCAAAGGAGATGGACTCCATCTTGCATTGCCGATTCACCACTCTCAACTCATCTTGGTAGTATTCCAAGTGGAGGAGTCCGTCTTCAGCCGTCCCAACCACCGTGGCAGGAGGTCGCAGGCCATTGGAGCGGGTGTAGAACACCCCATCCCCAATACTGAGATCCAGGGAGAAAATGGGCCTGAGAAATGAGGAGGGAAGCATGATGTCCTGTAGCAGGCACCCTCAAAGTGTATCACCATATCAATCAACCGAGAAAAGGAGTAGATGTGGTGGAAATGGGCAAAAAATGTGTGCAAAAAAAGTAGAAATGGGTGAAACAGGGTGAACATCCAAAAATGCCAGATCCCCAATGCATCACAACCTACTACCCAACAACAATGATGCCCAAAGTACCACAAAGTATGGGTTTCTACTACGGCTAGACGCCCAAATAGTTGCACTGCGCGCGCACTGCACGCGCACTGCGCTTAAGGCGCCCCCTCAGTAACATGAGTGGTGTCTAGTGCCATGTCTTCTGCATGACCTACTGGGAGTCACTTCATATGGGACTCCTTCCGGAAATAAGGAGGGTCCAGATCCAATGGCCTATGGGATGGGGGGGTATGTGATACATCACACATTACTGCAGCACAAGGCATGTGGCAACGCTAATCTTGCAGCACCTGCAGCACCTACGGCCTGTGCCTCACCATTGTGCCCATTTGACCGACTTCCTTCACCCAAAAATTGAGGAAGACTAATGCCAATTACCCCACAGCTAATGACCCGTACCTTGCAGCACGCCTACGGTGCACGTCTAGATCGTGACAAGAGGTACCGGTGGGAGGACAGCAATGTGCCACGTCGAACAGGGATACGGAGGCAGACCCGAAGTGTCGTAGGTCCTCCCTGTTGAGTACGCAGTGTATAGCATGGGCGCACCCACTAGGTGAGCCCACCACGCCTTCCATGGGCCGGCACTTGGATGGGGACCGCTGGTTGCGTAGAAGCTTGAGAGGCGGCATACATAGCATGAGACGCAATATCGGCAGCGCGCTACTGGGACCAAACGCAGGTGGGGCCGAAAAAGTCCTTGACTTGGTGTCCAAATAGCCCACATGTGAAACAAGCCCCAGGTGGACCTCCCACCGTGCAAGGGGGTCGACGATTCGGCATACATGACTGCGGCTGCATTGGCATACCATGAGGGGCAGCAAATGTGGACTTTTACAGCAGCTTCTCGAGGTCTTCAGCAAAGACCTAGCTTGCCCGAGTAGCGTCGGAGGTATCAATTTTCAAAAAGCACATGAGGGCGACCACGGCATCCCCATAGGAGGGTCCCATCCCCCAGCTGCATTAACGCACCATGCAAGAACGGAGGGACCGTGGGGCCCCTAAGTTCAGCCAAGTGCCTCTCGCATTCGTTGATCTACCGCTAGAGATCTCTTTCATCGTCTACACCCGTGAGGGTGCTGACCCAAAAATGGGTGTGCTGGCGGACTTAACAGTGGGCTTACACGCCCCTTCAAATACATCCAACTCGAGACCGGTCGTTGTCTCCAAGAGGGATAGGTACAGGAGGGCTTCATGGGCCTCAAGGTCGGGTGCCGCCCACTTGATAAGGAGGTCGATAGCGGTAAGGTGCAGGCCGAACTATGTTAGGTGTGCATGGCAGTGGGCAGCAATGACCCCCCTGTCCTCAAGGGAAAGGAAGGCCACATCACTGCCTGCAGTCACATCGCCAATCCTACCAGCGCTTGCACACCTCAGTGTTAGCAAGGGGCATGTTGGTATCAACGGCAAACACAATCTTGCACCTCTTGGCCTCCCACATGTGTTCCAGATGCGAAGGTGACGAATAAGACAAGCGCACTCAATTGTATGGCGACCTGGTGGCAACAATCATCAAAAGCCGAGGATAGTGGTGGCAGACCCTACACTCTCCGGACCCATGACGTGTCAACCCCTCCCTGAGACACCAGAAGTGCGCTGGCAATCCCCGCCCTATGGCGAAACTTTTGTTTGTTGCAAAACGTTAGATTGCCACCATTCCTGCAAAGCAGTAGGACCATTTATATCAATCGCGTTGCAACGGATGTACAAGCTCCATTGCTCTGCAATATCTCGCACATGAGAAAGGCCCAATAGGGGGTATTGATATCTGGAGTGTGGCATATCAAGCAGATTTCGTGGGTTGAAAATGCGCAAATGCCCATAGTACTCCATCTGCGTGGACTACTTCTTCAACCTTTCCTTGTACGCCACCAACATTTTTTTCGTTCTCGGACTTACTTGTGCCTCGTAAGTGCTTGCTCACAAGGACCAGATCAAGCTAATAGCCAAAGTACAACATATTTTGCCCCGTGTGAGACACAACTCGCATGCCACCTTTAGCAGTGGGACATATATTCAGACTATGTTTACCTGTCAGTTGTCTGTGTAGCGAGATTCTACTGCCATGCCGGGGGACAATGTCAAGGAATGGGAAATGGTAATATCACTGTCGAGTCTATATGTCTCATATGATACGTTTCTGGATCATATGAAAAAATTCATTCTGTGGGGTATGCCATTCACTGCATCTGCCTCAAAAGCGTGGTCTTTTCCCGGAAAATGGGGGGTTTTTTTATTGTCTGTTCTTGTCTGCTGGCCTAGCGTGTTTGTTCCGCGTGGCAGGTTCAATTGGGTGGCCAAAAATTCAAAAATACCCCTTTTGCACTCCCGTAGAAGCTATATGGTGTGTCTCACTTGTCGCCCCCGTTCCTTTAGGTGCCGCGCAATATACTCGTGTGTGGTGCGCATTGCCGTGGCTTGGTACAACATCTCCAGGGTCTCGGCATGTTCTTGCACCCATGGATGTTGATGGTGCATCAAGCGTGCGCACTTTGATCCCCCCAAAAAAAGAAATCTGCTTGGTTTTGGAGCCACGCAGCCCTGTGAGGTAGTAACGCGTGGCTCGGTAGGCGTGCTTGGCATACCATTTTGCTTGGCATTTCCTGAGGCGTATCAAGTTTTGTTCCAGACGCTCAGAGTGTCATTGAGTGTACTCGGCAGAAACCCAAAAAGCTGAAGGTCCATTTATGAACAACACAGGTGCACTCAGAAGCAAAGCAGAGGTCCGTGCAGCATGCTGGCATAACATGTGTTGTTCCTTCACGGAGTAGTGCAGACGGTCTTTCGTGAGGCGTATCAAGTTCCGATGCATGCTTCCTTGGTTGTGGCTATCCTCTAGCAGCGCATTTGCCAAGAACCGCCGTGCCTCCACGGCTTGGGATAGTGCCGCACTCACCACACTTGGGAGGGGAAATAACTCAACACCGAGTCCTCGGTATCATTCAAGCAGCAGCACTGACTCGGATTGGAATTGTGGCAAACACCTCATGGTTTGAATGGCTTTCGTTTTTGTGGTGTGCATCCATGGTTTGGTCACCAGGGCATGGACTCTTTTCTGGTGTACGTCATCTGGCGGTGGGACAACGGCTCTCTTCCGGAAGTTCGGGGTTTTGTAAAGACATTGTCCCCGAGGATTTTGAATCGTGCGATTGGGTGTGACTCGTCTCACGTTCGGTTTAAAGGACCACAACAAAGACAAGCTGGTGTGGCCTGCTCACCAGTCTAGACAACCCTTGAAGGTACAGAGCTGTCCGGTGCTACCCTGCCCCCCCCTTGCAAACTCCCGGGTTAGCGCGCGACGGTCTCCCGGGTGGGGGGGGGGGGGAGACGGTCGCCAAGTGACAGTCTCCCGGGGGGGGGGGGGGATTTGCAAGGGTATTTCAAGGCAAATTGTGGTACCCTCTACTGATGCAAGCAAAGAGAACACGTGTGAAGCGACTTTCACATTGATGCTTTGCCAATGTGTTTCATCCAACACTAATGTTATTGAGGATCCAAAGGAACGCTGAAGAACTTCTGGGTACGAGAATAACACACTTTGAACTGTTGCACATGCTCAGTTTGCATGACAGGCACGGGGTGTGTTGCACTGGCTGATGAGGAGGAGGCAATGGCACGCAGGGCTGGTTTGGCAGCCGCTTTAGCGCCCGCTTGAAAGCCAAACCAGTCCGTTTGGCGGCTGGCTTTGAGTGGTACTGTACATGGTCACCGGGAGAAAACATCTTGGGTCTGACGTAGCAACACAACACACCCATACAACGCCTTTGGAGAGAGAATATCACAGAACACATACAGGTGGTTGATTTGTAGTAATTGGAAAGCAATGCAAGGCCATGCGTGAAGCAGATGGGCAACACAAACCAGCACAATACATGTTAACTAGAAAAACATGGAAGTGACGGTCTCCCGGGTGGAGGGGGGGAGATTGCAAGGGGGGGGGGGGGTTTGCAAGGGCAGGGGAGGGTACGGTGATCCCACAAATGACTGCAGTAGCGGATCTGACTCGTAGTGCAGGATGAGCTGACTCTGACACCAGAATCTGCAGTTGGAAACCACCGCACAGCATGCACAAACGAATGTAGGCTGAGGAAGATAGCGGAGTGCATAGCCGGGCGGCACAATGGTTTTACGCATCGAAAAGCAAAGCTTCGCTCACCGTAACCAGACTTCACTGTCCTGGTTTCACTGCCAGACAAGAAGGCGACAACAAGGATGATCCATTGCAGAGCAAACAACGAATCCGACTTGGCACAACAGCCATAACCTTAAGCAAATGAACTCTGTCACAGAAAAGGATATTTGTTTTTGGCCCAGACAAAGATGAGCTGGTGTAGCCTGCTCACCATATGGTACTCCAGTTCTACGATGATCCCACAATGGCTGTGGTAGCGGATCTGACAGGTAGTGAGGATCAGCTGAGTCTGAAACTGAAACCAGGTGATGGAAGTGGGAGTGAAAGTGGGAGTTGTCACAGAAAGTATGTTCCGCCACTGCAAGAACATAAAACATCCATGGAACATGGAACAGAACAAAGGAACTTTGTTCGGCAAGATTCTCTACAATTTATTACAATCACCTCTGAATGCATAAGCCTTTTGGAAACTACTTTTGTGACTCTGTTTTTTTTTTGGTTCAGACTACGATGAGCTGGCGTAGCCTGCTCAGTTCACAGTACTCGAGATAACCTCTCGGGATCAAGGTTCAGAGCTGTCCAGTGCTACGATGATCCCACAATGGGTGGTAGCGGATCTGACACGTAGCGAGGATTAGCTGAATCTGAGACCAGGTTATGCAGTGGGAGACTGCCACGCCCGTAAGCTCCCCAGTGTGCATGAGGCACAGTGACTGTAGGCTGTAGAGAACAGCGGTGTGAGGATGGAAGGCTGACATGCGTCAGCAGGTTGCATGACATACACTATTAGCATGGGATTGGCATGGGGTGACATTCAGGTACAGCTGGTCATTTTTGGGAACTACTTTTGTGACTTTTTACCCAGAGCTTATAGTGCTTTGTGTACCCGACTGACAATTGGAAGGAGAAGCAATAAGTACTTTGTGATATTGACAAACACTCACTTGAAAATTGCACAAAACTATCACATTGTGGTGCTTGCTCATCCGACGATACAAAACCAAAAAGGATGACGAGATAGACGTCAAAACAGGGACTCGAAAGAGTATATACACTTACTTTTGATGGAATCATGTGGTGGAGTGAGGAACTTCACAGTGGCGTAGAAACTGGTCGTGGGTTCTAAAACTGGTCTGTTTAACTTGCCCATGGGCAAAGGTAAACTCGGTCCTTGTGCCAGCTCGCTGCCTTGGGCAACGGTGTTCTAGACAACAGTCTGCCCTCCGGCGTTTGCGTGGCTCAGAACCTGGGACCACGTTGTCTACCTTCCCGAACAACGGTCAAACTTTTGTGGGCGGCGTGCGAAATGGGGTGGGAGAAACGTGTTTGCACGCAGGGGCAGGTCGCTGCAGC
Source organism: Eutreptiella sp. 'Long Island Sound 2002' (assembly GCA_964036045.1). NCBI lineage: Eukaryota > Euglenozoa > Euglenophyceae > Eutreptiales > Eutreptiaceae > Eutreptiella > Eutreptiella sp. 'Long Island Sound 2002'. The sequence goes on along the minus strand of OZ038378.1, from coordinate 11,118,297 downwards.
CCCGCCCTCGGACCCTCCCAAACCTCCCCTTCAGGGCTTGCATGACATGTCACACCCACGACCCAAAGGGACCCTGGGTCCTTTCTGGGGCATATGAAGCAACGGACACTGAGCTACCGTATGCCTCCGGGTCGGCTTGAAACCAGTTCTGAATGTTGCCTTGAGTTCGCCCTGTGAGCTATGGAATGTTTCATGGATGGGATCTGGTCAGACGGCAAGGCCTCTTGGGAGTCTTGAATGAGCATTGGCATCAGTACCTGTGCCTTTGTCATTGGAAACCGTTCCTCCATGATGGTCATTGTTGGGTTCACTGATCTTCGACCTCCCATTGAGAGTATCATTGAACGCCCCTGAGCCCTGTGACCTCGCGGGCACCATCCGCACACCGTGCCGCTGTTGGGCTGAAAGCTCGGCCAATGCTCTCTCCTCGGAAGCCCTCAAAACGGGGTCCCTTGCAGGGCTCCAGAGCTAGCAATAAATATACAAGATGGTTTTGGAGTGGGCTCCTGGTACTACCCCAATGTACGCATGGCGCGCACGCCACATGCGCACCCTGTTTGCTACTACCCCCCCCCCCCATTTGTAATAGCTACACAAAAGTACCAAATTAATACGGTCCCTACGCCTACTGTAGCTTAGGCAAGGGCGTGGCTTGCGCGCAACACATACAACTACCGACACACACGGGGGTGAGTGCGTGGTATCAATGCACCTTAACCTCCGCCCACGTTCCCAAAGGCATGTAAACACAAGAAAGTGTCTGAAACATGAAACTTTAGGTTCACACCCATGTTCCTACAAGCAAAGAGGCATGAGAAGCCTACAAATGTTCGGCTTGGAAACCCTTCTTGCGATCATACACCATGCAGAACAACTGCACATGCTCACCAATTGAAGATGCCTTTGAAGATGCCTTTGCCCGAGTTTTAGGGGCTGGTTTGGGTCAGGCAACTTCAAGTTCTCGGGAATGAAATTGCCTTGCATGTGGTCTCTTGTAAAGTACATTCCAAACCCTATGTAACTGGCAAATTTGTCATCAAACCCATGTCTTATGTGGCTCCACTACATTTGGTACCGAATTAAAATTAGGTACCAAATTCATACGGTCCCTACGCCTACTGTAGCTTGGACAAGGGCGTGGCTATTGCAAAGGGGGGGTGGGGTACTGCAATGAATTGTCGCAGTGCCCAGAGCTGTGGCTCATTCCTCATGCAAACCCCCCCCCCCCCGAGTCGGCAAACCTGGCGGCCAACAAGTCGGCGAGCGTGTCGGCAGCGCGTTTTACCCGACTTGGAGGGCGGGATCAAAATTTTGGAGGTTGGCATAAAATAAAGCCTACTATGTGGTATTAGCTGTATAGTTATCATTCCACTTTGCAGGGCACTCCTCAATCAGTGCTGCACCTAAAATTTTGGTTTCTGGCAGCTTCGCCAAATTTCGCTGGACTTGCTGTGTGAGACGAGTGTCTACCTCCTGCATCAAAGTGGCCAACATTCGGATCAGAAGATGTCCAGACGGGCATTCCAGCGACAGCCTTTGCTACGCAACTGGTGAGCGTGTGCTGATGATTATTTGAAGAGTCATCGCAATGAAGTAATTCCAGGTAAGAATCTCGTGTGGCATGCGTGCACAAACCCTGTGACGCTACTGCTGCTTGCCAATATCGTGAGATATGCAGCAGGCTATCGTGGGTTCATGAATTGCGTCGATTCCGAGCAGCGACTGATCAGGGCAGACGCAAGGGATAGACGTGGCTGCAGAATCTAAAAATTGTGAGAGTTCTACGTGTCGTAAACTCAATGTTTCTTGTTGAAGGGGTGGGGCAGACAAAGACAGGCTGGTGTGGCCTGCTCACCAGTCTAGACAACCCTTGAAGGTACAGAGCTGTCCGGTGCTACGGTGATCCCACAAATGACTGCAGTAGCGGATCTGACTCGTAGTGCAGGATGAGCTGACTCTGACACCAGAATCTGCAGTTGGAAACCACCGCACAGCATGCACAAACGAATGTAGGCTGAGAAAGATAGCGGAGTGCATAGCCGGGCGGCACAATGGTTTTACGCATCGAAAAGCAAAGCTTCGCTCACCGTAACCAGACTTCACTGTCCTGGTTTCACTGCCAGACAAGAAGGCGACAACAAGGATGATCCATTGCAGAGCAAACAACGAATCCGACTTGGCACAACAGCCATAACCTTAAGCAAATGAACTCTGTCACAGAAAAGGATATTTGTTTTTGGCCCAGACAAAGATGAGCTGGTGTAGCCTGCTCACCATATGGTACTCCAGTTCTACGATGATCCCACAATGGCTGTGGTAGCGGATCTGACAGGTAGTGAGGATCAGCTGAGTCTGAAACTGAAACCAGGTGATGGAAGTGGGAGTGAAAGTGGGAGTTGTCACAGAAAGTATGTTCCGCCACTGCAAGAACATAAAACATCCATGGAACATGGAACAGAACAAAGGAACTTTGTTCGGCAAGATTCTCTACAATTTATTACAATCACCTCTGAATGCATAAGCCTTTTGGAAACTACTTTTGTGACTCTGTTTTTTTTTTGGTTCAGACTACGATGAGCTGGCGTAGCCTGCTCAGTTCACAGTACTCGAGATAACCTCTCGGGATCAAGGTTCAGAGCTGTCCAGTGCTACGATGATCCCACAATGGGTGGTAGCGGATCTGACACGTAGCGAGGATTAGCTGAATCTGAGACCAGGTTATGCAGTGGGAGACTGCCACGCCCGTAAGCTCCCCAGTGTGCATGAGGCACAGTGACTGTAGGCTGTAGAGAACAGCGGTGTGAGGATGGAAGGCTGACATGCGTCAGCAGGTTGCATGACATACACTATTAGCATGGGATTGGCATGGGGTGACATTCAGGTACAGCTGGTCATTTTTGGGAACTACTTTTGTGACTTTTTACCCAGAGCTTATAGTGCTTTGTGTACCCGACTGACAATTGGAAGGAGAAGCAATAAGTACTTTGTGATATTGACAAACACTCACTTGAAAATTGCACAAAACTATCACATTGTGGTGCTTGCTCATCCGACGATACAAAACCAAAAAGGATGACGAGATAGACGTCAAAACAGGGACTCGAAAGAGTATATACACTTACTTTTGATGGAATCATGTGGTGGAGTGAGGAACTTCACAGTGGCGTAGAAACTGGTCGTGGGTTCTAAAACTGGTCTGTTTAACTTGCCCATGGGCAAAGGTAAACTCGGTCCTTGTGCCAGCTCGCTGCCTTGGGCAACGGTGTTCTAGACAACAGTCTGCCCTCCGGCGTTTGCGTGGCACAGAACCTGGGACCACGTTGTCTACCTTCCCGAACAACGGTCAAACTTTTGTGGGCGGCGTGCGAAATGGGGTGGGAGAAACGTGTTTGCACGCAGGGGCAGGTCGCTGCAGCCCCGCCCTCGGACCCTCCCAAACCTCCCCTTCAGGGCTTGCATGACATGTCACACCCACGACCCAAAGGGACCAACCACCCCCCCCAATTCGGCGAAGAAATCCCAACAATTCGGCAGAACAATTCGGCGGGCCTATTTTTCGGCGAAATGCTTCCCAGTCACCAGGATTATGGCCCTGGCCCCTGGCCCAAACACACTGTCCCTTTGGTTGCTGTGTTGTCAGAGACATGTGGAAACCCTTATTAGCTGAAAAAAAATTTGCATCCTGCTGATTGTATAAGACGAAAAATGGCATCTTGAAAGCGAAAATGCTTGATTGAATGGTTGCAGTGTCGGGCGATAGCACGCCGAAAACTGGGTTACCCTGGTTCAAACCCCTCTGGGGTCAATTTTCTGACCAATTTTCTGACCTGGACCCAGAGTCAAAGACAGGTTTTTGGAAGTGTTGGGGGGGGTAACTTGGTCCCACCGCTTCAGTTTGCGGCGCTTTTTTTTTTCATGTGCACGGGAAAACTGTGCACTTTCTGAATCTCCAAGCGGCGTTGATTGGTTCAACGATATTTTTGAAACCCGAGCCCGAGTCGGGCCGGGGTCACCCAGAAAAATGATGAAACCTCCCCAGAGTCCAAAACAGGTTTTTGGAAGTGTCCTGGGGGCAACTTGGTCCCACCGTTTCAGTTTGCGGCGCTTTTTTTTTCATGTGCACTCCCCAGACACAGCTACAGAATCCACTGCAGGCACCAGTAGCCCGGAATCCAGTGACTGGGGGCCTGATGATGAGCTGCCCGAAGAACGGCGGCTGAAGAACGCACTGGGTCGTGCAGAGCGAACACAAAATTCGAAAACTGCCCCCTCACCGGCATCAGGATACTTGTCCCGAAGAAAAGCTTGATCAGCGGAGGACAACGAATCCCAGGGGACCAAAGACACGTTTTTTTGTGGACAGTAGAAACACTTCATGGTGCCAATCTGGACAACCAATATACAAAGAAAAGGTATTATGCAGTGTCCCAAAGTAAGTGACGCCTCCAACTCAGGTGACCCAGAACCCAGAAACCCCAACATATCGGCAAAACGAGGCGGCAAAGTTACAGAAACCTAGTGATTCGGCAAAACAAATCGGCGAGATTCAGAAACCCAACAATTCGGCATACCAATTCCGCAAAATCGGCCAAATTCGGCCGCTGAAATGGGGGGGGGGGTTGAGGGACCCTGGGTCCTTTCTGGGGCATATGAAGCAACGGACACTGAGCTACCGTATGCCTCCGGGTCGGCTTGAAACCAGTTCTGAATGTTGCCTTGAGTTCGCCCTGTGAGCTATGGAATGTTTCATGGATGGGATCTGGTCAGACGGCAAGGCCTCTTGGGAGTCTTGAATGAGCATTGGCATCAGTACCTGTGCCTTTGTCATTGGAAACCGTTCCTCCATGATGGTCATTGTTGGGTTCACTGATCTTCGACCTCCCATTGAGAGTATCATTGAACGCCCCTGAGCCCTGTGACCTCGCGGGCACCATCCGCACACCGTGCCGCTGTTGGGCTGAAAGCTCGGCCAATGCTCTCTCCTCGGAAGCCCTCAAAATGGGGTCCCTTGCAGGGCTCCAGAGCTAGCAATAAATATACAAGATGGTTTTGGAGTGGGCTCCTGGTACTACCCCAATGTACGCATGGCGCGCACGCCACATGGGCAGCCTGTTTGCTAGTACTGCAATGAATTGTCGCAGTGCCCAGAGCTGTGGCTCATTCCTCATGCAAACCCCCCCCCCCCCCGAGTCGGCAAACCTGGCGGCCAACAAGTCGGCGAGCGTGTTGGCAGCGCGTTTTACCCGACTTGGAGGGCGGGATCAAAATTTTGGAGGTTGGCATAAAATAAAGCCTATTATGTGGTATTAGCTGTATAGTTATCATTCCACTTTGCAGGGCACTCCTCAATCAGTGCTGCACCTAAAATTTTGGTTTCTGGCAGCTTCGCCAAATTTCGCTGGACTTGCTGTATGAGACGAGTGTCTACCTCCTGCATCAAAGTGGCCAACATTCGGATCAGAAGATGTCCAGACGGGCATTCCAGCGACAGCCTTTGCTACGCAACTGGTGAGCGTGTGCTGATGATTATTTGAAGAGTCATCGCAATGAAGTAATTCCAGGTAAGAATCTCGTGTGGCATGCGTGCACACACCCTGTGACGCTACTGCTGCTTGCCAATATCGTGAGATATGCAGCAGGCTATCGTGGGTTCATGAATTGCGTCGATTCCGAGCAGCGACTGATCAGGGCAGACGCAAGGGATAGACGTGGCTGCAGAATCTAAAAATTGTGAGAGTTCTACGTGTCGTAAACTCAATGTTTCTTGTTGAAGGGGTGGGGCAGACAAAGACAGGCTGGTGTGGCCTGCTCACCAGTCTAGACAACCCTTGAAGGTACAGAGCTGTCCGGTGCTACGGTGATCCCACAAATGACTGCAGTAGCGGATCTGACTCGTAGTGCAGGATGAGCTGACTCTGACACCAGAATCTGCAGTTGGAAACCACCGCACAGCATGCACAAACGAATGTAGGCTGAGAAAGATAGCGGAGTGCATAGCCGGGCGGCACAATGGTTTTACGCATCGAAAAGCAAAGCTTCGCTCACCGTAACCAGACTTCACTGTCCTGGTTTCACTGCCAGACAAGAAGGCGACAACAAGGATGATCCATTGCAGAGCAAACAACGAATCCGACTTGGCACAACAGCCATAACCTTAAGCAAATGAACTCTGTCACAGAAAAGGATATTTGTTTTTGGCCCAGACAAAGATGAGCTGGTGTAGCCTGCTCACCATATGGTACTCCAGTTCTACGATGATCCCACAATGGCTGTGGTAGCGGATCTGACAGGTAGTGAGGATCAGCTGAGTCTGAAACTGAAACCAGGTGATGGAAGTGGGAGTGAAAGTGGGAGTTGTCACAGAAAGTATGTTCCGCCACTGCAAGAACATAAAACATCCATGGAACATGGAACAGAACAAAGGAACTTTGTTCGGCAAGATTCTCTACAATTTATTACAATCACCTCTGAATGCATAAGCCTTTTGGAAACTACTTTTGTGACTCTGTTTTTTTTTTTGGTTCAGACTACGATGAGCTGGTGTAGCCTGCTCAGTTCACAGTACTCGAGATAACCTCTCGGGATCAAGGTTCAGAGCTGTCCAGTGCTACGATGATCCCACAATGGGTGGTAGCGAATCTGACACGTAGCGAGGATTAGCTGAATCTGAGACCAGGTTATGCAGTGGGAGACTGCCACGCCCGTAAGCTTCCCAGTGTGCATGAGGCACAGTGACTGTAGGCTGTAGAGAACAGCGGTGTGAGGATGGAAGGCTGACATGCGTCAGCAGGTTGCATGACATACACTATTAGCATGGGATTGGCATGGGGTAACATTCAGGTACAGCTGGTCATTTTTGGGAACTACTTTTGTGACTTTTTACCCAGAGCTTATAGTGCTTTGTGTACCCGACTGACAATTGGAAGGAGAAGCAATAAGTACTTCGTGATACTGACAAACACTCACTTGAAAATTGCACAAAACTATCACATTGTGGTGCTTGCTCATCCGACGATACAAAACCAAAAAGGATGACGAGATAGACGTCAAAACAGGGACTCGAAAGAGTATATACACTTACTTTTGATGGAATCATGTGGTGGAGTGAGGAACTTCACAGTGGCGTAGAAACTGGTCGTGGGTTCTAAAACTGGTCTGTTTAACTTGCCCATGGGCAAAGGTAAACTCGGTCCTTGTGCCAGCTCGCTGCCTTGGGCAACGGTGTTCTAGACAACAGTCTGCCCTCCGGCGTTTGCGTGGCTCAGAACCTGGGACCACGTTGTCTACCTTCCCGAACAACGGTCAAACTTTTGTGGGCGGCGTGCGAAATGGGGTGGGAGAAACGTGTTTGCACGCAGGGGCAGGTCGCTGCAGCCCCGCCCTCGGACCCTCCCAAACCTCCCCTTCAGGGCTTGCATGACATGTCACACCCACGACCCAAAGGGACCCTGGGTCCTTTCTGGGGCATATGAAGCAACGGACACTGAGCTACCGTATGCCTCCGGGTCGGCTTGAAACCAGTTCTGAATGTTGCCTTGAGTTCGCCCTGTGAGCTATGGAATGTTTCATGGATGGGATCTGGTCAGACGGCAAGGCCTCTTGGGAGTCTTGAATGAGCATTGGCATCAGTACCTGTGCCTTTGTCATTGGAAACCGTTCCTCCATGATGGTCATTGTTGGGTTCACTGATCTTCGACCTCCCATTGAGAGTATCATTGAACGCCCCTGAGCCCTGTGACCTCGCGGGCACCATCCGCACACCGTGCCGCTGTTGGGCTGAAAGCTCGGCCAATGCTCTCTCCTCGGAAGCCCTCAAAATGGGGTCCCTTGCAGGGCTCCAGAGCTAGCAATAAATATACAAGATGGTTTTGGAGTGGGCTCCTGGTACTACCCCAATGTACGCATGTCGCGCACGCCACATGGGCAGCCTGTTTGCTAGTACTGCAATGAATTGTCGCAGTGCCCAGAGCTGTGGCTCATTCCTCATGCAAATCCCCCCCCCCCCCCGAGTCGGCAAACCTGGCGGCCAACAAGTCGGTGAGCGTGTCGGCAGCGCGTTTTACCCGACTTGGAGGGCGGGATCAAAATTTTGGAGGTTGGCATAAAATAAAGCCTATTATGTGGTATTAGCTGTATAGTTATCATTCCACTTTGCAGGGCACTCCTCAATCAGTGCTGCACCTAAAATTTTGGTTTCTGGCAGCTTCGCCAAATTTCGCTGGACTTGCTGTGTGAGACGAGTGTCTACCTCCTGCATCAAAGTGGCCAACATTCGGATCAGAAGATGTCCAGACGGGCATTCCAGCGACAGCCTTTGCTACGCAACTGGTGAGCGTTTGCTGATGATTATTTGAAGAGTCATCGCAATGAAGTAATTCCAGGTAAGAATCTCGTGTGGCATGCGTGCACACACCCTGTGACGCTACTGCTGCTTGCCAATATCGTGAGATATGCAGCAGGCTATCGTGGGTTCATGAATTGCGTCGATTCCGAGTAGCGACTGATCAGGGCAGACGCAAGGGATAGACGTGGCTGCAGAATCTAAAAATTGTGAGAGTTCTACGTGTCGTAAACTCAATGTTTCTTGTTGAAGGGGTGGGGCAGACAAAGACAGGCTGGTGTGGCCTGCTCACCAGTCTAGACAACCCTTGAAGGTACAGAGCTGTCCGGTGCTACGGTGATCCCACAAATGACCGCGGTAGCGGATCTGACTCGTAGTGCAGGATGAGCTGACTCTGACACCAGAATCTGCAGTTGGAAACCACCGCACAGCATGCACAAACGAGTGTAGGAGTCACCGACAGCACTTTTAAACGTGGCCATGTAACTCACGGGCACATTACGTACGGATTGAGGTGACTCATGGGGACATTCCACATGCGTTGCTGCGTCATAGAACTGTGCACCGCAGCGGCTATGGACCCCAAACCCCCACGGCGTGGGCCAGGGGGGGGGGGAGGGGGGTCCGGAGGGGGGGCAACAAAATTTTCGGGGTGTTGGGGGCGTCTGCGAGGTCGATGGGCCCTGACGTGGTCTTTGGCTCGCGGCACGGCCCACTGCCCACGGCCCGCAGTCCCCCGACCCATCGCCGGTGTCACACAGCCCCCGTGAGTCTCACACTCCGAAGAAGGCCCCGTCAGGCGAGGACGCCGCACGCCCCGCCCCCCGCCTCCGGAGCGGCGAGGACACGGGAGGCAGGTCACTGCCCGCGGCCTTGGGCTCCGGGCCGCGCTCCGCTTCGTCCGAGTGCTGCGGGGAGTCCAACGCGTACTTGCTACGGCTGCCCGACGCATTCATCTCGGCCCCGGGAGCGCGCGACCCGCTGCGGCGGTGCTGGGTCAGGCCGAAGACCTCCAAAGAGCCCGTCCGGCGCGCAGGGCTCCGCCCCGCCTCCATCGACGCACTTCGGCTCGCGGGGCACCTGCCGGGCCTGGGGGTGTCCGGCCCTGCCTTTGGGCGTGTGGCGGGCTGCGAGGCGCTCTGGGCGGAGGGGAGGGACCTCAGCCTGAAGCCACTGCGGCCCTGCGTGAGGGCCTTGGCCACCGAAGTTGGGCTGCAGTGGCGCGGTGGCCCGTCCGCCGCGGGGGTCGGCCTCGACTCCGGCGTCGGAGGTGAGCGGGAGCGGGGCAACGCAGGGGAGGAGGGGAGGGACGTGCGCGGGACGGCCACGCTGGTGCCGACGTTGAAGGTGAGCGGGCTGCGGCCCCTGCTCCCGCTGTTGGCCATCACCAGGGCGTGTTGGGGCGACCCGATGATGGAGAGCGCGCGGCACACTGTGGGGCTGGTGGTGGCGGAGAGGGCAAGGCCGGTGGTCTGCAGGTGGCAGACGGCGGCCACGGGGGAGCCGGACGGCGTGCCACTGCCTCCGGATTGGGGCGACCAAGCGCCGGTAGGGGCGGTCAGGCTCAAGCTGAGGTGGGAAAAGGGCTGCCCCCGGAAGGACTTGTCCACAGAGGCGCGGGACAGAGCGCGGGGCCTAGAGGCGGATGGGCTGGTGGCAGTTCGGTCGGCAGCAGCCATGGCCCCGCCCATGACGGACTAGCGGAGGACCGTGCAGGTGGACATTAAGATCCGTTGCCGCCGCTGCACAAGCATCAGCTGCTTCTCCTGCCAACGATGCAGGGCCTGGACTGCCCGCTGCTCAGTGTCGGGGATGTGGCTCCGGCCGTTGCACTTCGGAGAGCGCGGGCGCGGCATCCTTTGGAGCGCTTGCGCAACGCAGTCGACTTGTTCCGCGAACTCCCGGAGCTGCCAACCGTCGCCCGGATCCACGCAATCGGAAAGCGCGCGAATGGCGGCGGATATGTCTTGGTCCGGCGCGTGGGCTCGGGCAAGCGAAATGCCGCACTTGGCGCACAGGACGTTGCACAAGCCGCTTGTCTCCTCCGTTTGCAGGGGGGAGGGCCGCTGGTTTTCCTCAGTTTCAGTGCCGATCTCTGTGGATTCGGGCTTCGGGGGATCTGCTCGGCTCTGAGAGGCCTCCACTTGCTGGATGAAGCCCATGATTTCCTCGTTCAGCTGGTCATTCTGGCCCTCCAAGTCCGCGATTCGTCGGTCGTTGCTCTCCACATCCTTCACCAACAGCTTCGTGACCATCTGATGACTAGCCTCCAGCAGCTGCCTATTGAGGCCTGCAAAGTTTTCAAGGGCACAATCGAAGCGGGCGTTCGGATCATCAGAGTCGTCAAGAAAAGTGTTCTCAGTGCCTTCTTGCATTGCGCTGAGCGTGTTTGTGAGCAGCACGAGCTGTTCTTCCAGCCTGGCAACTTTATGAATCGGAATACTAGGCTCGGCAGGGGATGGAGCTGTGGGGGGGTCAGCAGCAGGAGCAGGTGGTGGTCGTGGTGGCAGTTCAGGGACGGGTAAATCCGGGAGCTGAGCGCTGCTGATATCAGCAATAATGTCGTCCAGTGTCGACTGGATCTTAAACTTGAGGTACACTTTGGTGGAACGGAAATCGTTCTGGAGCCGCTTCGCCGCCACATGCAACGCCGCGTATTTCTGCCCAGCCTTTCCACTAAGAATAAGCAGCTGCTGTTGCATCTCCTTGTACTTGTTCTCATAGTACTTGGCAACTTGCTCCATCTGCTTCATCCCGGCCTCAGGGTCGCCCTTGCGCCCGCTGGAAGTGCGTTTCTCTGGTTCAGCCTTTTTGGCGGCATCCACCTGAGCCTCAGAGATCTTGAGCTTCAGGGCCATCTCTTCCATCCCTGCTTGATACTCCTTCAGCTGCAGCTTGAGCTTCATGGAGAGCGAGTCCTTCTCGGCAAGTGACTCTTCGAGCTAGCTAATCCGCGTCCGTAACTTTTGTGGATCTGTCTCTTTACCTCATCCCAATCTTGGGACAGATCTATATCACCAATACTAGACGGCCCCGATGAAGCCGTCGAAGATTGAGAAGGTTGTGAGGTTTGTTGGCTTGAGGTAGGCGTCAAAGTAAGAGGGGTAGAAGGGGTGGGGAGCTCTGGTGAAGAGGACGTTTGGGAGGTGAACTCGCCTAGATCCGGCATGTCCAGATTTGGGGGTGTTTGCGAAATCCCTTCGTCTTCCGCGTCGTCCACCATCACCTCTGCTTCTGGGTCAGGTATGGCCTCGGCTGCAACCGGTTGGTCTGACGGCTGGGATGGGTTAGGCTTCGGGTCAGGCTTTGGGTCAGGCTTCGCGCTTTGGGACTCATGTTTGGGTGTGGAGATGGGCGCAGAGGTTAGTACTTGGTTCGTGCCCCATTCCTCCCGAATCGTAGTGCTGCAGAGTTGCTCATCCTTCAACTGCAAAAGTTGGTCAACAGTCTGGGACTTCGTTCTCCACGACTCCCCCGACGCAGTTGGACTCAGCCCTGGGCTGTCTCGGACTGACTCCTGCTGCAGGTCCCACATGGTATCGTTCGACACAAAACAGTCTGCAGTGACTTGCCTGGAGGCTTCTTGAAGCGGGGCTCCCGTACCTTCGCTGGTCTCGGCTGGGCTCTGTTGGATTTCAGTCCCATGGGGATCGTCGTGCTGTGCCTCTCCAACGAAGCTTCGACGATCATCGTACACTGATTGCAAAGTGGCACCCACATAGAACATTTTGCAGATGACAAAAAAATAGCCACTGAGAAAGAGACACACAAAGACACACAAAGACACACACGCTGTGAGAGCTTTGTGACAAAGACCAAGTGGTACACACCCGTTTGGGATACTAATACAAGCAAGGTGAAGTCATTGAGCGCACCCCAATCTTTGCAATGATTGTAGTTTTCACCCCAGTGTCAGTCTTGAAACGCGCACACATGAGGAACAACAAAAACAAGAGCAAAGAGCACAAGAAAAGCGGTTGGAGACGACCCCCCAAGAGCTGCAAAGCAGCCCTAGGCGTCTTTCGTCTGCGAAAGCCCCTATTTTCAGTTAGTTGTGTACCGCTTGACAATGCAAGGCTCAGTGTCATATGACTATGCTCGTGTGATATCACATCGGAATGCTTCCTGTGCACCGCAGCTCCGATTAGGGTTTGGGTCAGCCGCTGGGCGCATACCCCACAAAAAGGCTGCGACGATGAAGGCTTTGACATTGGTAATACCGTAAAAACCTTGCAAAACTATGGCAATTTCAACGTTTGTGTTGTGCCTGTTAGACACCCGACCGCGGGGGTGCTTCCCGCACCATGCACTAGCTGCGCACGGAATGTATGTGCTCCAACACATCAGGTGTGACATTTGAGGACTATAGATGGACCATGGAGTTCATCTCCTCCCATACAATGATTTTCCATCTCTGGAAATGACTGTTGCCTGCCCAAGGAATCTGTGACATTCGGCTTGTGTTCGAACGATTACTGCAATCAAAGCTGGTTCTTGCCCCAGTGCCCTCCCGAGAATATCAAGTATAAGTTTATCAAAGGACCCCCAGTGCATGAGCCAGCTTGGGCTCATACAGATGTTCAGATGCTGCACTTGTCGGGAAGTGAGAAGGGTCCTCACCAAGTCACACGCAGCATGCAGGCACCCACTGAAGCGACCCGATCCGTGCAGCATATGCCAAGGTCTCTATATACGAACCACCATGCTCTCCCACCTTGCGCCTTAGCAGAGGCTCCTCGTTCATCTTGGAGTAGGCATTCTGGTTCCTGCTCACCCCGTGGTGGTGCCTGTAGATGCATGGCTTACGCGACCAAAAGCTTTCGACTATCTTTGGGATGCACTGAACGAAGTGCTCGATTGCTGTTTCGGAACACCCCGGTGTGGGAAAAAACAGAGTTTTCAAGGTTTCCACAATGTGTGGTGGGAGCTGTTGGAGATACCACTTCCTGGTGGGTCCGAACACATCCGTGTCGATGCACACATTGAGTGATTGGGGGGTGAGACTCTCGAGCCATTTGGGGGCCACAATTTAATGACCATCAAACCATTGCTGCCTCCACACAATCTTGTGTGTTGTATGGCCACGATTGGGTCGTGCACTTTGTTCAACAGGTGTAACGACGGCCGTAACGCCCCTAGATGCAGGTGGTTAATGTCTTCGAGTATCCTGTCTCATTGGTTATTACCCCCCCTGATGGTCAATATAAAGAATTAGGGTCCGCACCTGTTTGGAGTTCGTCAGATCAAGGAGGTGCGCAGAGGCGGGTGGTACAAGATGCCACAAGAAGCGTGCCCCACACTCAAGACAAGACGGTATCAGCCACCCAGCAACCGGATCTTCTGCTGCACCGCCACAGTCTGGGTGCATATCCAGAAGGACGACTGCTCACGTTGGTGCGCCCCACAAACTTCGGAACCAATGACTGATACGGTCATTGTTCTAAACCACAGAACATGTCTTGGCAGTCCCTCATTGAGACGCTGGTTACTCATACGTTTGGGAATGGGTCCTCTCACTGGGGCTATCGTCATCTAGCTCCATGATTCAGATTGTATTTACTTATACATCACGAACTAGAGTGTGAGAAGACTTAAGAAAAAAGACATCTGCATTTTCAGTGTGATAACCTAAGAAAAAAGAGTTTTGAAGGATGCCAAGGAAGTCAAAATCTACACTTCACAAAAAAGAGTGGCACGGCCTACGGAATTGGGGAACACTCTCCGTGTCCAAATGCGGTTGTCTATTCTGGCAATGGGGCGTTACCTGGCTGTCAATTGCTCAATTCCGTGACAACAGTTTGCTGGCTACCAACTAGCGACCTGCCTACACCATGTTTCATCCACCCTCTCTAGTATATTGTCTCCTGAGGTCCTTTGCGACTGTATTAAGGCAGTGCATTTGTGTGCACTGATACACGTCTCTCTTCCGCGCTCAACATGGACTTCAGCCTCACCATGGGTTTGGGAGGTGCTTTATTTGAACAATGATGACCCAAACATTGGTCAGCTGCACAGTGGGCACTCATCCAGCACCCTCCCCCCGGTCGCAGCAATGGGCCGTAGCACCCAGCTCCTACAGCAAAATTCCCGGGGTTGAGGCCTACGTTGGGCACAACTACTCAACTGTCCCCGGGAGTGAAACCGGGAGTCCCGAGCACCACCTGAAAAGCCCCCCAGAGGCCGTAGATTCTTCATGTTTGACTTCGGCAGTTGCTTCGCTCAACAACAGCTCCGCCCACTAGCACGCCAAAGGGGGGGTTGGGCACAAATACGCCACACTAGCGTCTGGCACGCTGAAGCGCTATCCACTATCCGCCATCGCAATCCTGCCACCAAATACCTCAACGGAAAGAAAGGGGACAATCACATACCTCAAGGACAGCCCTGTGAACCCCAATTCATGTGCAACAACAAATGAGTGCCCTGCGGGCCATCGTTGTTGCAGATGAACGCGACTACCGCCTTCCCACACAAGCACACAAGCAGGCAGTGGGAGGAATATATGTGCTGTCAGACAACTCACTAGCGTTGACAGGCGACTTCGGCAGAGAGGTCTGACTTGGGGGGGACCCTTGCATTGCGCGCGCATTGCACGCTACTTTTAGACTAACCCCCCCACCCCCCCAACCAGCCCTAGACACACCCTTTCCAAACGCCCTCAAAACTCGTCCACCCCAGCTACCCTAGCTTGAGACAGTTGCAAGCTACCTTCCCTTCCCAGAAGACAGTTTGCAAAACGGAAACCACGAACCCCGTTGATGAACTCTTCCCGGAGTTCATGGTCATCACAGCCCAAGGCAAGAGTCATACCCAATTTTTGGTACTTGTTTCATCAGAACCCTGAGGTCCTGTTCCACCACAGGATTCTGTCTCTCGCATAGAAGGTTAGACGTGCGAGTGTAGGGCACACAAGTGGATGCCTGGACGTTGAGATTGTTCAGTACCGTCTTGCACCACCGGGAATCAGTCCGGAGGTGTGCATCCTCATCCGGAAAAAAAAATTTGTTCCCCCTAGGGTTCCAACCATTGCACGGCCAATATTTTCACCGCTTGCAGAACATGCGGAGAAATGAGCAAAGAATGTGTAGAAAAAAGTGAAAATAGGTGAAATTGGGTGAAAATTCACATCCGCCATACCCCCAATGCAGAAGAAGCATCAAAAACCTGGTGTCAAACAACAGCTATGCCCCTAGTATCACAAAGTATGGGTTTCTAATACGACCAAACGCTCAAATAGTTGCACTGTGCGCACACTGCGCTGAGGGCACCCTCTTGCAGCTCGCATCTTGTGTTCACAGAAACGTGGCTGTTGGAGGCCCTTGCAAGACACAATTGCTCTAGGGGCTCTGACGGGGCAAAGGCAACCGCGTCTAGGAATTGGACGGGGCTCCAAGTGCAATACAGCCCGCATTGTACATTCTACCCAAAGGGTGTACTGTGGACTTGCTGTCTGCGTATATCTCTCGGGGACGTTGGGGATTATGCCAACTTTCTGGGTTTTCGGGGGTCGGTGCCATTGTTGCCTCATTTGTGCCCACTGAGTGTTCCGGAGGTGTTGGTATGTGGGGTATATTCCAAAAGCCCTTGAAAAGGGCTATTTGGAACACCCAGGTCTGCATGCTGGACTGACGACATGTCTGAGATTTTCGTCCGTTTTGGACGATGCTTGTGTTGTTTGCTGCCTCTTTTTGTCAACAGGCAGCTGCCATGTCTTCATACAAATTCACGCCACAGGCTGTTGCTTCCCCGGACGCACCACAAAAGCCTTCGACGCGCAAAAGGGCTCGCTCTGGGGGTGTAAACTGGGTGCAGGTGTCTCGGGATGAGCCCGGCAGGAAGGCAACAAGGAGCATGCCATTCTGACGACGAAACAACGAAACGTGGACCTCACAACCGATGGCCTGTGGGCCATGCCCCTTAACGAAGGTTGGGTGCCGGTGAAGGCACGGAGGTTGCAGGATTGGCAAAAATTGAAGACATATGTCCCTGTCCACAAACAGGGGGATGTATGCCCTAATGGGGTCCCAGCCCTGCCTGAAAAAAGGAATGCTGACGATGACAGTGATTCTGAAGAAAAATGGATGAACGGTGCAGTGCCATGTTTGTGTGCACTGTCCAATGTGTTGTGCTACGCTGAAAAATGGCAACCCCCCCCTCCCCCAACCCATACATTTCTGAAATGGCCTTTTCTTGCAGATTTCAAAAAGTATACACATCCCCCCCCCCCAGGTGACGACATGTTTGCACATGGAAGCAAAAGTTGTAGAAATTGCCGAAAAGTGCTAAAAACCCAGAAAGTTGGCATATTCTGAATGTCCCCGAGAGATATGTGACTAGGGTGTCTTTGGACCCCTGCCTTGCACGACCGAGGCACATACGTCCCCAACACTGCTGTAGCAGAGCACATATGACTGCGACACAAGAAGGCCAGTGCCAAGCAATGACCAATGCAGCATGCTGGCTCCTCCCCTCACAACGCCCTGTGTCCGCGCCAGATCCCCCAACCAACTCTCCCTACCCCCCTCCCCCCCGGAGAGAAGCCGGATGCCAGTTGCGGGCAGCAGTACACAAAACAGAGAGCAGGCTCGTCGGTGGCCGTGCTGGTCCATAGATACTTTTCTGTCGCAAAAAAAAGGGACGGAGTGGTGGCCTGTCGCAAGGCACTGGCGAGTCTGGTGTAGACCGGCGGCGGTATGCCCTAATTTGGCCTCCTTTCCCCTGGGTCCGTTGCCTGAGACACAACAGGGAAGGCATGTATCCCCAGCCCCCCCCCTGTGACCCCCCGTCCCACCCAGGCCTTGCCCCTTTATGAGCGGGATATGGGGCTTATGGTCACCAGGGCTTTGAGGGTCACAATGGGCGGAAACCCCCTTCTCCTGCTGAGCGGAGAGGGAGTACTGTGTAGTACAGCCGGTAGCCAGTGCCATGTCTTTTGTGTGGCCTGCTGTCGTTGCTGAAGGTCAGTTCTGAGAGAGGGGCACATTTTTGTGGGGGAGAGTGGAATGCTTGTCCTGCCGCTCACCATTGGAACCTGCTGCCCCCCTGGCATCCACCCCCCCTGCCAACGCCGACAGGCCTTACATACAGACGTTCCAGACCGTGAGGTTGGATGTTCTTCACCGCATGCAATGCGAGAAGTGCAACAGAGGGCCAGGGGCTTTCGGGTCGCTACGTGTTAGATCCTAAGCCGGCGCACCACATTGGCCATTGCATTGGGGGGGCAGGGGGCGGGGGATTTGCGCTGGTCGCCGGAGCGTCCCAAACGAATACATTGAAGAGGGACATTCCCGTCCTCTGTACCTCAAAATGGTAAGCGTACTGCTCTGCTCATTGCGCACCCATTGTGCATCCGCCAGACAATCTCAACCACTTTTTCAATCACCCGTGACCGCTGTGGCAGCCAGCTTTGGACCTCCTATCAGCCTCCCGTCCACTCCAGCGAATCCTGCTGAATCCCGGCCCCTTCGAGGTCTTTGTGACACCTGGTGGTCTCCCGATGTGCATAGACTGTGATGGCTGATGGTGGTCCATGTAACTTTTACTGTGTTGGAGGGACTTGTGCCCCATTGCAGTTCCATTCCCTGAAAATCACATCCACACAAATGGAAGTGGATAGCGGTGTGAAATATGTGTTGTGATGCTGTGTCGAGCAGCAACAGCTGGTCACACGCATGACCTGGCCCTTTTCCCAACAGAAACGGCTCACAAACATGTGTTTTGCATTGTGGGCCGCAAGCGTCCGTCAGACGGGGTCGCTGTGCGTGGACACGGCGGTGCTAGCCCACTGCGGGCGGAAAGAGGGACAGAATGGGAGAGCCCTGGTAGGGCTGGGAGGGTTCTCAGATCCCCAGTCCAAACGTGGCACGGGTCCCAAACAAGGAGCGACACACGTCCATCGCGCAGCGTCGTGTAGGGCATGCCCACGTTGCATCGGAGGTGGGTCTCATGAACGCCCGGGCGGCATCGGCCAACCGCACGACCGACTTCGCCATCGGTCGTGTGCACCCTCGACTCAAACGCCCGCGAACTGCTGCTGTATGCACTGCTCCAACCTGCGCGCCACTCCACAGAGGTCCCGCTCCCGCGCCAGGTCCGCCGCAGTCAGCCCCCTTGAGTTCCGCTGCTCGCAGCTCCCGCGGTCCGGCAGATGCCGCACCAGCAGTCGGCACGCGTCCTCCTCGCCCTCTTGGGCAGCAAAGTGCAGGGCGGTCATTCCAGCGGGGGTCTGGGCCCCAGCAGGTGCCCCGGCATCCAACAGCACCTGGAGAACCTGCAGGTGCCCCTTGCGGGCCGTCTCACACAGGGCCGCGTGCAGATCAGCGTGTGCAAACTGCCGGGACCGCAGCAGCTCCTCAACGCCTGCTACATTGCCCCAGCTGCATTTGCTCTCAAGATCCACCCTCCAGGTCTCCTCGTCAGACACCAGACCTCTGGGCTTGTGCTGACGGTTGGCAGGTCTTGCGGCAGAAATTGTGCGAGTGGGTGGGGCTGACAAGTCTGTGCAGGAGGCAGGAGCGCGAGAGGTGACTATCAACGGACGGAAAGAGAGGGAGGGAGATGGAGTAGGAGGGCCCAGCAAAGGATGCACACTGTTAAGCTGTGGGTACGGGGGAGGGGGAGGGGGGCTGCCGGCTGCAGGCTCCCATCAGCCAAGGCCCGAACCGGAGGTCGGGTCAGGGTCAAAATGTTGTTTTGTGTTTTTCACCCGTTTTTGAATTCTCCACAAAATTCTGAGTATTTTGAGGATAGACACTTTGGGTCAGACAAAAAAATTTTGCCCTGCCGTATGCCTAAAATAAAATCTCCGGCGCCTCCAGCGCCCACATAACCCATTGATCCGTACAACCATTCTGGGGTCCGTAGAGCCCCCCCCCTCCCCCGCGCTTGGGGTCGGGTTCTGGCCGGCAGTCCCCCCTCCGTGGCTGTGGGACATCACCATCATAGACTCACAAGACACGACCAGCAATGCCCATCTTCTTGGTGCACGCTCTGCTTGGTTGGTGTTGGGCTTGGCATTGGGCCTTGTCGCTGGTAATCATCTTGGCTTTGGGCCTGCAGACAAAGTGAAGTCTGGCGCAAGCACTCCCGCTGTCTGTCCCCGGCTGAAAACTGGCCAATGGACCAATGGCTCCACGGTCATGGGGACGACTGCATGTGACCTTCCGGCGCCGACAGGGAAATCGGCGGCATGTGGGCAGTCGTGTGATGGTGAGCAGGGGAACTAACATGTGGAGCAGTGGGACCCCCACCACTGCGCCCTTCTCCCCGACCCTGTAAAGATGCAACCGACCTCCATCAACGAAAGCAGGTCACACACAAGACATGGCACTGGACAACAGATATCACGGCACCCTTTGGGGAACCTCCGGAGCACAATCACAAAGTCGGCGTTACCTGTCCCAAATATCGAGGCTCGGGCCTTGGAGATCTGGTCAGGAGGGACTCGGGCGTAGTTCTTGCCGGTGTCGAATTCCATGCGGTACTCCAAGCCGGGTGGACAGGCCTGCGTGTAAGACGGCAATCACCACGACACCGGGGCTGCAGGGGTGTCCATTGAAGGGAGGGGTCATTAGATGTCAGAAGAGCCCTCCGGCACACAACAAACTAATAGGCCTGCCTAGCTGGACGCGCCCTGGGGCCTGAGGCACAACCCACGGGAAACAGACTAAGGCGCCGCTGCCATGTAACCTCGAACCTCCTCGCCCTGCACACAATGTGTGTGTGTGTGTGTGTGTGTGTGTGTGTGTGTGTGTGTGTGTGTGTGTGTGTGTGTGTGTGTGTGTGTGTGTGTGATCTGTACTTTTAGAGGTGGATCCTTGTGCAGCGTTGGGCTGGACGCCTCATTTGGCTCAGGTCTGCTGAGGCCTCTTTGTGACGTTGTTTCCCTCCCTTCTGCGGAATCAGAACCTCTGTATTTTGCTGGCTAGGTATCCAGAGTGTTTGCTCTCCCGTGCCTCGTCACGAAAAGCGGGCGGGCGACATCCTCGGCCACGGTCTCCTCCAGCCCCCGTGGAACTGGGGCTGGTGGGGACGGAGGGGGGGGTGTTTTCGGCCTCCTGCGTTTGGGGGCTGGAGGGGTGGGGGATTGGTGTGGGGATCTCAGCAGACCCGTAGAGATACGTGCAGGCCCTTGCAGGCGTGGTCGTTTGTTGGGCAGTTGTGCATGTGCAGCAAGTGGGCGCTTCCGGCGCGCAGGCACTGGGGTGCACACTTTATGGTGTCCCCGCTGACAGCAGTGGCGCACTCCCCTTTGCTTGAGTGTGCACCTCAGGCACGGTGGCAGGCCATGCAGTGGGCACAGTTGCAGTTGCGGTCTGCGTGCTATGTGGTCATCAGCGTGATGTCCCAGCGCACAGCATGCTTCAGCAGTGCGCCGAAATCTCTTGCAGGTCGTGCATGCGTCAGCAGAGTGCTGGGCACACTTTGACGGATCAGCCGGCGGCGCCGGTGGTGGCGCCCTGTGTGTGTTTGCGCGCCTGCGTGTCCCGGTGTAGGGGCGCTGTGGGAGCTTCCCATCCCCTATCACAGGGAAGAAATCAGCTGCAAAGGAGGAGCAGCCCCCCCCCCCTTTGGCAAAAGTGGTCTGCTCCGAGGACGGAGCCAGCCCCAACTGCAGATTCCCCTGGAGTGCACGCTGTAGTCGATGCTCCTCCACTTCCTGCGCTGTTCTGCGTGGCCTATGTGTGTACGGGCGCAGTTTGTGTACTCTGTTGAGACCAACCTTGGTGGCCCACGTGCGCTCACAGTATGCCGCTAACTGCTGAACGTGCATGTTCATGGCACTGCGGCAGATGAAATAGGGGCGGCAGTTCAGGCCGCAGAGTGCCGGCCCCCCCAAAGGAACTAAAGAGCTGCAGCGTGTGACCACACGCGCTGGATGCAAATGGCCTTTGGTGACCAGGCGCTGCGCATTTGCCATTGCCAGTCGTAAGACCCGGCCTCTCTCTTGCAGTGAAAGGGTGGTGCCCTTAAATTTTGCCTGTGGAGCGTGCGGGAGGGTGCGTTGCGCAAATTCCTCAAAGTCCAGTGCGAGTTCCAAGAACGTCACTGTGCCTGGTTCAGGGGCCCAGTGCAGTTCCCTCAGCCAGCATAGCAGGTCCGCCAAAAAGGGCATTTCCCACTGCCATTCCACCTTCTTAGGGGTACGCAAAAGAAGTAACCCTTTGTCTTCCGGTCTGGGGAGGGGTCCCACCAGTTGGTGGTACGGGTATTGCCGAAGCTGCTGTGAGAGGCTCGACCCCATGAAAAGCATGGGGGATTGTGTGTCTCGTAACTTGCGGGCCTGCAAAACGGCTACTAACATATTGTGCAGAGCTGTCATGAATGCGAGCGCTGTCCCTCACTTGACGCTGTCTGTGTCTAACTCTGGGGCTAATCCACAAAGTCGTAAACATGGGGGCCACTGGTCCATGGGGGGAAGGCCTGTGATCTGTGCTGCCGCCGTCCTGATGTCCGGCAGGTGGGTGTCCCGCACCGTGTGTGTGTGTGTGTGTGTGTGGAAGAAGAATATTATAGAGGGCAAGGGCCGATTAAAGTCCTGAACGCTGTACGTGTGCGTGTGCCAGACAGGACCTGTCCTGGAAGGACTTCTCTCCAATCCAACCCGGGCTTGAAGTCACTCTGTGACATGGAGACGTCAACTCGCTCAGCTGCACTTGGGGTGTCACCTGCTCTTTCTGGGCCCTGACAGCCCAAATACCCGCCGAGCCATGAAAACATGCGGGCAGACAATCTTTGCAGAATGTGGGTGCAATACCCCTACCCAATACCCCTACCTAACAACCCTTCCCAGTACCCCCAACCTACCCACCATGCGCCCCAGGCACTACACCAACCGCCTGCTCCTGCCCACCAACCCGCCACACCACGGCCCTTGCCACTACCCCAACCCAAGAACCCCACTCACTGCCCTACCCGCTACCGCCACCATATCTCCCGACCAACCACTGCCCCCATGCACTACCCTGACGCACTGCCCCTGCACATGGGAGGTGAGATTGGAGGTGGGCTTGGGCATGGTGTAGAGGTGAACCAAGGGAGAATGTACACTGAGAGTTTTCGGCCTGGTTTCCACCAATCAAGCCATACTATCATACAGATCAAGCATCATAACCAGCAAAGATGCTCCTTTGTAGAGACTTTGATATTTCTGATATTTCTGCGGGTTATGCATAATTTACATTTGGCCAAGCTACATTTGCCAGAGGCAGTGATTGTTTCTTTTGGGGAGGGGGAGGGGGCAAAAATATTTCCACTTAGGCGCCGACATCCTTACAAATGTGCGCTTGTGGGGGAGTGAGGATAAGTTGCGATGCAGATAGGCGGCAACCGTCCGTTTGTGGCTTCACCAGGGGCCCAAGCATTCGGTCCTGTGATCTTCACACAAATTGTGGAAGGTATCATAGTCAGAGAAACCTTTTACGTGCAAAATTCTCGAAATACGTCGCATGCAGACCGTCAATCTTAGTACTTTTGGTTGCCACTGCGCAGTATCCAGGGTTACATGACAGAAACAAAAGATATTTGGATTACAGCCACAGGGACGTTGGAATACCACGTGGGCTGGACAGCAGGCGGGGGGTCCGATTGTATCGCCGTAAAAAAAAACTTAAACCGAAGCAGAATTGAAATCTTGCTCTGGCGAAGCTCTGAGGGTCGGGCCCATGAAGCTTGAAGCGCAAAGGAGAAGCATCCCAGGGGGAAAGGGAGGCTGCGATCAACCGATGACAGAAAATATGCCACAATATGCAACCCGCATTATCCCCTTCCTTCCCCACTCTATATACCACAACAGCACAAGCAATGGCTTGGCTGCAAGGTTCAGACATCCCGGATGCCATGGTGACAGGAACGTACGGTTCTTTGTGCCTCAGGGAAAAGATGACGCGATGGTTTTCCAGTTACACCAGTTCTCAGAAGTCATTTTCTGAGAGTCTTTGTCAATAGATTTGATTTTTTCTATTGCGCCCTGGCACCCCTTGTGTCCAACTGTGTTCCTGGGGTCATCCCAGGTTGGAAGCCAGTGCACACAGTGCAGCAGAGAGCCCCGCACTGTGAGTAACTCTTTGAACGCAGGACCATCTGTGGACTATAGAGGCTGACGTCTGCAGATGCCAGGCCCGCTGTGTGAACGCTGCAGCCTGTACGGCATCTGTTCAGGGGCAACTGGGGTGTATGGGGGAATGTTTGCCCGGCGCGCGCCCGGCGCGCTACTTTTGTATTAACAGCCCCAGATTTACCCTCCCATGGAGAAGCCCCCCAAGTAGACCACATTGCACTGCACACCTTCCCTACAAAGCACGTGGCAAAATAAAGCAATATCTGTGACTTCAACCACTCCAACTGTCATTTGTAGTGTAATTAACAAACAACATTGGTCCCACAAGTGTGGGTGTCAATACATTCATTACAATAGTGCTCCTTACACTCATCACAAACTGCGACGGTGGAGCGCCTTTGGCAACACAAAACACACACTTCCGCCTCATCCTCTGCCTCATCTTGCGTGGCGGCCGAGTTGCTTTGGTCAGTCCAAACGTGAGGCGGGACATGCTCCCATGGTCCGTAGGGGGGGTGACGGACTTGCCTCCGGATGCAAAACTGAGTGAAATGCAACAAAATGCGGACTGACTGGTGCAACTCATTGGGGCCGCCACGCCAGATGTTCCTAACCAAACCCCAATGCCACAACCGAGCAAACAGCTGCTCAATGCGTGCCCTGTACCACCCATGGACATCATTGTACCCTTGTTGGCGGGCTGTCAAAGTGCCATTCTTTCTTCCAATGAATGGCACAATGACATGAATCCGGCCTTTATAAGCGCCATCATGGCCCCCAACTTCAAAATCAAAGGGGTGCCACCACTCGTGTCATCGAGGATGTCGGCGGCCGGTGGACTTGAGGGGGGTGGTGTGGGTGAACGGCCACGGAGAGGGCTGCCACCAGTCGCATCACCGGGGACGTCGGCGGCCGGTGGACTTGAGAGGGTTGGTGGGGGTGAGTCCCAACTCGGGATACCGAAGGAGAGGGCGTCGATGGGGCAATGATGGTTGATGACGCGCACCCCATCTTGCAGGTACTCCAACTCCTCCTCCTCCTCCTCCTCGAGCCGGGGTATGAAAGCTCGAGGCAGGGATCTTCAGGTGCCGGTATCGGCGAATTGGCTACATCTACATCACCCCTGCATTCTCGGGGGTCCCCAACAAAGGGAACAAAATCAAAACTCAAAACCTACGCCGGGGGTCACCATGATGCACCACGCAACAAAGCGTGGATTCAAAGATTGTCCCGGTTTCCTCAATAGCACCGGACGGTTGGGGCCCAAAAGAGGGCGGAAATGCTACATCACCCCTGCATTATCGGGGGTCCCCAACAAAGGGAACAAAATCAAAACTCAAAACCTACGCTGGGGGTCACCATGATGCACCACGCAACAAAGCGTGGATTCAAAGATTGTCCCGGTTTCCTCAATAGCACCGGACGGTTGGGGCCCAAAAGAGGGCGGAAATGCTACATCACCCCTGCATTCTCGGGGGTCCCCAACAAAGGGAACAAAATCGGAAGTCAAAACCTATGCCGGGGGTCACCATGATGCACCACGCAACAAAGCGTGGATTCAAAGATTGTCCTAAGTGCGCCCCCTTAGCGCACCCCCTAAAAGGTCACCGGTGGGGCACGGGTCCAAAAAGATGCCCGGCGCGCGCCCGGCGCGCTAACGTTCCCCCCATTCTCTTTACTCTACTCCCTCCCCGGGATCGCCTGATGTCCGTGAAGCGGTGTGGCGCCCATCTGCCTTGCAATGTCAAGGCCTCCAGAGACCCTCCCCTACAGCGTCAAGTTGACAGCCAATGTGCCGGCAGTTCCAATCCTGCCCTGTCCCTATTGCCACCCAGTTCTTGATTCTGTTCTATTCTTGATGATGGGCATGGAGGCGTCCTACAAACCTACAAACCCCATGGGGCTTTAAAGCAACAGATACTTAGCTACCATATAACCCCCGTGACACAGGCCATACAGTCATCGCTCTCCCAGCTCAGTACTGAATGTCGCCTTGCCAGGTTGGGCTATCAAATGTTTCTCAGGCTGGCTTGGGTCAGCTCTCCCGGTCAGCACACCGCCTCTTCACCAACCCTTCACACAGCTCACAGTCACTGTCACTGTCACTATCACCACATGTAGGCTGGCTTATCCGTCGAAGTACGGCTGTCAGAGCTACCCCCCCCCTTTGTCCTAGCTACGCAAAATCCCAAATTAATACGATCCCTACGCCTACTGTAGCTTGGACAAGGGCGTGGCTTGCGCGCGACACATACACCTACTGGCATGGTGAGCTGATGCAAGAAAGGGGGAAGGGCACAAATATCCCCAAAATCAGAGCTATGTGGGTTCAAGTGGGCAAACACTCACAACAAATGTGTCCATGACTCTATGTAACTGGCGAATTTGTCACTAAAACCCATGTCTTGTGGTTGCACTACATTAGGTACCGAATTGAATTAGGTCCCAAATTAATACGGTCCCTACGCCTACTGTAGCTTGGACAAGGGCGTGGCTAGGACAAAGGGGGGGGGGGGTTATGACTCTCAGAGGCCCCACTGTCCCACATTGTTTCGGGGTCCTCATCACACTCAGACATTTCCTTGAGCCCCAACTCATGCCACGCATCTTGCGCCAACCTTGCCGCCCCTTGCTGTGCACATTGATCTGCATGTTCATGTTCATACAAACCCCGTGGGGGGGAGGGGGGGGGCATACCTTCGGCTTCCATCCTGGCGCTGCTCAAGTGGGGTTCCCACCGGGGACCGGGTGTCTAGGAGTCACGGCCTATGACCACTGAGGCACCTCAGTCTCTGGTCGGCAACCCATAACACTTACTGGATGGCAGGTGCTCTGTTGAGGTCGCTGTTGTTATCCTTTGGGGGGGGGGGGTACATGTTCCCAAATGAACCAAAAGCAGTCTGCGCGAGTGCGCGTGCACGATGCGCGAGCGCTGTGTCAGAATGCAAGTGGATGCGTGGGCCACACGGTCGGCGAGTCCAAAAGTCAGTGTCAGGCAAACCGACTGTACGCCATGCACATCAGAGCCTACCGGTCACACCGTCCATCACTTCCTCTTGACCGCGAAGGCGTGTCTGCCCTGCGCGCGGGCGACAGCGATGGTCACCCTCCGTGTCAGAGTTGGGGGATCGATCTCGCTCCGCGATTTTTGTTTCTCGGATTCGCCAATTTGTGGCCATTGCGTTGCCATGGGCCATTGCGCTGCACGTTTTATTATCATGCCTGTCGCCCGCGCGCAGGGGAGACACAGCCCCCCTGTGTGCGGCTGGGGAGGGGGGGAGCTCAGTCCTCTCAGAGTAGGACGATATGGCGGGGTAAAAATTTTTGGTGGAAGTACTCGCATTCGACAGTTGATGTCACAGGGCATTTTCATTGGAGTCGCCGCTTTGTTACTAGAGCTGTCCTTGGAGCTCAGCCAGTTCCTTCAGGCCAGGCATCGATGGGCCCGGGCCGCGGCCTCAGCACTATGAGGCTGGTCGAAGTCCACAAGCCGGGGCAGGCGCATCTGCCGGAGCGCTGCCTGCCCAATTTGCTTTTCGTGAAGATGCCCACAGTCAATCAAAAAAAACCACCGAATTCCATTCCTCTTCAGTCTCAAAAAAACAGCGTCGATCGACCGGCAACCAACCAACCGTGCAACAGCTGTCGGTTCATCAGCAACACGCATTTCCAGACCGCAACCGCTATCAGTCAACTGCAAACCTGCGCAGTCTTGACCCAGCAGTCACAGAGGAGGACAAGCAACAAGGGCGACAACACAGAACCAACGTGAACTCGGGCTTGAATTTGGGGTGGTCCCTGCTTTCATGAAGGCGTAGGCCTGGGACCCATGTTTTTGGATTTCCAGCAGATCCTCATGACGTCCGAGGCTGTGCCTCAGCTCCAACCCCTGGCCTGGCCACTGCTGCCCATACCGCTGGCCTCCTCCAAGCCCTTGCAGGCGCGTTGACAGCCCGTGCTCACGGACTGTTGACAGCTCGTGCTTCCGGGCGTGGCCTGTGACCCACTATAGCCACCGGGTCATGTGTTACGGTGAATGCTTCCCCCCCCTCCCCGGGTTTGGTGTGGAATAGGGCATGGCGGGTCCGTGGATTGGGTGGGGGTCTCCCTGGGGTGGATCGTTGGGGTTTTGCCTTTGGTTGGTGGTTGGCGAGGTTAGGAGGTGCCTTGGGCAGGATTGGGGTTGGGGCTGGATTATTCTTCTGGGGCTTGGGGGGGGGGGGGACGTGTGCCCGTCGACCTGTTCATTCTCGGAGGTGGTTCTGTGCGGTGTGTTGCCCGGCTTTTTCAAGGTCCATGGGTTCAGGTCAGGGCGGGTGGACCTGGGCCGTTTTGGGTTCAGCAGCGCAATGCGCGGATTGGGGGGGTGTTGAGGTTGGTGCACCGGTGCTCTCACCCTCCCCCCCCTGGTTTGGGTTTGGGCCCCCTCCTTCCCGCTGCGGTGGGTCAAGAGGGTGTTAGTCCTGCCCATGGTGGTAGTCTCTTGTTTCCGGACAGGGCCTGTGACCCGCTGGAGCCATCGGGTCTTGGGTTACTGTTAATGACCCCCCCCCCCTCCCCAGGTATGGTGTGGGATAAGACGTGGCAGGTCCGTGGCTTGGCCATAGATCGACGATGGTCGTCAACCTCCAGAATCGCTGTGGCAATCTCAACAGTACAACATGTATTATCGCAGCGGAGCCGCGGCATCCATCGGTTCATGTGTCCAGCAAGGTGCCGTCAAGCCCCATCACCGATTGTACGGGTCACGGGTCAAGTTGAGACACCCTTCCCTCTGCCCTACGCCACTTCCTCCCAGTATCACTGACATCCGTGCTAAACTCATCACCATCAATGAAAAAAAACCTCTCCCAGGCAAGTGTCACTCACGTCTGTGCTGAACAACTCCTCACCGTCTGAGCTGGTGCACAAATCCACGTCGTCGGACTCGTCACTTTGCACACTGCTGGAGTCCCCACCCCCTGAATCTACGTCAGAAGTCAACCGCAGGTCTTTGGACTCCATCATAGGCTCAAGCCCCAGTGCGTCCCACGCCATTACCCGCTGGCGCTTAGATAGGGGCAGTAGGGTATTCGGGTGCTGTTCCTGGCCCTGCCCTGCCCATTCGGCTGCTGCTTCATTTCCCCATACATTGAGATGCGCCGGTACCCATCTGAGCTGCAGCAGGTCTCCTGCTTCTTCGCGCAGCCACAATATGTGCTCCCACCGGTCCCTGTGTCCCAACTCCCCTGATGACGTTTTCCATCCATGGCGTCTCCACTTGTCCAACCAAATTGTGATGCCCTTGTACACCTTTTCTGGATTCAAAACCACGACCATTCGTTCACCCTGCACCCGACCCAGGATTGCATGCAGCACCCCCCGCAGCTTCCCCCTGCTGACACTCTGCCGTTCCTACGCCAGCATGTGTGCCGAAAAATTTCGGTGATGGTGTAACCCATACCAAACCTCATATCCTGCCTGCATCCACCCCCTTACGCGCTTCGCGGAGCCATCGGTACACACCACCATGCAGCCATCCCCTGTAGCTCCTGTAACAGCTTTTTCTTGTGCTCACCCCATTTAGCTTCCTTCACTTGCACCGGGTCGAGTTTCACTGATGGTTTGCTTGCCATTGTCGGCGGCATGGGCGCCCGTTGAAACCTTGTTTTCGATGCACACCATCCTTGCAGTTGCGCGATCAGGTGGCGCAGATCCGCTCTACCCCCTCCACCCTTCCAAAATACTGGCCCACAGGGCCACAAAAACATGCAATGCCGCCACTGCTCACTGGTCTTTTACTTTACATCTCAATTTCCATTGCGCCCGCAGGCCCATAGATGGGTCTCCTCCAGGAGGAGCCTGCTGGGTTCAACTTGCCGACCCTCCCCCTGTGCTAGCCAAAACCCTTTGCGTACCATATCGGACATAAACGCCGAAAACAGGCACCGTTTCAGCACATACGAGTGGTCTTCCACCCTGCCATCCAGTTTTCCCCGCACGCGCTCATGGCGTACCCCCACCGGGTCCGCGGCTTGGGTTGGGGTCTCCCCGGGGTGGATCATCGGGGGTGTTGCCTTGGAGAGGTTAGGAGGTGCCTTGGTCAGGAGTGGAGGTGCGAGGTCGCCCTCAGGAGTGGAGGTGCGAGGTCGCCCTCTAGTGTGTGTGCCTTGTGCTCCGCATGCTTTTTCGCGTGGGCCAAGGACGTGGGTAGGTCAGTTTTTATGGCCTGTAGCAAAAAGACTTGAGCCTCTGTGGGCAAAGAGGTAGAACTAGGCTTTACGAGGGCCAGCTATAAGAGAAATACCCTGCGTATCTGCACCACTATGTAGAGCAGACCCGCGGGTTAAAAAGACCATCCAGTCGGTGGGTACCCCCTAATTTGTTTGCCCCATCCAACTTCCGGTTGGCGATCCGCGTGCCAAACTGAATGGCCCGCTTCTGTAGACCGGTGCTGTGGGTAAGACCCACCTCCCGTGCCACACTGCGCAGCAGCATCTTGTCTCCCACACCCAAAGCCTGGTCCAGGCGGCAGCAGTGCGAGAACGGCAACGAGCGCACCACATCCAACACACGCTCGTCCAGAAAAGGCAGGCGGGACTCCTTCCCTCGGTCTGCAATGACCCGGTCGTCGCGGCCCAGATTCCGTTGCCAAAGGCGGCCGAAGTCCATCTCCAGTTCGGCCTTTAGCGCCTCCGTTCCCCCCTTCAGGAACGTGGTGCGATGCCGGCCATATCCCGCAAGGGTCTCATCGGCCCCAATGCCCAACAGCAGCGCTCTGGCGGTGGACTGCACCCTTTTGTATGCCTTTGGGCCCGCGGCGGGCCGCGTGCGCTGCAGGTGCTGCCGGACCGCCGGCGCCAGGCGGCACCACGGCATGGAGTCCCTTTCGGGCCCCATCTCCACGACCCCCGCGTCCCTCGCCGCCTCGATGTACGCCTTCATTCTTTTGAACCCGTGGGCCTTCCACGGCAACGGGCAGTTGGTGCCCCCCAACAGGCTCAGCCTGACCCGCTCCTCATCAACGCTGCTGACGGTGGCAGACTCGGCCCAAAGGACCTCCACAAGCGGCTGGAACGCATCCGGGATGACGGTCTCGCTTTCGAGCGCATCCGTGGGACGGGGATCAGTGCAAGCGCCTGCACCCTCGACGGAAGGATCCGCAGACTGCCCCGCACCCGCGACACCCGAACTGTACCGCACAGCCCGCGACTCAGTGGCGCAGTGTTGCGGCTCCAGACAGACCCTCCCCTGGGCCCCTGCCGCGGTCCAGAGCACCGTGGCGATGTTGACGTCCATGACGGTGTTGCACGGGTGGATCAGCTGCACGACCCGCGGCGTGGCCTCTAGGGCCTCCTCCGCCGTGAGATCGATCTCGACCAAGTTCCAGACCCGATCGGGGGCGATGGCCTTCAGCTCCAAAAGGCCGTTGAGGCTGCCAATGCGGTCGGGGGTCTGCGACGGAAACTCCCCAAACGCGACGTTCAAGAGATCAATGGGGTCGTCAGGGGGGACGTGGCGGTGGGCCAGCGCCGCCAGCAGCATCGAGTCGATGCCGCCGCTGAAGAGCACTGCGACATTGGCCCCTGTGGGCCCCGGCACGTCTGGGTCTGCGTGTGAGGGTGCGGGTCCTGCAGGGGCCCCGGCGGGGAGGGCCTGCACGCGGGCCCGGACTGCCTCCGAGAGGGCCTCCAGATACGCATCCACGGCAGCGGTAGGGCTATCGGTGGCGGCCGCGTCGACGGGCTCGTCGGCGGCCTTCGAGGCGTGCAGACTGACGAGGGGGCAGTGCCAGGGATGCTCCGACAGGCCGCCTCCACCCTCCTCCAACACGACACTAAAGAGCCCCGTCACTGGAACCTCCTGCCATGCCGCGTCCACGGGGGGTGCAGCCTCCTCGTCACATGCCGTGTTCCCCCGAACGCCACCGCCGTCGGGCCCATCGGCACACGGAACGGAGGAGACGATGAGCTGCGTGGCGTCGCCCGCCGCGGCGTAGCGCATCACCAGCGACCGCCTGCCGAGCTTGTCCCTCCCGAACCACAACGTCTTCGTCGTTGGCCTCCAGAAGATGAAGGCGTAGGGCCCCTCAACCGCCTCAAGGACCTGCCGGGGGTCGTCCGCTGCCGCCAACAGCGGCAGCAAACGGGCGGTGTCATGGTCGGCAGGGCCGATGCCCGGGCCCCGGTACGCCTCGCCGTTCCACAGCAGCACGCAGCCTGTGTCTTCGTGCAAAAGCGGTTGCGGGACGATCGAAGCCCCGCGCATGTGCAGGACGCTTGCCATCAAAGTGCACGGCAGTGCGCTTTCCAACGGAAGCGTGGCCATGTGGTCCGGCCCACGGGGGCCAAGCACGGCCGCAAGCCGCTCCTCGGCTGCTGGCACAGGCACCGCGCAGGCGGGGCATTGCATAGGCTTGCCATAGAGGAGTAGCGCAATACCGCACATGGGCGGTGGATCATGCGGCGGCGTGGGGCATGGCAGGGGGGAAAAAGCACACACTGAGAAAATGACATGGGGGATGTGCACTGCGTGCGCACCGCGGGCCACCACCAGGCACCAGCTCACAACCCCGGGCTTTCACCACAAATTGGGGTTTTGCCGCCGGACATACGCATTTGCTCAGCTCTTAGCGTATCAATCACCAGTCGCTCCCAATCTGTTTACAACTGCAACGTTTTGCCTGGTTCGTTCAATTCAGACACACGTACCCCTCCCCCTTGTGAAATGGCCCCAAAGGTTGCCGAGACAACGCCTAGTTTTATTTGGACAAGGGTGTTTCCTAGCCCTTTGAGAAATACCGGCCCGCGTGTGACGGTTTCCCCACAGCCACGGGGGAACGTACCCAAAGTGACGCCCCCCCCACTCATGGGGAAACACAAGGGACCTATGACACAAAGCAAGACGTGCATACATGAGGGCATATGATCCACAAAATGACCGAGAAATTGTTTGTTGGGATCCAACACGCACTGTGCACCACTTGGCAAGCACAACACTGCCCTCTCAGCGTTGGAAATTGGCAACAATACCAGCTACGTGTCAAAGTACACGTCAACATGATCAACATCCATGGCTGAAATCATGAAAAACTAAGTGTGCTGCATGATATACTGCCTTGGATGCAAGGAACTCCCGTTACACAACCAATAACACTACGTTGTCCAACCAGTAGACACACAGGAGAACCTCAATATCCAACCTTGCAATAACCTTGTCATTAAATTCGAGAAGTCAAAGTGACGCCCCCACCCCCACCCCCACCCCCACCCCCACCCCCACCCCTGGGGGGAAATACACGGCTGGGTATTTCTCAAGGGGGGCTAGGTAGTCTCCTCAGACTAGGCCATGTGGTATTGGAGATCATGTGGTGTTGAAGATCATCATGTTGACACCCATGAGGTTGGGGTAGGGGGCAGGCGCAGCAAACAGAACATCATCCTCAACCAGCATATCCTGCCAAACCACAACAAATCTATTGCTTGTGGGGGATTGGTTGCGCGGCACGCAGCCGGCACGCTCCTTTTCTACCAATTATTCTGGCTTTACTACACTCAGCAAAATAATTTTCATTACGATCACCACAAAGTGTGGTGGTGTGCTTCTGGG
Source organism: Eutreptiella sp. 'Long Island Sound 2002' (assembly GCA_964036045.1). Lineage (NCBI taxonomy): Eukaryota > Euglenozoa > Euglenophyceae > Eutreptiales > Eutreptiaceae > Eutreptiella > Eutreptiella sp. 'Long Island Sound 2002'. Next base: position 11,085,310 of record OZ038378.1, on the reverse strand, counting down.
GGCACAGTGCACAAACGACAACCCCGTCCACTCCATCCTCTCAAGTGGCACTTAAGATGCATCAAAAGTATTCCAAATGTGAGAGGAAACGTGTTCCCATGGTCCATAAGGGGGGTGACAGACCTGAAAGTAAAACTGAAACAACTACATAGCCCTTGCCTTCTTGGGGGTCACCAATGTGGAGAGTAATAACATGGGTTGGTTAACAGCAATAGCACTGGAAGGATGAGCAGACACAATGAAAAGCTGCGACATAACCATTGCTGTCTTGATTTCTCCAAGGCGGAGAGAAATTAAAGTGGCTACATATCCCTGCGTCCTCGGGTATCCAAAGCACCGTGGTAGGAGTGTATGTTATGGAGCATAGCCCTTGGTTGCTTAGTATCGTGTTGGTTGGGGCATGTCACAAGGGGAGGCCAACCCCTCAGGTTTGAACGCGGACTTCCCCCCCCCCACACACACACAAATTGCTGGCCAGAGGGGGGGGGGGGGCTAGTAGGGGGCAAGGGGGGCGGCCTGTTCAAATTCTAGACCCCAACCGGGTGCAAAAACTTTTGGGGGTCTGGAGGGGGGGGGGGGGGTAGGTGGGTCGGCCGGTCAGCCGCCGGGGTCCGTAGAGGGGGGTCAGTGGGTACCCCAACATACATACCTCAAAATGATCCCCATGACGCGCTGATCATTTTGAACATACACAAATGGGGTAAAGAAAATTTTCAGAAAAAACTTGCTCATTAGCTCAGGCTCCCATCAGCCAAGGTCAGACCCGGAGGTAATGTCAGGGGACAAAAATTTTTCTGTGTTTTTCAAACATTTTTGAATTTTCCACAAAAATCTGAGTATTTTGAGTATAGACACATAGGATAAAACAAAATACCCCCTCAGGAAGGGCAAAAAAAAATTTTCAGCGCCTTCAGCGCCAACCCTTTCCCCCAAAATCTCAAACTGGAGAAAGATGGGTTTGAAAACTTTGGGGGGGTCTGGAGGGGGAGGGGGGGGGGTGTGGAATTCGAACTGGCCGCCCCCCTTGGCAGGAGGGGTCCGGGAGGGGCGATAAGGGGGGGGGGTCCAAGAGGGGCGATTCGGAGGGGCTTGGGGGGGGCTGCTCCCAATGCCAAGCGTTGGTTAATCACAGGCTCTCCTTACCTCCCCTTGCCCTCCGTCTAACCATAAGTTGGTCCGGCCATGCCAGCCATTTTGATTAGGCTAAGCAAGATCTTCCAAATTTCATTCATGGCTGCTTTTTGCCACATCATTGCTCTCCATTTTGGCCCCCAACACTAGCTCTAACCCTAGCCCAGGGTTACGACTAGGGCCGGGGTTAGGCTAGGGTTAGGGTTAGGGCTAGGGTTGGGGTTCGGGCTCGAGGTAGGGGTATGGGTAGGGGTAGGACTAGGCTTAGGGTTGGGGTGGGCGTTAGGGTTAGGGTTGGGTTGGATAGTGTTGGGGTGCAAATAGCATGAAAATTCCTTCGGGTGCCTTTGGTGTCTGTGGATCATCAGGCGCCCATGGACTCCTGAGGCCCGCGCCTTTGGCAACTAATTGTTGGCTGGAGACCCCTTGGGGGGGGGGGGGGATAGTCCGCGGCCTAGGACCTGGGGACCCCCCCCCCCCCCCTGTGGGGCATTTTGGCCTAAAAAGCTGCCCAGGGCAAGCCTGGCGAGCCGCTGCTCCCTACAACACCACTTTGAAGTGCAGCTATGCAAAACCACTCGTGGGTGTTTGGTGTTTTTCTGGGTTGGGGCTCAACAGTGATCGGGCTATAGAAGTGACCACTGCAACACAAGGGTTTGGAGTTGCCATTGCCTTGATGCAGAACATGCTGCCGATGAATGGCATGCCGCGTGCAGAACAGCCGGCCATGGCCAGAGTCCAGAGGGTGCCATGGGGGCGGCTCCTAGCCAGGCGGCCCCAAGGGGTGTTCAACCATTTCAGGGTTTGTAGAAGGGGGGGCGGTCCCCCACCCCCCCATTTCCTTCGGTGCCCGGTTAGGTGGGCACCCCAACATACATACCTCAAAATAATCCCCATGACGCGCTGATCATTTTAAATGTACACAAGTGGGGTAAAACTTTTTCAAAAAAAATTGCCCATCAGCTCAGGCTCTCATCAGCCAAGGTGCGACCCGGAGGTCGGGTCAGGGTCAAATTGTTTCTTTGTGTTTTTCACCCAATTTCGAATTCTCCACAAATTCTCAGTATTTTGAGTACAGCACATAGGAGCAACTGAAAAAATATCCCACTGCCGTATGCCTGAAACAAAATCTCAGGGGCACAGAACCCATCGATCCATACAACCATTCTGGGGCCTGTAGAGGGGGGGGTACCCCCTCCCTTGGGGTCGGGTCCTGGGCTGCTGTTAATTACCCAAATTGTGCGGCGCAGGATTAGCGTTCCCGTTGAGGCCCGCATGCATAATGAGGCAGTGTTGCGGTGAGTATGCGTTCTCATGATCTCTTGGCAGTGCTCTTTTTTTCACAAAAGCCTATCATTCTGATGGCATGACCAGAAAGGGGCCCTGGACCATCAGATGGGGGCTGCCCCGTGTCAAAGTCCATCGCTGGCCCAATACACAGTCCCACTCCTCTGTGACACCATCCGGTGCAATACACCCTCAAGCCCCGAGATCTCCAGAACGCTGATGACAGGGCGCGTGTTCCACAAGCAGGTATTGTTGCCGCCCAGGTGACCCCCATGGCCCCTTCGACGCATATTGAGGCCGCCGTCGCCTGCGTGTCTCCTTGATGCGCAACGACCCGGTGTGAATGGACTCTCGCCCTAACTTCAGAACTGTACATCATCCCACGGCCGTTTCAAAAGGCCCTTATACCAAATCAGTAGTGGGTCAAAGTTGATTCCTCTGTGACTTCGAGCGCGGTGTTCAATGGAGTATTGCACAACCATTGCCCCCCCCCCCCCATGTTGTGGTACCATTGTGATTGGGTTGTACCGTTGGGCCAGTGATGTGCACCTCAATGTACCGCAACCATTGGCGTGGGGGGGCCGTCGAAGGGACGCCGTCTCTTTCTTTCGGGGTTCAAGCCACATTCCATCTCCTTTTCAAACATCGATCTATTTGTCTGACTTTCAATGTGGGCTTCACTTCCGCTTCCCTTGCGACGCGCCCCTTTAGAAGTGTACAATGCCCCCGTCCGTGCAGGCCTTGCTCATGGCACATGACCTCTGCGCGTGCACCGGGATCACTCTACGTGCATTCGCTGCACCACAGGTCCCCGCCCTTCACAAATCGGAGGACGATGTCCAACAAATCAGAGCACCACATTAAGGGGGCGTTTCTGGGCCGTTTCAACAGCGCCTGCAGGGACGCTCATGAAATGTGCGGGGATACCTCCTTGGGAGTAGCAACAGCTCCTGCTGCCAGATCAATCCAAGCCAACGATGTGCTACCCATGTCCTGTGTGCAGCATTGTGACATACTTGGCTGGATGACCACATTGTCCACAACTTGTTCACTTGTTCACGAACTCAAAGCCCTCCTCCGGAAATGCAGCCTGCAATAATTGCCCATCGTGGCCACTTACCTCCCTCGTTGTTACTGCATCCCATCAAATGCCTGCTGCAGTGCGTCTTCCAGTCATTAGTCTCAAAAAAACCTTGCTGTTCCTTGCTGTGCTCCTGTATTCCTGGCCATCCAGTGCCTTGGGCACACAACTTGGTATCTTTCATCCATTTGAGTCAAACAGGAAATGTAGAGATGCTGAGGATGGACGATTTGTGTCAAGGTTCCTTTCATCAAAAAGAATCTACCTCAGATACCTACCTCAGGCTCGATTTACGAGAAATGCAAATATGTGCAAACCCCGGTTTTGAGTGGGACGACAGCCCTCCAGCAGGCCCGAGGACAACCAATTTCCAATGCCACTTCCAGGCCGTTTCTTAGCCACCTGAGGGGGGGGGGGGGGGCTGAGAGAGAGAGAGAGAGAGAGAGAGAGAGAGAGAGAGAGAGATTGACAAAGGCAGGCACCCACCCACCTACTAACTGCCAAACTTAAAGGAAAAAAGTGAACAAAATTTCTTCTGGTGAAGGCCCTTCACCTGAGACCACCATGCTTTCTGCTCATGAGAGCGGGTGAAATCCATTGTGAATGTGCGGGTCAGCACCAGAACCTTCAGATGCTGCTGACTCTGGATCCGAAGCCGTGGCGTGGCCCCAACGGCGCGTGTGGGGAGCCCACGGGGCGCAGTCGAATCGCATCTTCGAGGTCGGCTGCACTCGTCCGGGGAGGAGTCTCGAGGTTACAAGCGTGGGGCAGTTGAAGCACGGTCATTCTAGCACAAGGGCAAAATTGCCAGACATTTGAATTGCCCACAATCATTGAGTGCACTTGCACTTCTCTGTGACTGCCGGCAGGTGAGGCCCTTTGAACAGGCGTCCATACAGGCCCACGATGGCCTACCCACACCAGAAGGGGGAGGTGGTGCTACTGTGATAACGGCTTCATCGACTGTGTCCGAAAACCCAAAAATCGATGGGGGCACAAAACGGGGGCGAATCCTGGAAATCGGGGCCTAGGGGCTGCACCCCGTGCCTTGTGCCACTCGGTGACACCGCTCACGTGTCATTCCGAGGGGTTCGGCACGCAGCAGCTACGTTCAGTCCCAAGGGTAGAGCGGAAGGCCCCGTGATCATGTCCGATGTGCCGGGGGGTGCGGGCCAACCCGCCCCCGACTGGCCACAGCAGCGCCGTCGAGCCTCAGTCGCACTTCGACGCCCCCGGTCCCGCACACCACCGGCGGCGCATCAACAACAACCGCAGGGACGGGTATCCCAGGCAGAATGTCTGCAGGGCCCACAGCCCCCAAGTCTTGGTGCACCCCATGCCACGGCTCATCCGGGCAGCAACCACCGCCTCTACGGCGTGCGCCGCGATCGCCGCGAGCAGTACGCACTGCAACACGCCCTGCGTCCCGAAGAGGGCGTAAGCCAGGGCCCGGAGCGCAAGCACCGCCCAGTGCAGTGAGGCAGTGCCGGGGGTCGAGGTGTACTCCAGCAGCGCTGCGGAGGCGTGCGCCGCGTCCTCCAGGGCGTAGCAGGTCAGCAGCCCCATGCCAATGAGGACGGCGGCCCAGGCCGTGACGGGCGCGAGGCGAAAGTAGTGGGTGTTAGTGCGTCGGCCGCGGTAGTACGCCGCCATGCGCTGCGCCCCCTCGGAGGACGTGAGCGTGGGGCTGTAACCGAGGTCCCGCTCTGCTGCTGCAGTGGAGAAGTGGTGTGTGACACCGACCTGTGAAAGAGCCGTGGGGAGAGGGAGTACGCACGGAGTGGTAGAGTGCAGGGGCCCCCTCCATCAGTGTGTATATCTCCCCCTCTATCAGATCAGTGTGCACAGCTCCCTGCGTGTGGCTGAGCACATAGTGGCTGAATGCGCCCAATCTTTACCCAAACAGCACCTTCGTCCCCCTTCCCCCCCCCAACAAAAACATAGGAGCTTTCAGTTTTGGGGGTCTGGAACCAAAAGCTTACAGGGCGATGCTTTTAATGGACAATACAAGGGTTTTACAAGCGTTGAAACCCTGAATCTAACACCTTGGGCTTTGGTACATGAAAAGCCCCAGAAGGTCAGGATTTGTGGTGTTTCAAATACAGGCTGGCGGACCCGCCCAGATCTAATGTCACAACATTTGCGGAGGTGATTCGCGATTTGGAATTCCAAAAAGAAATTGGGGCTCAATTTGAACCGCCCCAATCCTACCCATTCCTCCTCAAAAGTGGGAAACCAGATTGAGTAAGCCAAAATTGAAAAAATATCTCAGGGATATTTTTGTCACATCAAAACATGATTTTCCGCCAACAAAACATCCAAGATTTCTTACTTTGAGGTATGCCATGAAAATACCTGCTCAAATGAGAATGAACGTTGATTCAGCCTGCCCCTGGTCCAACAAACTCTCTTCGAGGTGATTTACCAGAGGGGTCGGAAACTTGAGGCCGATTTTAAGTACACAGACAGTTGGGGCGGCAGGGGGTGGGGGGGGGGCTCCGTCCATCTGACCGGCCCACCCGTTGGGTGAGGGGTGATCGGTCACATGTGTGATGGTGATGAATCAGGCAGCACAACAGGCAGCACATGCAGAGCCACAAGAAAGATTGGGTTTTCAAGGTCCGAAACATATACAGCATGAAGTCGCCCCCGCCGCAACTGTGTTTAGCTCCTCCAGATTGCAGCCGCACGTGAATTATATTGCCTCCTTTCCTGCGCAATACAGGTTGCTCCTTTGTACCTTTTCCACTCCACCTGTTTGTCAAAATCTCTCCATGGTCGGCACGATGGTCGGCACAAAGTCGCCCGCCCCGTAGCCTCCCCGTACCCGCCCCACCCCTTCCATCCCCTCGTCCCTCCTTACCCGCCCTCATAGCCCCCTTCAAACCATCTCCAACCCCCCAGTCGGCCCAACTTTAAGCCATCACAAAGCGAGGGTGCAGGCTGTGGGCTGGTGCCTCATTGGGGACCAGAAAACAGGGAGGGCAGCTTTTGCCCCCCCCCCCCCCCCTCCCTCCCCCAAGGCTGCCGCTGCAGCTGCAGCACCACAATTGCAGGTAACGGGGCGGGGGTTGGCTGCAGTGAGCTGCTGCCCACATGCTGCTGCAGCAAAAGGGCTACTATGCAGTAAGCATTTCAGCAAGACAGCTGCAGCCAAAAAGTTGCCAGCACAGTAGCTGCAGCTCCAGCAGGAAGGCTTACGGTGAGGCGCCCCCATAGCCCTTGCGGTGGTAACAGGGCGGGGGTTGGCTGCAGAGTGCCCACATGCTGCAGCAACAAAGCTGCTGCTACGCTTGTAGCAGGAAAGCAGCAGCTAAAATGCTGCTGCACGACAACTGCAGAGGAAAGCTGCCACAGCCGTAGCAGCACGACATCACGATAGCTACAGCTGCGGCAGCTGCAGCAAGAAGGCTGCTGGTGCAGCACCCCCATAGCCCATGCATGGGTAACAGGGCAGGGGTTGGCTGCAGTGAGCTATAGCCAACATGCTACTGCAGGAGAGCGGCTGTGTGCCTGCAGCGCGAAAGCAGAAGCTGAAATGTTACTGCATGAAAACTGCTGCGGGACGGTTGCCGCAACCACAACAGCACGACGGCTGTGGTCGTGGCAGCTGCACTAGGAGGGCTGCCAGTGCAGCACCCCCATAGCCCCTCAATTGGTAACTGGGCGGGGGTTGGCTGCAGTGAGCTACCGCCCACGTGCTGCAGCCCCTCAAGAAAGTGGGTAGGGGCAAGAGACAGCGCGCCGGACGGTGGCGGCCACGTATCCGGGGCGCCCCGGCCAGGGCACGGGGCGCAACCCAGCTCAGCCACCCGGCCCGGCAAAGCAGAGGGAACAATGGGAGGGTCGGTAGAGGGCCCCGGGAGTGCATAACATGGCATGGCCAGCTGATATGCAGCGTCGTCAGGGACGCCATCATGCTCCACCCCACGCGTCCTGTGAGCCTTAAGATCAGCCTCCAAATCTAAATGCAAATCCAAAATCCCCCCCAGCCCCCACCCCGTATTCCCCCAAACCCCCCGTACACCCAAGTAAACCCTGGGGCCAGTGACCTTGCTGTGGTGTGGGGGTCCGCATGGCACTTGGCCATCACAAACAAACCAGAGAACAGGGCAGCCAGAGGGGGCTCCGTCAGCTTAAGATGGCCTGAGAGATGGTGCCTAGGGGGGCCTTGGTCACCTCCAATTGCCTGCCCCCCTCCTCCCCTCCCCCTCTCATCTCTGCACCCTGGTGCCCTGTTTCCCCTGAAGCACCCCTAGTGTGTTGCCCCTAGTTGAGATGCCCCTATGGGAGTAGCCTAGGGGGTCGCCGTGGGATGCTGCAGAGCAAGTGAGGCACCCGGATAGTGAGCGTGTACATTATTAGATCCCTCCCTCTTTCCCTCTCCTCCCCCTTTTATTGTGCCTGTGGGCACCTAGGGGGGACCTTCGGTGCTTCAAGTTGTTCCAAACATTCTACAGCAGTTCGGGGAGGGGGGGGAGGGCTGCCTAAAACTGCCCACCGTAAGCTGACGGGTCACATGCTCTATCCCATCAGAGCTTAAATCCCGAGGGTCAGCTACGCCAACAGGCACCCCAAATTCAAGCAGCTTTGCTGGTAAGGACCGTAAGCAATCAGAGCCTCAGCGCAGGGAGCCACCCCCCCGCAAGCTTACGCCATCCATCCATCCATCCATCCCCCGTACCCCCCGTAATCCCCCCGGACCTCCTCCACTCCTATGTGCCTCCTCGCTCGCTTCGTTCACTCGAGAGACATAGGGGCAAACAATTTCAGCATACTTTTTGGGGGGAAGGGCCTTTGGCCCCGTTCCCACGTATTGGCACTTCGCGTCTGCAACATGCCAGCAGTGTCTATAATTAGCAGACCACGTCTACATGTGGCAGACCGTGTCTACAGACTATACACCGCCGTCTCATGTGCACGGGTAACCCCGCCCCCATAACCCCCCCCGTACCTCCGCCTGTACCCCCCACCCATCACCCCCCCCCCCACCCCTCGTACCCACCCTCATGCCCCGCCTACCCACCGGCCCGTCGGGGCTGAGCGGCGGGAGCGGGCCCAAGACCGCAGACCACTAGGGAGCAGGGGCGAAACGGGGGCAGGGTGGGTATGCTTTTCGAAACATTTTGGGCAAGCCCCCTGCAAGGACCCACGAAAAAGACCCGCCACAGGCCCCGGAGGGGAACGGCCACCCCGGAGGGATGTTCAGGCAAGGCGCAGCGCGGCCGTGGACACAGTTATGCCTGTGACATACACCCACACTGGGGGGAAGGGGGGGGGGGTGGCGTGGGCAGGTCGGGGCGTGGGTGGCCCTGCGCCCCCGGAGAGGGTGCAGGGGCGAGGCCCAGCAACGTTGTGGGGCAGGCACCAGGAGCGCCGTGTGAGACGAGCGGGGCATGGCCCTGCTCCGGCATGGGCTTGACTCCGGCACCCAGGGACGCGTGCTGGGGGGTCCGTCGAGGGCCAGGGGTGTGCATTTCACATGGCATGGCCCACCAATATGCACAGTCGTGGGGCCCCATCGTACGCCACAGGACGCCCTGCCCGGGAGTCCTGTGAGCCACAAGATTGGCCATCAAATCCAAGTCCAACTCCCCCCTACCCCCCGTATCATCCCCCCAGTACCCTCTGCCGTACCCCACCCCCCGTACCTTAATAAAGAAAAGAACCGCCCACCCCTCCCCGCGTTTCAGTGGACCAACCCGCAAGCAAACGCCTCCAGTGTGTGCGAGCGGTAGGTAGTACTGAGGCGGGCAAGCGGCTAACTCCTAACGAGACATGGATGCTCAGGCAGGTCGGCTCGTTCTAAATAGCCTCATTCCCATCCTCACATGACCGCAATCACACAGTCATCCCGTGGAAAACGGCACGCCCAAATACCTTGTAGACCTCCGCGCGAGTGAGCAGGGGCTCCAGCCCCGTGACGTAGTGCAACACTTCCCCGACGCGCGCAATGACAAGGGCCATGGACGCGGGGAGGCGGAGGGAGGGAAAGGGCGCCCCCACGGCCTCTGCCAAAGGGCGCAGGAACTCGAAATTGTTGATTGGCGCACCGTCGGATATGAAGTAGGCCTTCCCTGAGCAGCAGAAGGGGATGCGGGCTGTCATGAATGCCAGAAAACGTGCTCCGGTACGCCTGGGCCTCACAAGCGCACAGGCCGGCCAGCAAAAGCTGTCGGTTACCCATCGAAGTCGGTTGGCCGCCAACCGTCGTCGGTTGACCGCAATCCATCCACCCGAGACCTCAGGCCGTTCCACGCGTGAAGACGAAAGGAAAAGAAAGTCCTTCTGCTCGAGGACAGCCCCGTGCGCGATACGGGCACAACCTCTGCCAGCAGTACGTCAGGGTGAGTGGTAGCGTCCAAACAAAAACCATCAAAACAACAATCATGAAGGGAACGGGGAGGAGGGTCTTGCCCGACGTCCGTCAATCTCAGAAGACCGAGAAGATCAGCCGCAAGACGGCTACGAGCAGGCACGGGTGACCCGCAGACGGGACTATGGTCATGTTTCACGGTGGGTGGGTGGTGGGTGCAGGGAACGTCAGGGGGGGGCGGGGGGCGATCCCTCATCGAGGGCCAATAGACACCTGCCTCGCAACCACCTCCACCGCCGACACAGTAACGAAGTGCCTCGCCATGCTGCGTGTTCGGTACAACGTCCGAAAGACAAAGAAACAGAGTTTACGTGTGCCCGAGGGGAACCGTGCAGTACCTGCCGGGGCCTTCGTGGGGCCTTGGCACGCCGCCAGCGCGTGGAGGGCCCGATCGCACGCCTGCGTCAGGTTGTCCACATGGACCCAGTCCACACGGTCCGACGGGCGGCCGATCGTGAACAGGAACAGGCCCATGTCGAAATGGGACACGATTCGCGGGAAGTGCCGCTCCTCCCCCTCACCGTAAATCGCCGCCGGGCGAATGGCACACGTGACGAGCGTAGAGCCGTCCTGTGAGAGAAAATGCTGCTGAAACGCAGCCCCGACACCCCTAGAGCCACGTGCCTGTCGGCCGTGGGTCAGCACGAGGCCCCCCTCTGACGAGGGCTGTACGTACATGCGCGTATGCCCGTATGCGTATCCGCGTATGCATGCGCGTACGTCGCATATACGTCAGTAAAGGGGCTCAAACGACAGGGAGGAGGAGGAGGAACGTCCTGGGGGTGTTCGAGCTCCGAGCTACAGTGCCAACTGGCGGGCATAGCGCCATTGCATTGGGCAGGGAACCGATGCCCCGGTCTTCTTTCGAGACAGGAGTGCACTACAGCCATATCTGAGGCGCAAGCAGGCCGTCCAGGGCTATAATATTGGGGGGGGGGGGTTGGCACAAGGCCTCGGTATCAGGTTGTTTGCCTGGTTTGGTTGTTTTTTGGGGGGGGGGGGGCTCTGGAGGTAGGTCTCTGGCGGGGTTTTCTGGAGGCTGTGTCATGTGTGATCAAAATTGTGTCAAATGCTGCCATACAGTCTGTAGACATTGTGGATATCTGCTGTACAATGTGCACAGGTTGTAGACAATGAGCACATGCTGTAAGGAGACCCTACTTGGAAATTGGATCGGAAGCCCCCCTTCCAAAAACATCTTCGGTCAGACAATTTACTCGTGCGCTGTATATAGACACCGTGCACAGCTTGCAGTCTCGAGGCATAGTTTGTGGACACTGTGCAAATACTACTTACGTGTGCGCATACCCGGTACAACGTGGATTTGGGTAGTGGGCGCGTCATGCCCCTTACGTGTACCAGCTGAGACGAGATGGTCAAACGGTTGCGGCCCAATGCTCCTGTCCAGTGCAGTGGAGTTGCTGCACAGACTGCCACTTGTGAAGTTGGGCTCCATAAGCACGGCAGACACGGCGGACCCTTCTGGGGGGGGGGGGGGGGTAGGAACGAGCTCCAGTGAACCCCGCCCTATTACACTGAAATTCTGGAAATCTTTGAGAAGTGGGCCGAACGTCCAACACCAGCGGGGGGGCTACAAGGCAGTGGGTCGCCAGCAGTAACAATGAAAGGCTGTTGCGGATGCGACGATGTCCTATGCACACGGCGGCTGCCCCCGGAGGGCCAAAGGCACCAACGGCGGTGGGGTTTGTGTCGAAGCACCCGGCCCCAGTATTTTCCGGCGGATTTGTGTGTAATCGGGGCCACGTGAGACCTCTTGGGATCGGGTCCGGCAGGTGCATTCGGGGTGACCAAAGGCCCTGTCATTGGGGAGGGGAGGTGCCCTGTCTCAAACCGCGCTTCTTGCTCCCCCGTGACACCGCTTGACAAATCGGTGCCAAGGCTAAGTCAACTGGTATCAATGCCCAGTGGTGTCAATGCTGTGTCCAACGGTGTCAATGCCGTGTCCAACATTGTAAAGGCTGTGTCAAGCGGTCTGGACGCTGTTTCAAGTGGTGTCAAGACTGTGTAGAATAGTGCCAAGGCTGTGTTGAAGGGTGTCAAGGCTGTATCAATCGGTGTCGGAGGCTATGTGAAGCCCTGCCAGGGCTGGGGCAAATGTTGCCAAGGCTGTGTCGAAAGGGGCCAGGGGACAGAGCCTTGACACCACTTGACACGGCCTTGACACGGTTTCACACAGTCTTGACAACACAAAACTTCGCCTTGAAACCACCTGATGCAGCCACAACATCAAACACAGACTTGACAACGCTTGACACAGGCATGGCACCGCTGCCCGCAGCCTTGACAACACGCGACACAGCCTTGAAAACCATTGCCACAGCCCTGAACCCACCTGAAAGTATTTGCCATAGCCTTGACACTATTTGGCACGGCCTTCACATCTTTGAACACCGTCTTGGCACCACTGGTCATAGGCCTTAAACAGCCTTGACACGATTTGCAACAGCCTTGACGCCATTTGACACAACCACTGCATTACACATTCGTGACGCCTGGGTGAATCGTGGGTACCAAAGGGGGGGGGGGGGTGCGACTGTGCGTGCTCCTGGACAAGGGCTCACCCGGGTCAAAGAATGATGGTTTGTTTCCCTAGCATTGTATGAAACTATTGTGACCAGACCTCACCCCCTGTCCCCCTGCCCCACGTCCCTGTCCCCCTGCCAATGACCAGTTCCCCATTCCATCTGTTGGCTCGAGTCAATCCTGCGGCTGGGGTCGCTAGTGATGTCCTCTGTGTTGATGCACGGCACCGAGTACTTGTCCCGCAGGGCTGCGTGCTGCCCTGGACTCTCGCGTGCGAACATGCTTTGGAGTTCAGCACACACCTCTCGAACACCCCCCGCTCTCCCCCAACCGTTCCCGCGCATCTGGGGCTAATTAGCCCTGTCAACCCAACCCTGTTCTGAACCCCCTGGCCCCCTGGCCCTGTGGTCCATATCCCCAATCAGATGCCGTGCAGAGCGCCCCCGAACTTCACGGCTTTGGGAATTGCTGCACGTGAAATCAAATGCTCTCAATGGCCATACCTGGCAGAGTGCCCCATTGGCGGCCAACACCAGTTGTTCTGCCCTGCTTTTGGACGCAGAATAAAAGTCTGTGTGCTTCTGGGGATCAAATAAGGGAGTGGTCTCGTCACCCCCAGCAATGGGCACGCCGCCGTAGCACACGTTGTACGTGCTCATGTACAGAAGACACCGCGTATTAGACCTTTTGCAAGCGTCCAGAACATTCTATTGAAACCAGCAGATGGAGAGCCAAAGCCAGTGAGGGTAAGATATCAATTCATCCCTCTTTGACCAATGATTCCTTCTCTGACATACATAGTTTCAACATCTCCCATTCTCCCAATAACACTCTCACTATTCCTCACTAGTTGCGCTCGGCTTGCTCCCTACTTGCGCAGGTACCACTCCATTCATTTATGCTCTGCTGATAGTCTGCTTATCCTACGCTTACGCTGTACATGTACTTTGCTTGTACTTGCTGAATCTACACTCAATCTGTGCTTGCTACCTAATTTTATGGCTGTTTACACGCTACTTACTCTCTATCTACATGCTGCAGACATTGGTAGCGGAAATTACAATGAGAATATTGGGACCAACAGATTTCATCACGGAAAAGTCACCAAAATTCGCACAAATTGTAGAATTGTATTTACCATGCCAGCAATTTTTGTTCTCTGCGCCCCTCAAAAAGGGCTCAATGGGCCAGACCCCGAATTTCAGAGCGAGACCGTTCCGGTGGTGATCCAAATCCCAAAGTTCCCAAACGATCACCATTATAATAATAAGATTGAATAGGTTTCATAATAAGGTTAATAATAATAAGGTTGAAGGTTCCAAGACTTTCATCATGGAGGGCGGTGTGTTTATGAGGCAGAACTCTTGTGTGGGGCATGTAAAGTGCAAAGCGTTGATGGTATCAGCTTGTGTTTGTGCTAGTGATTTGCACTTTCATTGGGAGTTTCGTACGCATGTTGTGTAGGACATGTCGCAAACGATGCAAACGCTCAAAGTCAGCTGTCAAATTCAAAATTTGACTCTAGTTGGTGAAGTTGAGCAGCAAGGTAGCATGCAAGTGCGTGAAAGGAGGGAACCAATTTGGGTGGTGATCTGGTTGTTGCAGCTCGGGACTAGTGTACAGTCTGACCCTTGGTGCGCAATGCGTATTGAAGGGCCATCGCTGCATGAAATAAACGAAACAAAACTTGAGAAGACGAAAGTGTTTTGCACCGCAACATCTCCGCGTGTTGTTTCGTGACCACTTGAAATGTGTGCTCATTGGGGCTCTACGGCGTACACTCCATTCCGAACACTACCATTCAATGCACATGGCTTTGTTGTGGGTCGTTATTGGAAAGTTTATGGCGGCGTGTCTCCTGTGGCTGCATTAGCTTATGACGGTGCGGCACGCTCATTCGTAGTTTGTTTGATGGCCATTGATGGAATCCAGGGGTCAATGATAGTGGATTGCATCCTGTGGCCAGTGATGGTGTCTCACGGTCACATGGTGTTGGTGTCTCACGCTCCTTGATGGTCGTTTCTGTGAGAGGCTTTTGTGTGGAGGTTTCTGTGTGGGGTCTTTGATTAGGGTTGTTGTTTGGGGGCTTCCGTTCCTATATTTGCGTTGCGAAGTCCATTCGGAGGATACTGGCTGGAGAGTATTGTTCGGTGCTTCATGTTTGGAGGTTTGCGTGTCACATGAGTAAGCAAGGCGGTCACGGCATCAGGGCGTTCATTCCCTTGGCTCTGATTCCCTTCGGGGTAGTACCACATATGCACGTATCTGAAGATCAGCCCCTTTAAGGAGGAGTCACAAACATTTGAGCTCTCCAGGGACCCTAAGCAGAGGGACAGAGGAAGGCCATTGCTTGACTGCAGAACAATGGGAACTTTCTGCTCACGGCCTCCAGCACCCATACCTGTGTGCCACCCACATTGAATTCTTCACATTTGGGAGAGAGCATGCGGCTCCCTGACATGCCCCAAGATGCCAAATGGAAGCAAGCCTGAGGTTTGAACTTCGAAAACGCTGCGTCCAGACTCTCCTGTGATGAGAAGGCACAAAGAGGGCGGAAGGGGGCAAATGCACGAATGTGGATGGGGGCCCAAGCGGCGAGATGTCGCGCGGGGATAGCATCCATCAGGCCTGTTGCCAAACCTTAACACGGCCATTGTCGCAGGTGCGTGCACGGTGTGTCGGTGATCAAACCGTCAGCACTAGTCTACTGCGGCAGTCATGGCCAAATTTGCAAAAAAAATTTCCGAAGTCGCAAAATCCAAAGCGGCGAAATCTGACTGCAGCGAGGTCACGGGGATCAATACTGTCGTGTGCGCACTGTGCGCGTGCGGCCTCTAAAGCAGCAAAATCTCCTGAACTCCTGACAAATTTGTCACCCCAACACACCCCTGGCCCTTGCCCAAGCACTGCCGAATTCAGGAAAATCAGACGGGGATCCCGTGCTTGATAATCTCGCATTCTTGGCCACAAAAACGGTGGTCAGGAAAAATGACCAGGTGGTCGCCGTGCCGTCGAGAAACCCGTGCAAGCATGAGGGGGGGGGTACAAACCTCAACATTATCATCCCGGCGCGGTTGATGATTTTTGAGATCCGTGGAGGGATTGGGGGGTGGGGGGGGCGGGCAAAAAAGACAGACTGCTGTGCGGATGTTGCTGCTTTACACTGAGGACGGCAGCGCCCTGTGAGACAGCCTACCCACACACACATGATGGTGAAGCAAACAAAAACATTCGGGACTGGTTGCGGGTTGCGCAGGCGCGTGCCGGGGTCTCGGACAGTGATATTCACGATGGGACTGGGAAGTGGGGTTGGGACGGCGGTTTTTGCACGGCTTCCATCCGTCTGCCCCACATGGCGCGTACTCCCCAGCTGCCGCCCGCATGCCTCACCGGGGGCAGGGTCGGTGGGATCGGACGGTGCTCCCCATCACCGATGATGCGGTTTGTGTAACCCAGGGCCACGGGCCTACGGATCACCAAGTGATACTGCAATTCCGAGGCATTTTGCGTGCATTTGGTTGGCGTGCTCTGGACAGCCGATGGACTGCTCCCCTCCCCCCCACACAAACGACGGCAAGGGAACCAAAAGTTGTGGAAGCAAATCCGTGTGATGTTTGGACATGACCCTATGTGACACACAGGGCACTGTACGCGAGAAGGAACCATTTGGTGGTTGGTGCAGTACCACAGCCCCTCAAAGAGCTCACTGCAGGGCATCCTATGTCTATGAAACTGTGTCAAACCACAGCTAATGCACCGCTTTTTAAAAGTTGGCTAAATTTGACTTTAAAAAATTAAACCGCAAACAGTTGCAGAAACAACATCAAAGGGAGATTAGCCCGTCTGAGGGAGGGAGGCGGGAAGACTTCCGCAGGTGGGTGGGGCCTCGTTGGAGCCCCTTTTCCAGCGCCCCCTTTGACTTCAAAAAGGGCACATTCTGACAGTGCAGAATGGGCCAGAGTCGTGGTAAGAGGCCTGACGGAACGGAAAAGGCTGACACTGTCCGCTCTCAGCAGCCTTGATGCGAGCACCCTGAGCACCAGATTCCTGTCCACATCTGAGGGCAGCACGTTCCAGGCCACGTACCCGAGCAAAGGCTGTAGGCCAGGATTTCCTGGGGAGCTGCATGGACCTTGATCCGGACAATGCTGCGAAGGCACCCCAGGCACCAGAAGTACACACGAAAGAGGGGGCACCACTGCTCCGGTTTTGTGCAGCCCCCCTTGTGCAGTGCCCGTTCCGTTCCAGTTGCCCACGCTGCCCCCGGGCACACTGCCAAGCCTATTGCCAATGACCCATGTCTCTGTGAAAATCCCCTGAACAAAAAGGTTTTAATCTGCGGTGGAACAGAGCGGAGATCATGGGGTCCCCCGGAAGCAATTGCCAGTCCTCAGACTACGCTGTCATTGAGCCCTGGTATCTGAGCCTTTTTCCCCACCATCCCCTTCAGGGCGCTTCAATGACCCCCGCTTCCCTGCACAAAATTGGTTCCACCCGCCCAGCAGCCGAAGAAAAAAGCTTCCCTTGTAAGTCTCTAGAGTCACGCTGAAACCTCCCGACCCTGAGATATCTACAACACGTGCGTTCTAACAAAGTATTAAAAACTCAAGAATCCAACACTTATCTCTCCTACCGGTGGGCCCAAACCAACACCCTCAGATCAGACTCGGTGCATGCGCCATACCTGGCAAAGGACATCTCCCCTCTCACATGGGAGGGACAGCGTGGAGGCAGCGACATCAAAGAGGCTAACCACACAGGCCCTGTTCTCTTGCAGATGCAACGCAAGATTCCGGCCCACGTAACCGGCCCCTCCTAGGATCAAGACACGCAAACCAGAGTGCTGCTCCGCTGCAGCAGTCGGCATGACCCGTCAACAAAATACCAGAAGCGTGAGGATAATAGACATGGGAATCCACCTGCAGAACAGTGGATCGTGAGCGCCTCGCAGGCATGCAGTTTCACAGTCAATGCAGGCCCATCCACTACATCCACTACTTCACTAGTACTCTGCGAATCGACAGCTTCGTACCCAGATCTCCTGAGGTAAACGCATCGCCATTGCAGCACAGTGTAATGGTGTTGGTGGCACCTAAAAATTTTCGAATCTTTGCCTTTTTCAAATCCCTTCTGTCGCCCCTACAGTGCTTTTGGGCCCCACATACCCCACAACAGCTCAAGGGACCCCAGGGGTTGTCGAAGGTCCCTAAAATTGCCTATAGGGGGACCGGGACCCCCGTCATTGGTCAGAAATTGCGTATAGAAAGAAAAAGTGGAATGCGAGCGGGATTGCAATCGACGCACTGTGACGACTACAGACCAACCAAATTTTGCGTAATTTCGTGCAAACAAGCCCAAAAACTGCACTTTTGAGGGCCAATAAGCCCCACTAAGAGGGCTAGTTGGTGCTACATGGCTCGCCACAGCTTTATACGTGCTCCCATTGTCACCGAATGATGACCCAACAACAACCCAAGTGTCCCTCTGGACCGTCAAGCGTTGCCAGAAAAAGTGCATTTTCCACCCAATACGTATAGACCATTTTTAGTGCAAACAGACATTTCGTGGCCATGCCCATGACTGCCACTAGGCAAGGCTAGAGGCTGCCAAAAGGCGTCCTTTCATATCCTAGTCGGCATATACCATCCCAAATCACCACTTGCACCCCTCAGAATGCGTACCACAGAGTCACTAAGGTCACCAAAAACAACGATGTTCATTTTCTGAAACCCTTATGTGGCCCTTGGGATGGGTTTGGGTCGTCATTTGGTGATAATACAGGTACTTTAGCACCCATGGGGACCCATGTAGTGCCAGTAGGCGCATGTAGCCTGGGCCATCCCCCCAAAGCTCCAAAATCATCCCATAGAGGTTGTTGGATCAAAGCCAGGCATGCCTACATATATGGGAAAACCCAACATACACCCCCCTTTTGGGGCTGTTCACATACCCTACTTTGAGGGGCTGAATTGTTGTTTTATAAAATCATTATTTTGTCCAATCAATGCATCCCCCAATGACTTTTTGGTCAGGACCTCCCTAGACCCCCCCACTCGAAACCCACTTTTTTGGGAGGGTGGGGGGTCGGCGGGGGGGGGGGTCAAAAAAAGTCGGGAAATGAGCATAGTTTTCAGCCGTTTTTGCTCTGCCGGCAAACCCAGCAATTTGGGGGCTTTGGGGGGGGGATGGGGGGTGGCCCAAGCTACATGAGCCTAGTGCCCACTATGCGGGTCCCCATGGGCCTCTAAGTACACATATCGTCACCAAAATGACCACCAAAACCCATCCCAGGGGCCACAGAAGGTTTTCCAAAAAAAGGGGGGGTGCGATTTTCGAAGGTTCTAATGCCTTCACCAAGCTGACCTCGCAGAGAATCTGCCCCTGGGATAGAAAGAAAAAGTGGAATGGGACCATGGTTTGAATTGACACAGTGTGGCGGCCATAGGGCAACCAACCTTTGCCAACTATAGTGCAAATGAGCCCAAAACCGGCGGTTTTGACGGCCAAGAAACCCACTAAGAGGGCCTAGTGGGTGCTACATGGGTCCCCATGGCTTTACACGTGTTCCCATTGTTACCAAATGATCACCCAACAATGGCCCAAGTGTTACCAGAGACCTTCAAGGGTTGCCAGAAAAAGTACATTTTTCAGCCAACACATGTGGCCATTTTTCGTGGAAACGGTAATTACGCTTTTTTCACATGGGCAATAACCGGTGCTACGCCAGGCTAGAGGAACTCGTCCCACTCCGTCCACGCAAACCCGATGGACCTAAAACACTTTTTCGGCTCAAAATCGAAAAAAAAATCGTGATTTTCAACTCAAAAAAGGGTGGGTGTCATTTTTTCGACATTTTTGATCCCCATCCCCTCAAAAAAGTGGGAAGGGTGGTCAACAAAAAACTCATTGGGTGATGTGTGTAGTGGACAAAATGATGATTTTACAAAGGATTAAATCAACAATTCAACCCCTTCGGGTAGGGTACGCTAATAGGCCCAAAATGCAAAATATGTGGTGTTTTCCCATTGTTGTGGGCCTGCTTGGCTTTGATCTAACAACCTCTCCGAGGTTAAGTGCCACTGCCGAGACAACAGCAATTCTATTGCCTTCAGCTAGTCGACCTCGCAAAGAATCTGCCCTGAGTCATGAACCTCCGGGTGGCAGATTTATCCCTCAAGCCGTCTGCATTATGGCTCCGTATGGGTTTATGTGTACCCTGATTGTCACCAAACGATCATCCAACAACAGTCCAAGGGTCCCCGGGTTGTTGGAGGCCACCCAAAAATCGCCGGCGATGAAGGAGGAAGGAGGTCATCCGGGTGATGTGATTTTCCAATCAACCCATGCCGGCTTGAAAACGGCCAAGTCCTCACCAGGGGGCCACATAGGGGGGCTGGTTTAGGAAACTTGGACATAGCACCTGAGACCCTTTTCATTGGCTAGGGGGTCCCTACAGAGAAGAAAAAAAGTGGAATGTGTGCATGGTCTAAATCGACACACAATGGCGGCTATAGGCCAACCAACTTTCACCCACTGTAGTGCAAGCCCAAAACAGCACTTTTGATGGGGAATAATCATTGCTTAGAGGGCCTAGCCGGTGCTACATGGCTCCCTTTGGCTTTATACTTACTCCCATTGTCACCAAAGGATCATCCAACTATAGCCCAAGGGTCCCCGTGGGTCGTTGGAGGTCACCCCGAAATTACAATGGCCGATTCCTCACCAGTGGGGCCATATGGGCTGGCTGGTTTGGGAAACTTGGACATAGCACCTGGGACCCGTCATTGGCTAGGTGGTCCAAATAGAAGAAAACTTTGGAATGGCACCTGACTCTGAATCAACGTACTGTGACAGCTATGGGCCAACCAAGTTTTGCTGACTATAGTGGAAACAAGTCCACCAATAAACCCCTGAGTGGGACGAGAGCTTATGCAATTTATGCAAATGTTATGCTATGTCGGCCTTTTTGGCGACCTTAGTGACTCCGTGGTCCCCATTATGAGGGGTGCAAGTGGGGATGTTGTGACAATATGCACACGCTAGGATACCAAAGAATGTTTTTTGCCACCTCTAGCCTTGCCTAGGGCCGGTGATGGCCTGTGTGAAAGATGCAAAATGACCGTTTCCACTCAAAATGGCCGACAAGTGCCCGCTGAAAAGTGCACTTTTTCCCGGCGACCCTTGACAATAATGAAGAACACTTGGGCCATTGTTGGGTGATCATTTGGTAATAATGGGAACACGTATAAAGCCATGGGGACCCATGTAGCACCCACTAGGCCCTCTTATTCGGTTTGGCCTCGTTTGCACAAGAGGGGTCAAACGTTGGACAGCCTATAGCCACCACTGTATGTCGATTCAAACCATGGTCCCATTCCACTTTTTCTTTCTATACGGAACTTCTAATCAAAGACGGGGGTAATTGGTGCTATCACCAAGCTTCCCAGAGCGGCCTCCCTTACAAGGCCCCACCTGCAAGGACTTAGCTGTTTTCAGGTTGGCATGGGTTGGCTGAAAATTTTGGGGCAACGTCCAAAAACCCTCGGGGACCCTTGGGCTGTAGTTGGATGATCATTTGGTGACAATGGGAATGGGTATAAAGCCCTGCGGAGCCATGTAGCACCAATTAGGCCCCCTTGGTCGGACTTAGTGGCCCTCAAAAATGCTGTTTTGGGCTGGTTTGCACGAGAGTGTGCGAAAGACAGTTGGCCTATAGCCGCCACTATGGGTGCAATCAGACACTAATCCCTTTCCACTTTTTTCCCTTTTGCATGCCCCCCCCCCAAGGCTGGGAGAAAATTGGCTTGCGCGTGGGTGGGGGGAGGTCGTTCGAGCCCCTTTCCCGGACCCCCCCCCTTCTGGCTTTCGGGGACCCCCGACGGGCTCACAGTGACTCCCAACAGGCTGACAGGGGAGGTCGGGGGAGGGGGGGTCCTTAGGTACCACAATCTATATGACTCAAAATGATCCCTACAATGAGTTGATCATTTTGAGGTATGTATCATGGGGGAAATTTTTTTGAAAAAAAATCTTCCAGGCCGCTTCGTGGCGCAGTTGGTGAGTCATCATCGGAGGTTTTAGATTAGCCTCTTGGGATTGGGACTGGGCTGTCATGAGAGCCCCTTTCCTTGACCCCCCCCACCTCCTTTGGGGGGCTCGAATGACACCCCCCCCCCCCCCCGTGTAAGCCAATTTTCCCCATGCCTAACCAAGGACGGCGGTCGCAAGTGCTATCTCTAGGTTTCCCAACTGGCTAACCCCTTTGGGCCCCAATGGTGAGGACTTGGCCATTTTTAGGGCAGCATGCTGATTCGTGGGCGACCTCCAACCATCCCTAGGGTTCCTTGGGCTGTTGTTGGCTGATCATTTGCTGACAATGGCACTACATACCAGGCCATGGAGAGCCATGTAGCACCAATTAGGCCCTCTTAGTGACCCACACAAACCCTATGGAGTCAGCACCCGAAAACACTTTTTCGGCTCAAAGTCAAAAACCACCAAACGATCTGTGACTTTTGGCCCAAAAGGGGGGGGGTCATTTTCCGACATTTTTTTACCCACGCCCACCCGCCACCCCTCAAAAATGTGGGTTTCAGTTTGGGGGGGGGGGGTCTAGGGTAGTCCCAACCAAAAACTCATGGGTGATGCATTTCATTTTTTTGGACAAAATGATTGTACACAACGGGTTAAACCAACAATTCAACCCCTTGCGAACAGGCCCCAAAAGGGGGAGGAGCTGGCGTTTTTCCATATATGAAAGCTTGCATGGTTTTCGTCTAACAACCTCTGCGAGGTGATCCTCAGCCAACACATGTCAACCTGAAGGTAGCCGAGTCTTCACCAGCAAGGGCCCAATGGGGAGGGGGGGGGGGGTTACGTGGAGTTTGGACCCGAGACGACTGCCATTGGTCAAGGGGTCCATGTACAAGAAAAAAAGTGTTTAGGACCTGGGCTCAATTAACGCACAATGGCCGCAACACACAAAAAAAATCCAACCCCCCCAACCCCCGACCGACCCCCCCTACACCCACACCCACCCCTCCCAAAAACGTGGCACCTAGGGGGACCAATGGTCGATACTGATCGATGGAATGCCCCCGCCATAGACACTTTCAGCCATTGGTCCAAATGTCCCTGGCAATGCACACGTGTCCCCTTCTTGGTTGGCGTGCTCCACTATCTTATGTACATCAATGATGGCTGGTCCGTATGTACAGGGGTTCATTGCTTGCCTGTATCTGTGACCTGCTGTTGATCGTTCCTTGCATGATCCTCATTGAGGCGGCAGCCTCGGGCTGCCTACATTCACTATGTAGTAGGCTCACACCTTTGGGGCTACAAAGCATGGCACTCCTTCTGCCTTACCCTGAGATGCGGCTCTTTAGTTTCAATGGGCGAGGAGGGGGAACATCAGCAGTGATGGTGCACGAGGGTGCAAGGGTTGGGGTGGGGGGTATGTTGGTGATGGCTGCAGTCTGTGGAGCAAGAGCAGGAGCGGCTTGCATCAGAGTCAGAAAAAGCCTGTGAGTTCATTTCGTTGGCACAGCCATTGTGCTTGGATGAGCAAGTATCGTAATTCGTTGAGTGTGAGACACTCCAGGCTTCAGTTTCATCCCCTGAAAATTGTGCTTCACTCATAGAGTCAGGCAAGATAGATAAATTTAGTGCCATCAGGACGGATTTTGCTTCGGCAAAGTGTAGTGGGGGCAGGGGGGTGGGCGGCAGGAGGATCAAGCACTTAGCTTCAACTGGGGTTGTGTGTAGTGCGTGAAGGCGTGGTCTTTTGGGCGCTTTCGATGTGACAGGCAGCCATTGTGAGCGGTGGGATGTGGTTGGGCGGGGAACCAAGGTGGAGTTGTCTGCCTTCATCAGCCAAGCGGTCTACTTCGTTGTTTCCCTCCACATTGACATGTGAGGGAACTTTGACCCAATGGATGGTGCGATCTGGGCGGTCTAATTCTTCCAGTAGTTGCTCCCAAAGTGAGGTGTTGGAAACTGGTCCTGAGGAGCCCACCCACCCCCTGATCTTCCATCGCCTTGCTGCTCTTGTCGCTCCGAGTACCACATAAAGTGAGTCAGTGCAGATTGCAATTTCACCTATGGTGAAGATCTGAAGAGCACGACTGTATTGTTCATTTGCCTCAAATTATCTGGCACATATGCTGCAATGGCTACCGTGTCTTGTTGGAAGATGGCACCTAGGTGCAAGGGGGGGGGGGGGGATCAAAATCGAACATTTCATTGGGGGATCATTTTGTCTCCCAAAATGATGATACAAAGGGTTGGAGATCCGATCTCATACCTTGGGGTATGCTACACATTTCACCCCAAAATAGGTATATGGCGCCAACGCGTGCGCTGGATCTAACAACCTCTCTTCTGGGTGACAAACTGAAATACAAAACAAGAAACAAAACGGGATAACCAAGGGAAAAATGAAAAACGGAACAGAAAGGGAAAAGGTAGCCGGAAAACCAGAAGCAAAACAAAATATGACAAACAGAATGGAAAAGAAAACTCGAAACGGAAGACGAAAAACAAAGAAGAAAACAAAAAATGAAACAATAAATCTCAGGCCAATGTGCAAAAGCAATAGAGCACTTTTCAAATGAAAATGAAACCAAAGAGGGAAAACGAAACAATACACTAAAAACTAAACGGCAAACGGAAAATGAAACCACCGAAAAAACCAACACCAAAAAAAGAAACAAAAACCATAAATAAACCATAAATGAATAAAAACGAAAGGAACCAGGAAAAATGAAATCATAAACAAAAATGAGGCCGTGGAAAAAATGAAAAACAGAACGGTGTTCAACCAGCAAAACAGAAAACGAAAAACGAAAATTGGAACGAACAACAAGAGACAAAAGCATAAACAAGAAATGAAACAAAAGCCGAAAAGCAAAAATGTAAACGAAAGACGATAAGAAAAACGAAACGATACCAAGTGATAGGTTAAAAACGGAACGAAAATTGAAAAGCAACGCAGAAAGTTAAGCACGTAGGATAAACGAAAAAAGTAAATGAAAAACGAAAATTGAACCATAACCAAACAAAACGAAATGAAAAAGCGAAGCACGAAACCATGAACACAAACAAAACGAAAAACAATGCGAAAAACTACGCGATAAACGGAAACCACAAAAACACTCGAAACCATAAACGAAAAACCAATAGCGAAACGAAAAACGAAAAACGAATAGCGAAACGAAAACCAAAAAAACATAAACGAAAAAAGAAACGAAAAAACGGAAAATAAAAGTAGAAATGAAACAGGAAAACAAAAATAAAAAAATCGAACGACGAAACAATAAACGAAAAACGAAAATCAAAACCATAACCGAAAAAAGAAACGAAAAACGAAAACGGAAAACCATAAACGACAAATGGAACGAAAAACGAAAAACGAAAATATAGCCGGAGAACGAAAATGCAATCGAAGAAAGAAACGAAACACGAAAAATGAAACCATAAAGACCATGGGTGTGTGTGGATGAAATGAGCATGGCAGTGCATTTTTACCGATGGTGGGTAGCTGGTTGAATGAGATACCCTCCCTCGCCATCCCACGTTGTCTTCCTGTAGAGGGTGGGGGACTGCCACATTGGTCACTGCGAAAGGTATCGATTTTTGCGAGCCATGCGAGTAAACATTGGTGTTGTCTGCGTTTATGGCTGAGCTTGACTGGGCTTGACATTTTGCCAAAATGTGCTTTGGACAGTGCCCATTCGCGTGCCCACTTTGCTGCAAACACTAAGGACAATTTCAGTTTGCTAGTGTGGCCTTACCGCAGTTATTACCTAGTCGCAATATCCGCTTGGCAGGAGATTTTGTTGGCCTGCTTTCTGCTAGAATGTGCTAGCGCACCCAGACTGGTCCCTTATGGATTGCTTGTCAGTTTCACCTGCTCAACGGGGAATGTTGTTGTGGCCAGGGTCGTTTTTCGTTTTTGCTTTCGCTTTTAGTTTGTGGCTCCATTTTTCGTTCGAGAGACCTGCAAGCCCAAAGAGGAGCACTGCTGACAAACCAAAAATCGCTGAACACTTACGAGCAATCCTTCCACCCCAAGGGCATGCACATTGAGACTGGTATGAGCAGCATTGGCCGGGGCGGTAGCAGCAGTGTGAAACCACCCTGGACTGTAAGGACCATTGCAGGGGGAAACAAGCTGTGAACTTCTGCTGCGACTGAACTGTGACAGTGGCGGTGTCGATAACCTTCGTATTCAAGATACCTCAGATGCTTCGACTGGGAGGCTTGGACGGAAGCGTCATCCAATGGATCTAAGCCCAGCATTCCACTTGCAACTCCACATCAAACGAAGGCACATAGGCCCTTTGTATCGGTGGCTATGGTTCCTTCGTTTGATGTGGCTTTGCGCATGGAAATCCCCCTTCATGGCACCATGAAATGCTTTAACCGCAAGGACCAGCCCCAAAAAAAAACCTAAGTATTGCTGGTGGAGCCTCAAGGTGCAGGAAGGAGAGCCGAGGAACATCATTTCTCCCAGACAGTGCGGCTCATCTTCACACGCAGGGAGGAGCGCTTTGGTGGCCAGCAGCCAATGCCTATTTCTCCAATCCACTTCCAAAGGAGTGGTGCCTCAACCCTGTCCTCTTCCAAACTAAAGTGCAAGAGGTAAGACCTCGTGCTGTGGAGCGGCTGTTGAGTGTCGCTGGACTGATGTGTGAACCGAAATTGAGGAAATCAAGGTAGCCAAAGAGTCCCATATACCACATATAAAGATATGGAAATACACATATACACACACGCACACACGATGAGAACCGCGAAACAAGAACAGAGCAAAGAAAAGCGGTTGGAGAAAACTCCTCAGGAACAGCAGAGAGGGAGACACACACACACACACACACACACACACACACACACTGGGTGGTACATAGATGTGTCTGTTTTTTTTGGGGGTAGCGGGGGACAATGTTGTTGGCGGCCACATTCCCAGAGCTCGCTGACCTGCAGGTATTGAAAAATTATACGTTTTCAGGCCGAGCTCTGTGAGTGCCAAAACTTCTGGGTGTCAGACTCAACAATATAGTTGAGAAATTCCAGAAATACTGATTGCCGGGTGAACGTTGCAGGCTACACAAGCACTGGTCAGCAGGAGGTCATTTAGACGAAGGTCAAGCTGTACAAGTCACCAGCATCAGACGAATCGGAGTCATTCTGGGTGTTTTGGGGCTGAGCGGGCTTCACATATATCCTCTCCCCAACACCATGTGGCTCTTAGTTGTGGATCCCTCACCTAGTTTCCATCCCTATGGGCCAAACGGAAGCCTAGACCCTCATACTGGGTCCTGCTGCCAGTGAGCAAAGACATGGCGGGTACCCAGACAGCCCAGGCCAGCATGGGTCCAACATAGGTCAAACATAGGTCCAGCATAGTTCAAACATAGGTCAAGCATAGGTGAAACATAGGCCAAATATGGGTCAGACATATGTCAAATATTCTTTGGCAAAGTTGATCTTGGGCCAAATAGGGTCCTTTGGCCAATTTTGAGTCCCTCTTGGTCCAATAACAGCCCCAAAAGGCCCCAAAATGCCCTGAAAATTCGGCCATTTTGGAAGCAACAATGCGGCAAAAATGGGTTCAAAAATGATATTGGAACGGGGGGAAGGGGGGAGGGAATATGTGTTTAGCCCACATTTGCCTAGGGTGCCTCCAAATTGGGTTACTTTTGGAAAAGACTTTTGTTTCAAAATCGCTACAACACACGAAAATAAGTCATTTTGGGACAAAAACTCAGACAAATGTCCGTCTCAACAGTGTAGTACTGCCCCTGAAGCTTGGTTTGGGGCTGGTTTGGGCCAAAAATATGGAGATTTAGAAGGGCAACTCCCGACTTGGCACCCATGCCCCCGGCCAGAAACTGTGAGCTTGGAACTCAAACTGGATTTGGGAAGGCCACGTCCATGCAAAAGATGGCCGGAGTAGAGCAAAGCCCAGCCCATGGAGTAATGGCCAAAGAGAAAGGAGAAATATGGTTACTTCTTGTCGCGTGTTGCTTGTTGTTCGCCAAAAATAAGGGGAGAGGGGTGTAGTAAGAAATGTACCCCCCAACCGATCCTCATAACTCAACCAGTCCAAGCCGTACCCCCTGCCCTCCATTGCAATGACTGTTTGTGTTCAAAATGTGTCAAATTGTGTTTAGAACAGCTCATTTGCATGTGTTTGAGAAACGCAAGAGGCTTCGTGGTCCCGTTAGAAAAATGTGTGTTTTTCCCATGATTGACCCAGTCTTAATCCCACAATGGCGCGCTTTCAAGGACGCCTTTAAAGGTATTTTGTGATTTTGTATGACACAAATAAGGCTGAAGGGGACTCAAGCCGGGCTGAATAAACCCAAGCCGGCATCCCAAGCCTTTTGCAACCACCTTTGGAAAAACTTATTTTTGTCCCTTTTGATCATTCTTCAGTCAAAAATTGCACTTTCTGGAGGATGTCCGAAAAAAATTGTTTTGGGCATGAATGCCGCTCAAAGAGGGCAAAAAACATTGGTCTCAGAATAACTTGGGGTTGAGGGGAGCTTTAGACCCACGTTGGACCCATTTTGGCCCCAGCTGGGTGGGGGCCCAGGCTGGGTATGCTGGCACCAAAGCCAAGTGAATACCACTAAGGGGGTCTATGTGTTTGAGCAATTTCAGCCATGAAACCACAAAAAGACGGGAGTTGCAGGTAGACTGGGTGCCCTCAGAATTGAACAATGAGCTGTGTAGCCCAAGATATTGCAGGATCTTGGATGGGAGCTACTTCAAGTTTTGAACCAAATTGCACATATCTTGGGCTATTTTGGGGCATTCCAGGTGCGCACTCAGATGCATTGTAAAATTAGCGGCCGAAAACGGCTTCTTCGATAAAAGCGAAGCAACGTGGTATGTGACTCTTGGTTTCCTTCGTTCCATATGTTGCGGGTTATGGGGGTTAGGTTGGCGTGTTGCATGCAAGATCCACTACGACCATATCAGGGAAAAGTACCTGGACCCCGTAACCAATGGCGGGTGTCATGGGTACCCCCGATGGGCCCTAAATGCGGGCCCACCAGCCCAAAGCCGGTTGATTTCAGGCCAACATAGGTTGGCTTAATAATCGCGATTCAAGTGACTTGACGCCCCCCAGGAGGGCATTGGGCCAAGCTTGGGTCCCAACATCGAACAATGCAGAAGGCAGTAACCTTCCTCCTGATGGAAGCTCATGCTTGGGTCCACAGGCGGTTGCTACCGTCGACATGAAAAAGCTTCAGAATGTCCTTTTACATCCACCGTTTCATACGGATGATCCTATTTGAGATCCTATTTTAGTCCTCATGATGCACTCTTTTGATGCTTCTCTCTGACATAGCAGCAGGGACACCCCCACCGAATCATTTGTCACTACCTATTAAATATGAACGTTAACGGATAGTACATATTACTACACTCCTCTCCCCATAAATCTGGAGCAAGCAACAAGCAAGCAGGGTCTCCTTCCGTTTTGTCTAAGGTCTCTGTCCCAACACTCCAGAATCTACTCTACTCTTGCCATCTTTTGCATTGACACATGCCTTTCCCAATTCCACCGTCTGACACAAACTCAACAGTGGTAGCCTGGGGTGTTGGCCCAAAGGTTGGAGGTGCCCTCCCAAATCCTTGCAGTCTTGGGCCAAAAAACAGCCACTTTGGCGATTGTGGGCAATGTCGATCTATTTGCAGTGTAGAAGCATGACATAGAGGCACATCACGCTGGCCAGAAGTCTCAGACCCTCAGAACACACCCTGCAAGCAGGCAGTCCACACACTCATTGTCGAAACAGAGGACTTCCTCCACATTAAGACAACAATTCCAACCCAACCAATTGTGCAGTCAAATTGTCTTCACCTTTATGCCCCCCAACATCCCCTTTCCCTAAACACCCAAAAGGGGCCATTGGGTGCTGGGCCACAAGCACAGTGCCATCCTGGTGTACCACAGGACGTACCAGAGCTGGGGCTGTACGAACCCGCGTAATCGTGACTGCGTCCAGCGCTGTGAGGCCCGTTAATCACCTCGAAATGAGAGTTCACGGGCTGCTTTGACCGGAGACGCACCCGGCAGCTGAAGGGGGCATGTGCGCCCCTTGGCTAATGGTGGTGGAGCTGCCCGATGCTATCTACAAGCCGTCCAGATTGGGTCCCACAGGCCCCTCTGGTGTGGAAATATTGTGAGGAAGAGCGCAAAAGGGTAACACTGCTCACATTCTGCCCCCAGGGTGTCCGGTGCCCTGCTGGCGCGAGCAGGCCTCACTTTTGGCCCAACCCAAGCCGTGAGGTTCGGAGGGTGCTCGCCAGCACCACTGTGGGCATGGAGTGCAGGGGAAATGAAGTGACGTGGCCAAAAACGAAATAGGGATGGGGGTGGGGGACAGTTTGCGCCTGGGGCTTGGTACAGGAGGCCTCAGTCAAGAAGTGGGTGGGTGGGGAGAGGGGGGGGGGGCATGTGGGTGCGCGGGTGTAAAAGGCAGAGTTTATGAACATGTGAGTGAGTGGGTGGGTGACTGTGTGTGTGAGTGTGCCTCTGCGTGCGTGCAGTGTGTGTGTGGGCGTGCGTATGTATGTGTGTGCGACTACGATCCATATCTTTGAGGGACACCAGAATGGACCAGCCGGGCCAGGTCGCATACAGGATCACAGGCCATGCCGAGTCTGGCTGCCAAGCCACCCAAAGGCCATGTCGCTGGACCTGGCCCCTTGGTGAGACCTTTCCCGGTGGAGGGTTATGTGGCCTCCATCCCAGAGTGGCCGTGCCACGCTTTCTTGGTATCCATCATCGACCCTCACGCCCGTTTGCCCCAGTCCTGCCTGTGTTGCCACCCTGTTGCTGCCCACACCCCGCTCGCTGAGGGCCTGCCGCGGCAGTCATGCCCGCTGCTTCCTCTTGGCCGCTGGTGTATGCCCCTGCGTTCTAAGGCTCGTTAGCCGGCAGTATTAGTGCATGTGTGTGAGCGCGCACACATGCGTGCGTGTGTGTGCGCGCGTGCACGCATGTGTGCGTGAGCACACACACACACATGTGTGTGTGTGTGTGTCTATGTGTGTGTTTTCTTTATAGTGCCAGGCTCCTAACGGAGATAAGGTACACGGAGACACGGATGTAAGATTGCTTAACGGCAGCAAGGGCAGGAAGAGGGACAACAGGACATGCCATATCTTCCCTTATAGAAATAGAAAACGGAGAAGAAAAGCAGCAAAGGTATCCACCAAAATGGTGCGGGGGCACGAGTCAACTCGCAAAAGGAGCTGCTGAGACTATGGACATAGCTCATGCCGGAAATCCTAGGCGATGCCACAGGGATCCAGTCCAACCTAGAGGGAACCAGAGAGAGTGAAGAGAATGCCTCAGTACAACAAGTGAGGACCATGAGAAAGCAAACAGAGGCTCTCATCCAATCTCTTGGACCGATCAAACCGGCAAAGGAGGACATCCTCCTTGCAATGATTTCAGAGAAATTTAGAGAGCCTCTACCTGCGGACCTACTGCTAGTGCCGTCCACAACCATCATCAAAGAAATAGTGACACATAGTCACACAGATACACACAGCAGGATGAAGAAAGCAAATGGCGGCGCACAGCGGTAGTAGATTTCCTCAAACAAACACGAGCAGCGCGACACCAATTAGACAAGGACACCCACGAGAGGATCTCCAAATAGTCACTAGACATGAGCAAGGAGGATGCCGCAGTTAGCAAACGCAAAAAAGTGGGGGAGGCGGCGTACCAAAACATAGCCACACAAAATTTCGCACCACACAGAGAAATCCCCCCACACAACCAAGGGCAGTAACCCAATAGAGGAGGATGAAGAGAAAGGACAAATGGGGGTGGGTAGAAGCAAGACACAAGTGACCTTTCAAAGGCTAGACAATAGGATCGACCGCCTCAAGCGTGTTAGCATCACAAACTTTCATGACATCGATCCAATGAGTTTGTATTGAGTGGGCTGCAGTGTGTTCAAGCGCATCCGGCTTGACATCACGAACTTCAAGGCCATGGCGCCCCAACACAATGAAGTGATCATGTGGGCACACGGGGACCAGTTGGCTAACCTCATGGTGGATGGCAGCAAGGTGGAGGAGCTGGCAGTTGCTAGTGAATGGGACCTGTCGAAGGTGGACCACGTTCACATGCGGGAATAACCAGGAGTAACCAAGGCCATGCGGCGTGTGGGGGGACTTGTCCCCAAGACATCGGCGGCGGCGAAACAATTAGCAGCGGAAGTGCGCACAACACATATGTTGTATCGAGGCAACACACGGCAAGTATTCATGGCACTTGCCCCCTACTAGGGGAATCAAGCATTTATCAGCCTTTAGGGGTTTGCACAGGTGGCAAAGCTAAATGGGGTGGTGATGTAAGTAGCTGGGGAATGCAAGCACGCAAAGATGTCAACGTCGTAGTACAAAAATATGGGACGTGGCAACACAAGAACAAGGGGCCACAAAAAGCCGGCAGGGCAGCAAAGCAGCTGGCAAGCAACTCGTAGGTGCAACGTCTAGATGCTCTCCCTAAACACACACGAGAATAGGACACACCACAAATCAGCAAAACAATGCCCCTCGTGCCGGCTAAAAAGCAAAAGACAGAGAAAACCGGGGGATATCAGGGAGTGGGGGAGGTTAGCGATGGCAATCACACGGGGGTGGTGATGCCTGTAGGAATTCCACCCAGGCAACCCAGCAAACGGCCAAAGAGGGGCATGTGAGAGCCCGGCATTTGAGGTGAGCAGGTCAATCAGCAAAGGGTCCTACCACCCCATAGGCTACGGGTGGGGAATGAAGGAGGAGCACAGAGAGTGGGAAAGCAATAAGTATTCTTGGTGGGGGTAGGGTGCATGCGAGTGTGCATGGGTTGGTTCAAGATGTTTAACTCCCGGTGGAAGCCCTAAATCCCCATGTGTTTTGTGTGTTCCGGTACCACACAAATCATTGCGGCAGTATTTGCCACTTCCGTTACCACCTCACACAGCTATACCATACATGTTGTGTCGACGTCCAAAGCGTCCTCTCGTATCGCTGCGCTGTGGAGCCCTTGTGCTGCCACTACTGCTTTGTTCACTGACAATTGCAACCAAGCCAGACCACAAACGTAATATCTAGAGTATATTCTACCATCACGTGGCCGAAGGAATGCAACAATGCACCGCACATGGCTTTCGAAAAGGGGTGGGAGATGAACTAAACAGACACACACGGCCCATTAAGGTACGCTCGGCCCCCCTCCGCTTGAAAGCCAAAGTGTTAAATTTCCAAGGAGTCATGTCCCCTGGGGACTTTGCTAAGCGCCACACACGCTGCTGCATGTGGGCTTGACCACAAGTCAAGCATCGATAGTATTTTTGGACATTGCATCCGCTTTTGATGAAGTGGCCTTGCCTAGAATTTGGACAGTGGCGAACAAGATAACAAAGGTGCTAGGGGATGTGGAGAGCGAAATTCTACGCTTCCATTGCAATATTCGAGCATTTGTCATCACACTGTTCAGGCGATCCGCCCGGTATGCATAGCTGAGGGGGGTACAAGGAGGGCACAAGGGGGGGGATGCCCCCCCTTGTAAATGCCCTAGTGACAGTACCTCTCCACACAGATATGCAACATACCTAGGGGGGGGGGTAGTGGCACAAGGCATGCATGAATGACATGTAGTGGGTACCGTGGGGTGGGGCTCATAGATGACACATGTGTCCTCCGGGACACACCAAAGGAGTGCGTTGGGGTATTGGATAGGGTGAGGGCCATTGTCCGCATGTGTGGACGGCAGTGTAATGTTGGAAAGTTCTGCAGCCTCCACCTCCAGGCTACTAGCTAGGGGATCACCGCAGTGCAACCAAGTCTCAAGTGGGGCACCAAGGTTTTTCTACAGGCCGCAAATAGCACGTATGTCCGGTTTTTGGGGCGCAATGCCAATCGTAGGGGGGGGGGGGGGCGTGAAGGTACTCAAGAAAGTGAAAAACAGATCAAAAGGATCAACCCCAAGCTACACTACTGGCCAGCGGTGAGCCGCATGATTTGTTGGGCAGTGATCAGCATACCAACGGAGTCCATGAGCAATGAACTGGTGGGGGCGATAACTCGAACATACAAGGGTCGTGCCCCATCCCCGGAGTGGTGGTGCATGAGGTGCCGGGAACAGTGGCACCCGACAAGAGACAGTGTGTCATAGTGGTCTCGGGACTCCTCAAAGCTCTAAACTCTGAGAACTACCTCCTGCGGGACGTCCTAGGTAAACACTTGAAAAGCACCCTGCATATGGATAA
This sequence comes from Eutreptiella sp. 'Long Island Sound 2002', assembly GCA_964036045.1. Classification (NCBI taxonomy): domain Eukaryota; phylum Euglenozoa; class Euglenophyceae; order Eutreptiales; family Eutreptiaceae; genus Eutreptiella; species Eutreptiella sp. 'Long Island Sound 2002'. Next base: position 11,051,604 of record OZ038378.1, on the reverse strand, counting down.
AGATGTCAGGGGTGTAAAGACGTGTCTGCAGGGAATGGGGCGACCCTCCAAACTTTGGTCCGGCACACGTGGGAGATGCTTCATAGTTAGCCGTAAAATCGAGGTGTACCACGTGAATGTGGTGAGGGCAGATCCAAAGGGGAGGGTGCGGCTGTGGGAGGTGGTGAACTTCATAGCGCTTACCCTCTCCACACACATTGTAGAAGCCACCATGCTAGGGGCCACGCTGATGGCGGTGGCTCAGTGGTGTCAAGAACATGCCATTCAATCACAATATGTGGTGTTGTGTTCGGACAATTTGGTAGCGGTTCAAGACCTCCAAAGGGGGACGTGAAAGTAAAGTAAAGGACTGCATCATCGCACATGTACAGCCACATGGGCTAAAAATGTGCTGGGTAAGGGTGCAGGCACAAGATGACTCACATCGAACGGACTGGTTGTTCGCAAACAAGTCGTGGATGCAGGGCCTAAGATAGGAGGGAAGGGAAAAGGCACAATACAGCGAATGGCAAAAGTGTGGATGGACGAAGAAGAGGTGCACCCCTTACACAAGGGGAGGATGTCGTGTTACACCCTGGAACATACCTCGTGGCACAGCCCGCGCCTACACTTATTTAGGGTGGCAAGCTGGCAACAAGAATACCAAGAACAAAAACAAGCAACAAAGGGGTGACAAAAGGTGTAGCTGCTGAGAGGTAACAAGCGGATACCCTTGAGAGTGTGGGCCAAATACCTAGACATGCCCACCTAAGCCGCGGGGGACGTGCAGTGCAAGCACTGTTCGTACAACAACCAAGGGTACATGCTATGTATGAGTGTTCGGCTCTACAATGCCGTATACTACATTGAATGCAGCATGTACGGGAGTAGATAATACGAGCCGGGTGGCCAAAAAAAAAAGTGTGCACCCGTTGGGAGGGGGGGGGGGGCACGGGTCGCCAATGGCCTCCAAGTGGTGTGGTGCCACCTAGTACAAGTCAACTGGCAATGTTACTGTACGGAACAGCAAGCGCAAGTATGGCCACTGGTGCTAGGTGTGGGGGCCCACAAAGAATTGGCAACAACCTGGCACAAGGTAGGGGTGTGGTGCCCCAGAGAACTCACCAAGGTAATGGAAATGGCCCATCGGCATAATATAGATTTGTAACACCACCGGCAAAGGCAGCTAGACCCCACATGTGTGTGCATTGGAAAATGGGAATAAACAACAAATTGCTAGTAGGACAAGATGAAAGCCCCCCAAAGCAAGCAAAAAGGTGGACCTCGTGCATCTATGGAGGGCAGTGGGAGCAGTGCGCAAAGGACAACGGTGACATGTGGCGCACGTCTTAACCACCCCAAGAGGGACATACCTCACTATTTGGAACGCCCGGGCTCCTAGAGTGTGGGTGGTTTGGTGGGGAGGTGAAGCCCGATAGATGGTGACAACAGCAAGCTGTCGACCCACCAAGGGAGAGCGGGTACAAGTGCATCCTATACATGCCGTTGGAGGGGGTGGTGAAAGGGGAAGGGGGGGACACAAGTAACCAAGTAACCAGTACCATGCTGGGGCCTACACTCTGTCTTGCTAACCCTAGATGACCAAGGCTTGCATGGCGTGCCGCCCTCGCACTTTGCCTCTATCATGTAGGATCAGTGAATGAGCCGAGCCAACAGACATCCAAGGGGACAAGAAAGGCAAGTTGATTGGTAAGTCAAGGGCTATCAGCCATATGTCCACCAATACAGGGCTTAAGAAGATATTATTTCGATCAAACGGGCCAACGTTGGGAGGAAGAGCCATACTGCACATATCCAGGATACCAAGGTAGCCCTGGGGGGAACTAGTTCATGGGGATCGAGCAGCAAAACTTGCACTTCCAATCCAATCCAATCCAATCCAATCCAATCCAATCCAATCCAATCCAATCCAATCCAATCCAATCCATTCCATCCCATTCCAATCATGTGTATGTGTGCACGCACATGTGTGTGTGTGTGTGTGTGTGTGTGTGTACACGTGTGTGTGTGTGTGTGTGTGTGTGTGTGTGCACATGTGTGTGTGTGTGTGTGTGTGCGTGCACATCTGTATGTGTGTGTGTGTGTGTGATGTGAGTGTGAGAGAGTGACGTTATTGTGTTGTGGAAGGGCTGGAGGTCGCCAATAACGGTCCTTCAACAGAAGTGGCTTTTATGATTTTATCTCCTGAGCTCTGTCCTAGCGCAGCTTCTTGGATTGCTGTCGCCGCCACACAAAGGCACAATTCTCGAGATTAATGCGGCAGCCGGAGGTCCGGCACAGCTTCCCAAACCCAGCCCAGTAGCGTTGGTCCTTCAAGCGGAGCTCATGCAGCACGGTTTGCTGCAAGTTTCTCATGTAGAGGTCTTTCAGCTGCTGCTCTGACACTTGCACAATATCGTCGATCTATGAGGAAGATAGTGGAAGGTGTCGGTTTCGGAACTAGACCATATCTCCTGCTGCCACCTCTTCCTCACCCCCTAGCCCTCGTCCCATCAGCCCCCCCCCCCCCCCCGCCGCCCTTTGCCTTCCCCACTTCACCCTCTGACGCCCCCTCCTACACACACGCACGCCCCTACCGTTTTCTGCCATTTCTATCAGATGCCTGAAGGCTGTTCCCCACACTCAGCCCAGCCGCCAAGTCTATTGAAGGGGTAGGACACACCAGCATGGGTTGTAAAATTTTACAAGTTGGTTCCCATTTGCCACCTATTCCTGTTGGATTGGCCAAATGCTGAACCACACACTCTGCTCCCCCGCCCTGCAAATAAGGCAAAATCAATAAGTTGACCCTTGTTGTGTAAATCCAGACGTTGTACCTTCAGAAGGTTCTGCGGATACCTCCAATATTGAATGCCCAGTGTCATCCCCCCTGTCCACCAGAACTTGTTGTTCCCTGACCCAATGTAGCTTGCAGCTTTCGCAACCTGCGACGCATGTGGCACTGATAATGCTGAAGAACTAATTCACCATCAACCCCCAAAACCTCAACGTTCCAGGCCTCCCTTTAGGTCCCCTCAACTTCAGGTACCCCCCTCTGCTCCCGAGTGGGTTCCGTTGCCCAGGTCCTACTAGATACTCCTCATTGGCTGGTGACAGGAAGACGATCTTTAGGTGAGCCACCCGTAGGGTGGAGGAGGCCCCACATCCCATCTTTCTTCCACAACCGGAAGGAAATGGAGCAGTTCGCTATGGAAGCAGCCCTCTAGGTGCATGAGGAGCAGAAAGACAAGTAGTTGGGGACCATGGTTCGTGGCCAAGTGGGTCAATGCCTTTTGCAAGTAGGCCGGTGCTAGCCATGCCCTGGCCGCCACCAACAGAAAGGTGGAGATCATGGGGACAGTAATCCAGAAGGCCGTAGCTGTGGCACCGTGCAAGATCCTGACCAAACATGGGGGGAGTTGATCGAGGGATGCTGGCACGTACTCCAACCGGGGGGCTTGCCCGACTCACAACCACCTCTCCAGAGTCCCCTGCCCTCACACTCCCACAGTGTACAAAGCCCTGGGAGCTTAAGCCTGTATGGCTATATACAAGCCTTGGTGTGTGTGCCCAAGTACTGGCGTCTTGCACAAGTGCAGTGCATGCAAGGAACGGCTGAGGGACGGAACCAAAGGCCCCAAACAGTCCAGCCAGTGTGCCCCTGAAAGACCACCCATGGGGGCCACAGGGCGCACGTAACACAGCTGTCAAGCCAAGTGAAGTACACCACAGAGTGTGCAGGGTCAGGTGTGGGAGAAGTGCACGACCCACCTCCAGACCCACTCCGCAACCCCCCAACACCCACAGGCACGGAGGTATCTTCCACCCGCTGGCGCAGGGCGAGGTGTAGGGGCCGTCAGCAGTTCGGCGGGCCTGTAGACAGGACACCCGGGTCCATCAGAGCCAGTCGTGTCCGGCAGGGAAGGCCATGACTGCCGGCAGGGGCTGCGACCCAACCCAACCCAACTCCCCAGTGCCCTCCAAACCTCCCCTCGCCCCTTCTGCTTCTTTGCTGCTCATGCACATGTATGGGAATGTATGCAACAACTCCATGGCTGGCCCCGTGGTTGTCGTGATGTGTGGCGGCTGTGTAACCCGCCCAATGCAGTGGTCTATGAGAAAAGGCCAAAAACAAATCCTTGCCCTGTGTCTAGAGCTTCCTGCTCAATCTGGAGGGGGCTCGAAGCCCCTCCCCGAACCCCGCACACTTTCATGCTTTGTGGCCCTTGGAGCCCGTTTCCCAAGCCCCCCCCCCCCCCCCAAGGGCTTCTGCCGCCCTTTGCAGCGGCCTACAGACTCGCAACATTGCAGCGCACGCTCTGTAGCACCGAATGGCGTTGTCTGCCACTGTGTTTGTGCCCCACGCTGCAAATCTTGTGTCGAGAAATCAAAAGCAAGACAATTTAGACGGCGGATCACTGTGAAGAAAGCGGCAGATCAACACCCATTGACAAAGCAACCACATGTGGCAATGCAATGGGCATTCACTTGCGTCCAAGACCTCGTTACCCTCGGCACACACTACCTCCAGGATAAAGAGTGTGGCCGTACAATTCAAGACAAGGTCGAGGCATCCAGTGGTCACTATCAGCAGCACAAAGTTCAGGAGTAACACCAACATGGCGAAGAAGACGTTGGCTATGAAATCCAGGTACAGCATCACAGAGCACATCGGTGGCATATTCTTGTCTCCCGGTTTGTAGCTCAAATCAAAGGCATACACGCAGGTGCGGTGCTGGTCGACCTGTGTGAGCAAAAGAATTGATGCGTTGAAGTGCACTGTCAGTCAACCAACTGCTGTCGGCTCTGCACCTTGCGGCCACAAAAAAAGGGGGGGGCTGGGCATCCCATTCCTTTCAGGCTAGCGTGAGCGAGACACAGATGCAGCGGACCGTACACCACGCCCCCTTTTGAAAAGCACTGAAAGCACGTCACTGAAAATGACGGTCCGACTGAGAACCCGTGGTCAGCCCCCTGCTAAGAAGGGGAAGCAGCATAGATCTATAGCACAATGCAGAGTGCAGGAACTCCCGGCATGATCAGGCCGATCAGCCAGGGCCAGGGGGGCAGTACCGGGTCCCAATATACCAGCGCACCCTTTGACTACAACCTCCTGTCTAGCGTGAGATCGGCTGCGTTGGGCGGGTGCGGTCGTGCAGCGCGCCCTCGCTCTCCGGGGCGGGTCACGAAAGGCCGGACGGGTACTGTACAGTACAGCGGTGTTCTTGCGGGCTGGCGGGCCCTGATCCAGAGGGGGGGGGGCTTCTCAGGGGAAAGCAGACAGGGAGAGGCAGGGCGGGGGGCTCGAGGAGGGGGGGCGAGGGTCTGCTGGGCATCACAGGGTCGAAGCCAGTCTGTTGCCAGAAGAACGGCGCGGTTCTCGGTCATAAACTGCCCCTTGGTCGTCCATGCGTTCTGCTCATGAGAAAAGGCTGCGGGGCTGCTGCACCGGGGGTACCACACAAGCTGAGGACTGGGGCCTTTGCTTTGTGGAGTGTACACCGTAAGAAGGGGGGGGGGGGGGTGTTCCGGCCTTTTTCAGGAACGTGGGCGCCCCTTTCACTTGGGGCCCAAAGGTACGCCAAGTCGGCCAAGTAAGCGAAGGGGTTCCAAGGATTTGGCTGCAAAACACTACATTCTTCGAACGACAAAGAAAGAAAGAAAACGCGCCGCCGAAGGTCTTCACGTTCTCCATGCGCTCTCCAAAGACGTGGATGGTGCGGCGGGGGGCTGCGTACTGAGCTGCACGAACTTGAAGCGCGGGCCACGGCAGTCTCGCCAATGCAGCGAATGGTCAGGAGATTCTATGGCATGCGAGGACGGCCCTGGCGATGGCGCCGGGCTTTGCCAGCTACATTGGGTCATGGACACATTGGTTGTGAGTGTTTGCCCACTTGAACCCACATAGCTCTGTATTTGGGGATATCTGTGCATTATATTCCCGTTTCTTGCACCAGCTAACCATGCAAGCTGTTGTATGCGTTGCGCACACGCTACGGGCGTGTCCAAGCTACAGTAGGCGGGTCTGCTGCAGCCGTCGCCGCTCCCATAGCCTCCTGTCTGACGTGAGATCAGGGGGGGGAGGGGGCTCCATGAAGGCTGGGTATTGTGTGTCCTGCTTTGGTTGATCGAGGGCGTATGTGGGGCGCAGCACGGCAAAGGGAGGAGGCCATGGGGGGGAGGGGTGCAGTTCTGTGGGTGAGAGTGGAATGATTGCCCCACGGCTCACCATTGCAGCGTCCTCCCTGCGTAGGGAGGGGGGGGGCCGGGGTACGGAGGGCGCATGGTGGGAAGGAGGGGGCTGCGGTCAGCCCGCGGGCATGACCTCTCCCCAGCCCACACACACCTGCTTGTACACGCTGGTGGCAACGACTGCAGTCACGACTGCAGAGAAAAGGATCGACATGTGCGACTCCCCAAAGCTCGAGAGATCGATCCCCATCATCAGCACAACAATCAGGATCACTTGGCACAAAGACACGCCGTAGGCCTTGTAGCGGTCCTCCGCTCTAGCAGACGCACCATCAACAGGTCAGGAGGGGGCAGCATCGGCGGAACACAAAGGCAGAGGGCCGGGCGCTTCCAATACTCCCGCCTATTTACGCCCCCCCCCCCCCGTTCCTGCCGGCACGCGAGGGTGGCTGTAGACATCCCAGCGCTTGCAATAGCCTTGCCGTGTCCGGCTGGGATTCGAACCAGGAGTCGTTGATCTGCAACCCTGCTGCGCAGCCCCTGCGACATGCATGCGCCTCCTTGCATCGGCAGCGGGGAGATCGGCAAATGCAGCTGCGGGTTGGAACATAGATGAGAAAGCGCAGACTGGGGCACATTCCTTGCGCACCTCAAAAAAGCACCCCCAACGATTCCGTTCCCCTGTGGCCATTGCTCAGCAAATCCCCGGTTCGGCGGTGCTCCATAGCATCATCACCGAGTCGATACTTTTCGCTCTCAATTCGAGGTCCTTTGTCGGCTGTGAGGTGGGGGGGGGGGTCGGGCTGTTTTGGGGTTTTGCCCCGCTCCCCCCAGAGCAAACGCACTCGTGCATGCCGAAACCAAGTTCCACCCGCTCGGGGCTCAAACTGAAGAAACGGCCGATGACCAACCGATCCATCCACCCACTCAGAACCGAATCGTTCGAGGATTGTGTGGGGTCATCAGAGTCGGTGAAGGTCATCAGGGGATACGGACAGTGCTCGACGGCGGTGGAGGGACGTAAGGGGGGGGGGGGGGGATACTTGTTTCAGGCACATCAGGAATGTCGAAAGGCTGCTGGGCAGCAATCACAAAGGTTTTGAGGGTCAATGAGGACCGTTGGCAGCGCCTTTGGTGGTGTCGCATGGACGCCTCATGAGAGTGTCAAGGAGGGCGGTGGAGGGAGGCTCGTGAGGACTTGCCGAAAGTGGTTCGCGAGACACGACTGCTGGACCGGTCTGCATGTTTCCCTTTCTCTTTCGCTTGGTTTTCGGTTTGATCCGGGCGGGCGTCGAAGGGGCGGGGGGCGTTGACGGTTGACCGCCGACTGCCGGCCGGGCACCTTTTGGGGGGAAACAAACACAACACACCCACTCCTCCCACACGTGCCCCAAGCCTGACGCCGCGCTGGGACGTCGCTGCTCTTCGGCGTCGATGGCGCAGAAAATGAGGTCCACCGGCTGATCCTCAAACCACAAAAGTCAGAACAATGCAGGACGGGGGGGGGGGGGGCGCAAGAACGTGCGATTCGATCAGGGGAATCGAGGATTACTAGCCATCTTGAGCATTACCGTGGCGTTGTTGAGGACGATTGAAGGGCCCCAAGGCGGGGGGATGGGGGTTGACAGCCGAAGGGTTTAAAGTCATCTGGATCTCGACCCGGTGGTGTTTGGTGGGGATCGTGGAGACCCCTTGTCGAGGTCCCTCCATCCTCCTGCTCCTTCTCCTACTCCTTCCTGGGGGGCTGCCATAAAGGCTGGTTGGGTACCGTGTAGTACAAGTGGTGTCCAGTGACAGGTCTTTTGTGTGACCTGCTTTTGTTGATGTAGGTCTTTAGTGGGGGTGTGTAGACACTGGGAGGCGGGGGGAAAGGGGTGCCGTTTTTTTTGTGGATGAGAGTGAAACGTCTGTTCCCCTTCTCACGATTGCAGCGGTCTGCCCCCATGGCGTCCACTGAACTGCCAGCGCTGACGGGCTTCACATGCAGCGTGAAGTTCGGAGGGTGCTCTGCACCACAAATCAGGTGGGGATTGTAGCACAGTGCAAGGGCGCCAACTGTTACAAATCAGTGGTCTCGGGGAGGGGGGGGGGGGGGGGCGGCGGAACTCTGAAGCCCCTGCCTCCGCCCATCTTCAGGGTGCGCGATCCTCACCCTGTTGGCGTCCGTCATTCCACAGGGCGACCCCCTCATCGTGCTCCGTCGTCAACCCACAACAACCCTCTACAACCGATAACCTGTGGCTGTGCAGACGCAATCCCACCCGCTGGTACCCACACAAGTCAAGGTCAGACTGAAATGTTGGCCTATCCTGCGGCAACTGGTTCCACATGGAGAATTGCGCTGCAGTCCCCCCCCCCCCGTTCCACCGCCACCGAGGCCGCCGCCGCCGCCCAGAAGGAACACCAGACCCGTGCCCTGCCTCATCCTACCAGCTGACACAACGGTTCTGTTGAACATCAGAAAGGGCTCTAGACGGATAGGCACAGGAAAGCACGATCATTGCAGAGACTTGTTGGTCAATAATGCGTACATGTAGATGTTCACCTCCGGCCTTGTCATGTGCACTCGCTTGGGCAGGACGATGATGTCGGTCAGGATGCTAAGCATGTGTTTGATGGGAATCAGGTTGCGCCAGTTGCCCTGAGGGTAATGGCCCACCGCAATCTTCTTCTGCAAAATGCATGAATGGAGGGAGGGAGGGACGGAGGGACGGACGCAGGGAGGGAGGAAGGGAGGGCATTGAAACGGCAAGTAAAATTGGAACATCGCACTTTAGCGGGTGCGCTCACCGCCTGTCGAGGGACCGTTGTTGCAATTGTTGTAGCGGTAACAATGCACACAACACATGTACTAACCACTACCTTGCCTGCACATACAGCTCCCTGCCAACTCAAATCCTGGGTCCGCCACTTCAGGAACCGTTTCAGATGCATTTAACTAGGCAAGGGGAAACTTGTCAAGAAGGCGGAAGGCTGTATGAGCCTCTTTGTCAAGATCCCGGGGGGGGCGACTACAACTGGTCCTGATGCGACACCCCCCCCCCAGCTATCTATCTGTCAAAACTTGCAGGGGGGGGAGGGGACAGTTGGGGCAGGGGGGGAAAGTCGGCGGGAGCGTGGGGGAGGGGGTGGGCGGGGTATTGGCAGCTCGGCGGGGGAGGGGGGGGCTGCGCGCAACCCACTACTACCACATGCATATCTCAAGGGGGTGTGTGTGTCTGGGGGCATGGGGGTATAGAGGTATGTATGCGATAATAGTGATTTCTCGTCTTTGCCAGGAAGAAAGTCTTAAGGGTCTTAAGGACTAAAGGCATAGTACCCCTCTCAACCAACCATGGGACAAAAAATTTGGCGCCAGGGCCCCCGCACCGCTATCTTTCAAAACTCGGGGGGGGGGGGGGGGGCTGGGGGGTGTCGCATACAAGAACCGGGCCCGGCCGCCCCCCCGGGGTCAAGATTTCCCCCCGACAATGTTGACACATCTGAAGAAAACGTTGGCTCACAGCCATTTCTGGCTGTTCTCAGTGACAGCAGCACACCGACGCCTCCTCTTGCAAGATAATGAAAATATCAGGCTACTCATGGCTATATCAGGGTCAGAGTCAGAGTCCGAGTAGCATGAACTAGAGTCTAAATCACGACATAAATTGGAGCTGGAATCACTATTCGAAATATACGCTGTGCTGGAACTTGAAGTAGAGCTTGCTTGAGCAGTTGCTGTGCTTTCTGCAGTGGCATGAGTCTGGGCATAATTAAGGTCGTGCACACAAATTGAATTGCACTGTCAGCACAATCAAAAATACTCACTCACCGGCACTGATGTTATGCAAAGAGGGATTGCAGCATAATTGATGACATCTCCACGCAAAACAATGTCATTCCCCTCAGTCACACCTCCACTACAACACAAGGAATCACACTTGATCCTCATCCCTGTTCTTAGTACATTCATCATCCTCAAGAACAGCTGGTGCTTCAGGTTGTAGGCCAATGTGGATGACATTGTGGATGCACCAATCAACTTCGCCCGGGGCCAAGAGCTTGTGAGCCCATTGGCCTGCAGGCTTCTTCGCAAATTCGCACAATTTTTTGCAAAAACTAAAACAGGCCATGCTGACCTCCCAAAAAAGTATCCTGAAGCCCATTGACAGAACAGTCCCCTCATCCCTCACCAGAATCCTCCCATATTTCCATGACTCAAGGGGTTTGACCGACTCTATCCCCAAAGAAGAATTCAACGGTTGCCAAGTGGAACATTGTTTGTGTTTGACACCAACCCTAGTGGCCTCACTCAAAAGGACAAGGGGAGAGCTTCCCACAACCAGAACAATGCATGGCCACCAGCAATCATTAAGTATGGGGAAGAGAGAGAGGAAAGCAGCAAGGGACACCGATCCTAAGGTCACATTTTGCAGTACCACCACCTGGGACATCTTGGATCCTCCCGCAAAGTAGATGGACGCCTGAGGGGGTTGATGTGGCCTGCTCAGCAATTTTTGGTCCGCTGGCCGCTGGCAAGTACCCTGGAGTATCTGGATGATGAGTACCTGGTACTCATCATCCCAAAGCAAGTCACATGGTTTGGAACCGGCACACTTGAACCACAACGCTGCCTCCTTTTTCTAGAAAGCAGACCACTTGTGACAAGATTTCCATTTGCATGAAACACATTGTTTGCCTTTGCCTTTGCGTTTGGGAGCCATACAGTTCAACTTGTTACCAAGAACAGCGGTGTGTGGGTTTGCTGACTCTTGTCCATGGGCCTGCAATATGACAGCAGACAACTCACTGTGCACACACCACAACCCTGCTAGTATACATCCTGATGCATAACAAGGGTACCAGTACCTCCCTAAAGAACAAAGGTGCAATCCGCCGACCCGCCAACCCAGAGAGCAAGAAGTGGCCCAAATTGCGCAAAACTATTGGAACGGGGAAACTTTGGCACCAATCTGAAAAACGAGATATGCCCCATGAAATTGACCCCTGCTAAGATCCCTGCTGCCTGTACAACTCAGAAAGCAGCAACCCAGCCAATTTGGTGGGGCCTGCAACTTTGAATTGGGGGCCTCCAATACTTGTTCTTCGGGTCCCAAAATCAGTGAATGTCAGCTCCTATGTACCACGCAAAGTGCACAGTGGACACCAGCTCCTTGCAAGCAGTGCAGGCCCCCGAAACAACGACGAAAAAGCACAAACAGGGAGAACATTTCCAAACAACACCAAGTGCATCCACAGGTGCAAAGATAAACATGTAGCTGATGCTATGTGCGCCACGAACATTTTGTGGGGATTACAAAGTGATTGCATGGGTTCGCACATGACTCGAACACTGTGTTTGCACTATGCTCTTTACAACATAAGGGCACTTAGCCTCATGATTCCCATGTTTTTGTGATCCATTGCCTTGATGAGGTGTTTGGAGACCAGGGCATGCCGTGCCCTGCCGTGTGCTTCACTGATTTTGCCATCTGCACTGGGCATTTTGGTTGTAATGAAGTGGTGGTATGTGGTGTGTGGTGTGTGCATGTTTGGGGCAGGGGATATCATTTGCAGGGGCATAATGAAACACTGGTACACATGAAGCAGCATCCCAAAATGGGGTAGACAGACATGGACGTGGGCATGAAACCCTGACACATGTGTAAAAGGCATGGCCGTATGCATCTGCTAACCAAGAGTCGGGAAAACACGGGGAAGGACTGAAAGGACAAAGCGGCGGGGTCCCACATGAGGTTGCAGGGTCCACTGATGAAAAGCTGATCACCATGGTCAAGCATAAATAATGCGGAAGCATAGCGAAGGAAGATGGGACCGGAAGATGGGATCCAGAGCGTTGACTGCACACAAAGAGTAAACCAGAAAGAGACTGAATGAATGGGTGTATGGAGGTAAGTGAAGTATAGCTAGATAGGCTGGAAGTGTTCCCAGTCCTGCCTGCAGTGTTGCTACAGTTGCGATGAATCTGAGTCTAGCATTTGGGCTTCATGTGGGTGCGCTCCAATAATGGTTCAAGGAGGTTCCTGGGTACACTTTTTGCCCCCCCTTGCCACCCCCCCCCCCCTTTTCCCTCTGTTGCGCAGCATCCCTGAAGTACATACAAGTGATACGGCTTGGAGACAAGTGTAACCGATTGCTCAAACACACACACACACACACACACAATGCAACAATGCAAGGAAAGAAGACTTTCTCAACAAGAATTCATGTACCTATGGCGTAACCGGTAGAAGAGTGCCATGGTTGTAGGAAAGGAAGTGGAGACAATGCCGGATCGGGTTCACTCAGGTGTTTCGGTCTCAATTCCACAAAAATGCATTGATTCAAGCATTCACATCAGTGAGTGGTAATATGTATCACTGATACAGGTGCAAGGTGAAGTCAAAGTGGTCAAGGGTACAATCAGAAGCAAATTGAATGTACGCCAATCATTCTTCCCACACAGACGCACACGGTTCTTACCAATCCAGAAGTGTGAGTAGGAACTCCCAAGTTCACGGGTTGTCGAGACGATCCACCACTCTACTTTGTAGTGCCCTAGTATGGGCTAAAGTGACACACACACACACACACACACACACACACACACACAAACCCATGCATCACCTGCGACAATGTCGTTTGGGCAAGGGGTGTTGTGCACTTTCCACGAGAGCAGAGAGGACTATTTGGACAATGAGAAATTGGGGTAGCAGATGAATTTCTACTGGTTGTTTCTTTGATCCACTTACAAATAAGGTGTGCCACATCCCCAGCCCTAATTGATGGTCATCGAAATATTCGGCTGTGCAGGATCAACATCAACATCATCCCTAGCATGGTAAAAAATTTCCACCACCACCGATCAGAAACTTCAGGGTGAAAAGACCACACCCCCACCTAATCCCAACCCTGAAGTTTTCCCGGGTAGGGGCCCACACACTAAGAGAAAAGGATTTTGGCCGAAGCAAAGCGAAGATACCATTTGTTATCTTTGCGACGAAGAAAAATCATGAGAGGAATGAAGTGGTTGAGTGGTACAGAACACTGCATGAAGTAGGCAAAACACAGGATGGGAACACTTTTTTATGATGGTATTGGAGTAAGGGCCAGGTAGCAGAGACTTTAGATTTGGAAAGGCGTAGTGCAGTGCTAAAAAGAGATGGGCTGCAGAAAGGAAGTACATGTTGAACCCAAAGAAGTGGCAGCATGAGAGCAACGGAGGGGGGGGGGGGGGATGGTATGCTCCATAGTTTTTAATGGGATTGCATCGGGAAAAAATGGTAGAATGTTGTCAAGCCAGTATGCGGCACAGGTGCCATAACTGTTGCGTGATATTGCAAGGCCTCAGTATCTATGCAACGATTAAGCCCCTCCTGATCGGCTCCCTTGGGGCGACACAGACAGTTCTTGGCTGGGGTCCAGGTAATAGATGACCCCCTGTTGGTGGCCTGGTGGGGCAGAGGACAGGTCCCCAGGGCAGCATGGGCTCTTGCTCAGCAGACTGCCACTGGAAAGCCTCCGACGAGAAGATGCCATTCTGGGTGTTGTGCCCTCCCTCCCTCCCTCCCTCCTCGTCAGTGTCACATCCACAGGCACAGTGGAGTTGCCCCAGTGCAGCGCCAGGCGTCCAGTGCTGGGACCACCGATGATGCTGATGAAGATAAGACCAAATTCCTAATGGGAGGGGGTTTCATATGCAGTGCAGGCTGAGCTTCTTCCTCTGACTGCACCAACAATTACACCTACCGCGCCCACAACTGCCTGCTACTACAACTACTGCATCCGCAAATACACCTACTACGCTTACTACACCAACAACTTCCCCAACTACACCTACTACACCCAGAATTACACCCACAACGACACCTACTGCACCTCCTGCAACTGTTCTCACTCTTCCTGCAACGAAACCTACTCCACATACAACAACACTGACCACTACAACTAGAACTAACACCTACTGTCAAGTGTGTGTGTGCAGGGGGGGGGGGGGTTGCAAAAGTTGAAAAACGCCCAACAAGAAAACGAATACTGCCCATGCTTCTCCACCAGGCAATTGTCTGCTGTTGTTGCAGTCGACAGCTGCGAAGCGCTGGGGAAGGGGCATCACCTGGACCACATTGGTCAGGCAGCGGTTCAGGCGGAACAGGGTGTGCACCACGCGCATGTCGCCTTCCAGCGCCTTTTCCAGAAGCGGAGTGGCAATGGGAAGAAGAGAAGACGATGCAGGCGACGTGTAGAGAACGGCCTCCTCCAAAAGTTCATAGGAACTCAATGCCTCCTCCTCTTCAAGGGCAACCATCCCCTTCGTCTCATACCTGAGGGCAAAATTGTAGGAGCTGCAAGAGGGAGGCAAGGGGGAGGGGCGAGCAGCAGACAGACGGAATGGATTGGATTGGATTAAAAGGCGTCGTTGTTGGCCAATGCAACCGGTCCCCCGTGTGGACTACTCCGAGCATCTGGCTCGAGTGTGCCGCATAACCTGTGCAGGAACGGTATCTTTACATTGCATTACCAGCCAGTGGCAAATAAAAATAATAATAAAAGGAAAAGAGAGGGGAACATCGAGGTACAGCACTCCACAACCCACCAGACTGTTGGAGAATGCAGCCCAGCGATGCTGCATTGCACAACACAGCACAACACCGCTGCAGAGGCAGCAAAAGGCTGCAAAAGGCTGCGAAAGGCTGGAACAGCATCCTGCTTTGCAATACCTTACCAAACAGCCTTCATAGAAGCCAGCCGGGTGGAGGAACAGGACGAATGCAGTCCGGTTCTGCAACCATGAGCAGCATGCAGGTCCCACCCTGGCCCCAGGGTTTGCTGGCCAGATTGTGATCCAGGCATCGCGCCCTGAGTTGCAGCCTTTGCTGCTCACTCAACAGCAATCATTGGCATCGGTGGTGCATGCCAATCTGACCCATGGATCATCAGTTGCACATCTGACGCCACACCGAATCCCAGTCCAGGAAACCTGCTGCTTGGACATATCCGGAGGTGTTGCCGTCTTTGAAGTGGTCGTCTTGGCGCCGTGGGCATTCATGCTACCTCATGCCACATTGCCCATCGAATCGGACAGGGGTTTGGCTGCTGCCTGCTTCCCAGCCTCTGCATGTGCACACTACATCTCTGTAGGCCTCCTATGCGGCACTAGGGTCCTTGGGCCCCCTCCCTTTGCTATGTTGCACAAGGAATACAATTGGGTCATTGGTCCGCTCCCAGGATACTGGGGACGCCTCCCATGCTGCACTTCCCATTTCGCATCTTGCGCGCATCATTGCCTGTGCACCGACTTAAATACCTTTGCCAAACACAGAGGTGGGGAGCCACACGGACTAATTGCGCCCGGGTGGCTTGGAAACCTTCCAAGGGCCTCAGGACCCAACCCCTTTCTTGGGTGCCTCCTTCATGAGTTTTCATGATCAAGCTCACACTGTCTTTTCAGGAGTGCAGGTTGGTAGAGAAATATCTCCTGAACTCATAGTGTGCTGAAAAGGGGGACACTCATGAGCCCCTGTACAGCGGTCAAATGAAACAAAAAGCAGCACAACACAAGCACAAACACTTGGCAGGTATCTGGGCTAGGCGTGGGCCAACGGACTGACCAATCCGTTCAACTTGACTGAAGTCATCTGCAACATTCCTACCTATGGGCTGGCCATGGACACCACTGCCATCACTCCTCTGGTGCATTTAGCCCTGGTCAGCCTCCGCGCTGCATAACGTGGGTCACGGGTGGCTGCAGCAGCAACCATCATCATCTACAGTGATAGCCTTCCAGTCACCACACGTACCCCAAGACGGTCAATCTGGAGACAATAAGGCTGGCCCTACAACACATCCTTGAGCTACCCACCAGACCGCCAGCACACAGCCATCGTCCAAAAGGTAACCTAGGTGCTCTCCCTCCAAAGTGCAACACAACGCAATGCAACACAAAATGCAATCGACACGAACCGGTTTGTGTCTGGTGCATTGTGCCCTCACTCCCAAGTGCCCAGCACATCCCTAATGAGTCCATGACAGGACAGCTGGCCATCACCCTTCAAGTGAGCAAGACCCAGTGACGGATGAAGGAGCAACAATCAAACATAACTGACCCTCCACGCCCACTGCACCGAAGGCCAACTCCAAGCCTCCACCTAGCAGACTGCACAGTGAGCCAAACCGTCCACCAATCCGAGTACCGAAGATAGGTGCCCACTGTAGCTTGCACACCTCTTGGCCGCTGGACCCCTGCTGCCCTCCATCCCATCCCATGCCGAAAGTAACAGACCATTCGGCGTTGCTGGTGCAGCAGATGCTGCTGAGCAGTTCACGCCCATAGAAAACCGTCTCCAGCATCACGCCTTGAGGGTCGAGCAAATACTCCGGCTTCTGCACGCGCAAAGGGGAGGAAGGGGTGTCGGGGAGAAGAAGGGAAGCAAACACACACACCGTGCATGGCAACGAGTAGCCAATGGGCCAGCGAGGCAATGGGCGTCAAATATTGAAGGAAATCTACAGGCGAATTACCCCCGACCGCTATCAGAAAGCGTATCTCATACATCAAATTGGACAAATTGGTCCTGTTCTCTTGCAGTTTTATGGAGCGCAACAGCCCCACTGTGATGTAGCACTGCAGTGCATATATGGTCATACTTCGCGCATCCAGGGGGAGTAGGAAAAAATAAGGTAAAGGGAGCTGAGCAAACGGTAGAACTCTGACTATGACTCAACGTTAGATCTGTCTCGCTGTTCCATTGCACGTAAGATCATATGCGGCAATCAACCGTAACAAACAAGGATGATGAAGGAGGAGGCTACCTCCTGCCTCCTGGGATCAAGCAGTTTGCTTCTTCACTTCCGCTTGCCTCACTCCCTTCACATTATTCTCCATCTTCACGACAGCATTCTGAAGCTGTCGTTCGCCAACTTTCGTTGTTCCGAAAGAGTTGGTATCAGCTCAAAGAGTTTGCATATCTCGTGCTGGTACTAATACTAATGCTAATACTAATACTAAGGCTAATACTTATAATCATACTAATACTAATACTGATACACACTAATACTAACACTGATACCAATACAAATACTAATACAAATACCAATACTAATATTCAATAACACTATCCGTTTAAGCCATCGCAGACACGGCATTCATCTCTCCTCCTCCGTCTCATCCCTGTCTTAGGGACCTACAGGAGTGACACTCAGTTCTGCTTGTCTTTTGCCACAATACAGGCGATGAGCCATCACACACTTTCGAATCTCTTCTCAACGAGGATTGCGCGGATAAAATGGGATGAAATGTACTGGGAGCGTGGACTGAGAGGCATACTGTTTTACCGTCGTAGCATGACAGAGGGTGGGAGGCTGCACAGACCTGCACATCCACCAACTGAAGTGACAGCGGGTGATTGAAAGGGGGAACTGATAACCCCACTCCCACAATCGCTAGCGCACCCTCCACCACCTCCACGGGAAGCATCAGGAGCCCGTTGCTGCACTGTGGTGTGCACTCTGTTCCAAACACCACCTTCTGCCCATTGAAGGCCTCCTGCATCAGGTTGGGAGAGGCGTAGGCAAGGGGTAGAGGTACAGGGTGCGCCAGGAGCGAGAGCAGGGCAGTAGCAGGAAATTCCAGGATTGCCTCCTCACCAAGACCTCGGCCTTCCTCCTCAATTACACCTTAGGTTGCTGCCTCACCTACACATGGACAAATGCACCAGCCTTTCCAGCATGCTGGGAACTGCCAGAAACTGTGCCAAGATTGCACTAAAAAATTCGACAGGGGCGGATGGGTTGGGAGGACAAAAGTAATCAGCAATGTGAGATGAGTACCAGGCATAAATAGGTGATTCTCTTGTGCAAAGCACCATTGTACTTCCAAATTCCTTGCTGAAGAGCTATTCTCTTGAAACCCATGGCGCCTCCATCTAGCTTCAGGATCTCTTCTCGGTCTTCGGCCTGTGGGCAACAAAAAAATATCCGACAGAGCCAAAGCTGACACGATTACACACACACACACACACACACACACAAAACGCAAAAAAAAAAAACACAGTTGGCAAGAACTCCTCACGACCCACAGAGCAGCCCTGCACATCTTTCGTAGTTGAAAGGGTGTGCAAGTGTGCCGACTATGTGCCGGTAGGTGTAGAGACAGATTGACAGACAAATAGACAGACAAGCCTGCACTCCCACCAAATACTGACAGGTCGCAAATCATCCATAGCAGAGCCCGTCTTCCGCATGCATTGTTGGGTTTCACCTCCCAACCACACACACACACACACACACACACACACACACACGATGAGAATCGCAAATGAGAACAGAGCAAGAAAAGCGGTGAAAGCGGTGAGGAGCCGCAGGGCAGCCTTAGACGCCTTTTGGTCTGTTGATAGAGGATGACAAAGTGCAGTCCTGGACAGTGGGTTCAGTGTGATACAGAATTCTCCCTGTGCCCTCACCTGCACCACGTATTAGTTCTGCACGAACCAACAGACCAAGAAACATCCATGGAGGAGTTCGTATTCATGACAGTCCAAAATAGTACAGCCTGTGTTGGGTGCAACCACCAAATCACCCAACCACACACACACACACACACACGCACACACACAGAAAAGCAGAAACAGAATTATAAGGTGGACAGGGAGATGTATGTTGGTGCACCAAGCAAGCTCATAGCCGTCAGGTTGGAACACGTCGGGGATGACCTGATCGCTGTAACGAGTCCCTGCCTACTGCACATTACGCTGGAGCCAGTGGATGAGCCCCCCGTTTTACTACAGCACTGTGAGCGCACGGCTGGTGGTGGGCTATCCTGTAGACCGCGCGCATGGTGTTTTCTGTACCCCACGGGGATGCACAGTACACACAACACACAGCTTTATGCAGGGCCCTCATCACAACCATCCGGTTGCAGTCACTGGCCAGCACTACTTGGGCCCATGCCAACGTGGACAGAACCTGGGCCACCCATGTGTCCTGCCACGGCAGGGGTCCTGTTAGGCTACGGATGAAAATGCAGGGCAGATATTCGGGGGCAGCACAGCGTGGGGTAATCAGTGGCTTGCCGTGCCACAGTGACCAATCGGGTTTCAGGGCTGAGGGGTGGGCAGAGCTAATACCGATCCCGGCCCCCACCGTCATTGAGATCCCCAGGGCCCAGGCTGTTTGGCTCAAGCGGGAGCCCGTGCAGAGTGGGTCCCCACCATCTAGACAAGGGCAGACGACCTCCGGGTCCCACACATTGGACAGTGTACTGCAAACCATATTTACGAGCGGGGTGTCAGATCCTAGAGCTGTGTTGTGGCCTAGCTCTAGTGTTTCAAAGGAAGCAACAACGGAACAAAACAGATCAAACAGCAACAACAAAAAAGGAACGGATGCTGTCGGCGCTGACTATCTAGTGCTACTGCAGGGGCCGGTGATAAGGTGGAGTTGACAGTGAACCAGGTGAGCAACAACCGCACAAAAAACACCCTGCCCAACCTCAACCCTCACTAAAACCTGTGGCCCCAGGGGAGGGGGGGGGGGGGGCAAGCGGGGGTGCTCCATGTGCCGAGCACGCACCGATGCATCTATCCTACCATGGCCAGCATCACCGCTCTGTTCATTGCTGACTGCACGCCACCATGACCCAACCATCAATCACCATTCATTGACTGCCAATCACAGTGAACCGATCACCAGTCACACTGAGCTGAGCATGGGACACAGCCGACTACTTGCAAACGGGTGGGAAATAAGGAGGGCTACAATGGGGATTTATTGGGAGCCATGAATCGTCACCAGCAGAATGACAAAAACAAAAAGGACGGATGTGTGATAAGGTTTGGACGGGGACAACAAACCAGATGTGCAACAACCGCACAAAAAAGACTATGCCTCACCTCGACCCTGACTGTCGAAACTAGAGCCCCCAAAATCATGAAGATGGACCACCATGACCCCGTGCGGAGGGGGGAGGGCAGGGATGCTCTGCTTTTGTCCTGCAGCATGGATTGCTATCATGATCTTGCATGGAACATGTATTTAAAGTGCACTGTGTCGTGCACAGGTGGTCATAGCGCCAGAGCCGTCCAGGCTGAAGCAATGAGTTCCTGATGTACAATGCTGAAGAGGGGGGTCACCTCTCTTGGGGGGGCAACAGGGGGTGCTGCATGTGCCGCGCACGCACCAATGAATCTATCCCACCGTGGACAGCATCGCCGCTCTGTTCATCGCTGACCCAACCACCAATCACCAGCTGAGCACCGGATACAGCCGACTACCTAATAAGGAGGCCTACAAGGGTAATGGGAGCTGTCTGACTACCACTCATCGTCATTTGACCCGAATCACAGTCAGCTAATCAGCAGTCACAGTCAACCACCAACTGTCTGGAGGGCAGGGGGACTTCTGGAGGTACGGGGTGCCATACGAGGGGGAGGGTGTGGGTGTTGTTCATTTAGGTGTGGGGGTATGGCAGGTGACCCGGGGACCTGACTTTTGTACTGGTTCTCCCACAGGTAGGGCTGTCAAGGGAAAAGAGGTGTGGCATTTGAATGGCGTTTCAAAGGGGTTTGCGCTTCTAAGGTAACAGGACTGCAGGACGTTGCTGCTTTGTTGGATGTAGTGAACTGTCATTACTACTTGCACTGCAAGTCATCACCTGGCCCCCAAGTGACACGTCAGTCAGTTCTGTCAGTCGGTTCTGCAGTTAGTGCGGTTTTATGGAAAGGTGCCACTATCACCATGGTCGGATCCCAAAGACTGAGCAGCACTGTCTCAGACCGATCAGTGCAGCCAAACACAGATCTCAACGTTCTTGAATAGGATGGGTGAATGCGGCCACCATGCAACAAAGCTGACGTGCAGTGATCTCTGTGCCTGGAAGTGCAAGAATGTTAGGTTGTAGGTGGTTTGGATACCCTGTAGCTTTCTGCTTGCTGTGAACGCCTGCTCTGATCATTTTGCTCAGTGCGTCACATGTGAGCCGGGCCTTTGGCTGGCGTCACGGTGCACTGTGTGTTCAGGTTCAAATTTGCAAGTATGTTTTGTGTCAGAGTCCTTCACTCTCAGTCTGATCCAACCATATGTTCTTGCTGAAGGAGGCACAAGAGTTACTTGCATTTTGCTACTGCCAGGTCTTGACGGCTAGGTATCAGGGTACTTTTGCAGCCGTGTTTCGCCCATTTTGAGTATGTGGCTTTTGTAGGCAGCATGCAACGACGGTGGCAGATGGGGCAGGGGGGGGGAGGGGGCAGGATGGAGCCCCTCCCTCCAGCTTCCTGTGGGGCTCTCCATGTCACGGTACCAGGAAGTTGATCGATCGGCGCCTGTCACTATGACGACAGGTCTGCAATCCGCCTCAATGCATTTGTACCAAGGCACAAGTTGTGTGCCAAAACCAACTGTCGGTATCCAAGCACCACTGGCACGTTGGAGGGCATTGCCTTGTTCATTGGAAGAGGAGCTGCATTGATCCCAGGCCATGCATGCCTTTACAGCCCCCAGTCTTCTGTGGCATTTAGTGCAGGAGTTGCTGTTGGATTTGGTCATTCTATCATCATTGGATCGCACTTTTTTTGTGAACATGTTTCCCTCATTTCCAGTCCAAGCCCGGGTGCGAACCTATGCTGGATCACTCTTTCACTCATATCTCAGCATTATGACCTCCGTTTCAAACATCTTTCACTCAGACCCTATTCATGATTTCTGTCCCACCATGATGCCTAACTCTTGTCAAATTTTCCCCACCGACCCACGGCAGATTGACACTAACACCACATTGGGAGAGCCACTGGTTGCCCATTTGGAGCCTTTCCCAGCTCTACACCCTGCGCACGCACATACACCGCACATACATCTTCCCATTTGACTGCTTGGTGCGTGGGATGAATATGCTAATGCTATTATGCTACGGCTTTTCTGTCACAGGGTTTCCAGCCAGCTTGGTCTGACGATTTCCCCTACTGCTCACTCTGGCAGACTCACGATTGTGTTCTGTGTGTGTGTGTGTGTGTGTGTTGTAGTCGGTCGGCCCACTGTGGCGTCGTGAAAACAGCATACCAATGGGGGGGTCATTCTCAGCCCAGTGTGCCGACCTGCACACAATGTGGAAGATCAAAAGGACCGGCAAACGGCTGAGAGATTGGGGTGAGATGCGCAGGTCAGACAGTGGTCACGTGTACTGGTTCAGGGGTGCCATATGGTTCAGCCTGTGCCAATTCAGGGACAACATCCTGATGGCAACCAATCTTCCCCCCTCGTGTCATGTTGCCCATGTGTGGTGGTAGAATGCCACGTAGATGTGCAGGTGCGCCTAGCATAGCAATCTCTGTGCACCAGGGTGACACAGCATACACACAGCGCACCGATTTTTGTGTAACCCGCATTGCCAAAAATGCCAAATTGGGATGTCATTAACAGCCCATTTCTTCAAGTTGAACCACCACTATTTTGGCAAAGCTTGCTTGGAATATAGTGGCACAGTCATGCATTGCAATGATTACCTAGTCCACCAGGTTTGTAGTTCATAAGAACGCATGGAACGTTGCAAAATTGTTAGCCGCTTGGTGTCGGTGTACATCTTTGGTTGGGGACCTAGGTCGTCTAACCCACACGTGTGGTGGTAGGTCGTCTAACCCACACGGTGTGGTGCTTTTCGGAGGATACCATGTACATACACCACGAATTCTAGGTGAGCGGCATGCACGTACCAAGCACAATGGGCTTTTTATACGGTGGTGCAATATGCTAAACCATGCAAATCATGCGTCCCAATTTCAACACGGCGCAAAGCTTCTTGGGATAGGAACCTCATGCAGGCAAGAATAGCTGTGGGGCGTGCAAGCTCTGGGAAAGGCGGGCTTGGAGGTTTTACTCTTCAAACGGCCAAAATAACCACACATGGACTGAGGTGAGAGAGTTTATTACCAAGAGGTTGCAATGCTAGATGGTGCCAAATGGCTGGAATGAAGTAGATTGGAGTGAATGCACCGACCTCCTTGTTAACCCACAGTTGTGTGGTCTATGGAGACATGGGGTACAACATCGGACCGGGTGGCAATTTAATGGAGTTATAGCAACGGTGTCCCCGAGTCTGAAAGTCTGAAAACACATTTGGGCCAAGGGCAGGTTTACGACAGTGGGATGGTGGGCCACATGGCCAACCCACCCATCTTATGTGTGTGCACTACTCATGGGTACGCAATGCCAGTTGTGGTACGGACAGTTTTGGAATCTGAAAACATGGACGCAAAGCGGGGGTTGTATTCAACTACTGGTAATGCTCTGCGGAAGGTCAGTAGGTGCTCCATCGGTCACCTTGCTGGTGCTGTGTTATTTTACCCATGTCAGAAGGTGGTTGCCTTTTTCCACTATTCCACTCAAAGAACATCAGCTTGGTGGCCTCATTTTCTCGCGCATCAGCGGGGAGATGAGAGATTTTTGCCCAACTGTTACTATGGCTTCTCGGGTAAGAAGAAGGGGCCCAGATGTGACGTTGAGTTGTTTGTGCCGACAATTGGTCATCACCTGCCCACTGTTTTACACCCCAGGTGGAATGCTTGACCATCCGTGTATGTTGAAGGTATTGGGTGGTGCAGTATCTGTGACGGGTTATGGTTGTCCGGCACTTTTGGGCTGGTAGAGAAGTGTGCGGCGGCTTTTCAGAAGCGTTGGTTTGTGCAGGGGTTGCGGAAAAAAGCCGGAACCGTTTTAACCACTCGTCGAATGACGCACCAAGTCGGGCAGCTTTTGCTAAACCAGTAGCCTGCGACAATGCCCTACGGGTGTGGGCAAACTCTGTATGCAGGAAGTTGTTGAATTGAGACGCCGGCAATGCTAAGTTGGCAGTCGACCTTCTGTACAGTGTCCTGTACTTGTAGTGAGCGGGGGTGCCTATGTTTCCTTCCATTGCTTGAGACTATCAAGGCGCCAGAATAATGGGTAGATCATCTTAAGCATGTTAGACCCCATAAGCTGCTGATTTCCGATGGTAGAAAATTGACAGCACATTTGGTTCAACAGCCTGAATTGGGGCTTGCCATGCAGGAACGTGGCAGTTGAGACGCAAATACCTCCATATCAGGCTCCCAAGCAGGCCCGTTCCCCAGCACTGTTGCCGCTTCCTCGGTCCGTCCAGCAAGGGCGAGGCCCAGACTCGCGACTCTCCTCTGCAATGCAGACGCATTCACGCGAATGAGCCAGCAAACCTGCAGCCCCTTAGCCTTCCACCAAATGAAGATGCCAGCAACTGTGTCAAGCTGCTACAGATGCAGCACCAAAGCCCCCCCTCTCTCATTCCACCAGTACCTCTTTCGACTATTGGGGAGTTTGGGTTCCAGAGAGCCGTATGGGATATATTGGGTGGCAAGTAGCGTTGATGTTGCAGGGGACAGTGACACAGATCACACCAGAATGCTTGGATCGTGCTCACCATCAGTGCCGCAATTGTGGACCTGGTTTGCAAAAAGAAGAGCAGAAGAGGTGCGCAAAACTGTTGGAGAGGGGGGGGGGGGGGGCAAAGATCCCCTTTTCCACCCCTCCCTGGATGGTGACGCGGATGGTGAGTGTGTGACATGTGGGGTTGCGTGGTCAGCAAGACAAATGCGAACAAAAACACAGCCACAAGAATGACAGGCTCATGAAGGCCGAGGCTGGCTCTAACAATAGACTAACATCCCCCTCCCTTTCCCTCAACAGGGGCTTGTTTTGACATTTCGCCTTTGTGTCAACGGCTGCAACGGGTAACGGGCTGCTTGGCCATATAGTTCACGGTTGAGCACACTCGGGAACCAACCCCCGAGGCTCTACCCACGTCCGGTAAAGATTTCCCCGTACGGACCGGCATGGGGGTCGTTAACCCCAACTCAAGGGACCACACCAAAGCGTGGGTGTCCTTAACCAACTTGAGGGGCCACACCGAAGCATAGGAGCCCCGAACCCTGACTCGAGGGACCACATCGAAGAGTGGGAGTCTGTAACCAAGTCGAGGGGCCACGCCGAAGCGTGGGCATAGGTCACGTGTACTTTTTTTGGTAGGGGCGTAAGTCATGGAACCAAAAAAAAAAAGTGTGTTGCATATTTTCTTTCGTTGTAGGTCACGCGCACTTTTTGAGGGGGGTGTTGGTCACATGACAAAAACAGCGTAAGCCGCAGGTCGCGTAACAAAAAACAAGCGAAAGTCGTATATTTTTTTGGTGTAGGTCACATGCCATAGCCTAAATCTGTGGACTGCCGCAACCTGCCAGTAAAACATGCACAGTGGTATCTGATGTTGTGCATTGCACAGTAGCGCTTCTATCATTGTCATTTACTTCGCCTGTACCAGTAGTAGTCGTCTGGTTGGGGGCAGAGTGAAGGAATTTCAGCACAGTGCCAATGGAGCATTTCCCTGCAAGCCTCCCTCGCACTGAATACCCAAATAGGATGACATTGGAGATTTGATCATTGTGAGTAGTCAAAGTGGTACCCAAAATTCGGTTTTGTCGGCCAGAGGGACTGCGGGCCGGACCATATATCCTCACCAGGGATTGAGAAGGTCCCCCCCCCCACCCCCAACCCAGATGACGAAATGATGACGACAAAACGCAGGCTGACCAAAGAAGGGCACGATAAGAGTCCCCAGTCCCACAACCAGCCAGAGCCAGCCCCCGCATTTTGCCAAAATTCGTCCCATTCCAACCTCTTAGCCTCATCCTCCGAACTAAAACTGGATATCCTCACCCAACGCCCTCCCATGTTCCACAGTGCCCACTATGAAACCTGGGTCGCGGGGGGAGCGACGTTTACCTAAGTGATTCATAACACCCAGCAACGTGCAGCTGTCTCCTCTCTGTCTTTTGCCATGAGTGCCACCCCAGCCAAGATGCTGCTTTTCCCCCTTCATGCCAAAGATTGTAGAGACATGGAAGGGAGACAGAAAAGAGGGCTCACCAGCCACAAATGAGACTCCGCTCTGATAAACCCGGCAGCAAACAAGGATGGGGTGAGACAAAACGCACGAAGGCGCTTTTCATGCACCTGTCGCTCAGACTCAGAGTCCCAGCCGTCGCCATCCACAGTCCCGTGGTCCTCGTCCTGGGCACAGGCCACACCAATGGGGATCTTCGTTGGCCCCTTTACGAACATCATTCCCACCAGCCGTTCATTTTCTGTTCACGAATGATGCGCACAGGGGCAGGCCAGTGGCAGCAACCCTGGGCAAGGGGGGTGCGCTTCTGTCCTCTAGGGCTGCATCATTCCCTGATCCTCCTTGTCTGAACAGATTTGGGCAGGATTCGTACCGGGGATGGGGGAGCGTGCACCCCCCCTCCCTTGCGAGAACAACAGTAAAGTTCCAAAACGTGCTGAAACAACACCTGCTGTTGTTCTGACAAGAGGTTGTTCTCGCAAGGGGGAGGGCTAGATACGCGGCAGAACCACTTTCGGTGATGTTTGCGTCTGCATCGACTTTGTGGACATATGTGCTCCAGGGTCACCCTGGCGCGGGGATCCTTGCACCGACCCACTGGCACAGGGCGTTATTTTCGTCTTGGGGATTTCAAAATGGCCAAATTCGGGGCCAAAGAATTCTCAGTTGTTTGTACGTTCGAGACCCAGACAAGATGCACAACTTGGGCGGTCGGGGTACACAACTGATAAACAAAAAAGCAGAGATGAAAGAGATCAGTGCCATCCCCACGCACTTTTGAACTTTGGAACACACACATCCACATACACATCCGCTGGACATACACTGTGGGCTCTGGGATTCTTGAGATCCACCCGATGCCCCGGACTGATCCTGTCCCTCAGCCACCCAACCATCACTTCAGTAAGGTTGGCCACAAGCCGCTGACAACGCAGCGCCAGACTTGAAATATGTTGTGCACAGGCGATTGTGCACGATTGGGTGTCACAGGGGCTGACTAGATTGTGGCCACCACTGCTTCCACATTTTGACGCTTGGCTGGGGCCATGGGGGGGGGGGGGGCGACTCCTCGGTTCTGGACGCCAACTACCCCCCCCCCCCAACTAACCGTTGGCCGGAGGCCCCCTTGGGGGGGGGGTTCTGGGGGGGGGCTTTTGCCCGGGGGGGGGGGGGGTCCGGGAGGGTTGGTTGGGCGGAGGGGGGGGGTCCAGATTGGGGGGGTACATGCCCCCAAGGCCAAGCGTTGGTCCATCACAGGCTCCCCTTACCTCCCCTTGCCCTCCCTCAAACCATATCTTCACCCTAAACCTAACCCTAACCTTTGCAGCAAGCTGGTTCGGCCATGCCAGCCATGTTGATTAGGCTGAACAAGATCCCCCAAATTTGGGCATGGCTGCTTTTGCCACATCATTGCTCTCCATTTTGGATCCCAACAATAACTCTGACCCGAGCCTATTAGAGCTAGGGCTAGGGTTAGGGCTAGCCTTAGGGTTAGGGTTAGGGTAGGGGTGTGTGATGTGAGTGACTCTTGGACTACTTGACGGTGTTGTCAGCGGTGACGGAGAACAGTGGCCAAGTACCCAAGCGGCCAGTTTCGCCTTAGCCCCGGGGGGTGCGACTCCGTGGGTCCTAGGACGCCAACTACCCCCCGCCTCCCCTAGGGGGCCTCCGGCCAACAGTTAGTTGCCAAAGGTGCCGCCCTCAGGAGTCCATGCGCGCTGAAGGCGCCTGACGCTCCATGGGCACCAAAGCCACCCAAAGGAAAATTTTGTCCACTTTGCACCCCAACACTCTCCTTGACCCAACCCTGACCCTAACACCCACCCCAACCCTCAGCCTAGCCCTAACCCTAACAATCGCCATCCAGCCACCCCGATCGCGGTGGCGTGGCCCCCATTTGCCCACAAACTGGCTCCGGCCAAACTTGCCGAAAAAAATTGCTGTCGGTGGTGTCCAAACTTGGGCGAGATACATTATTGTGGAGGGAATACAACCCACAGCTGTAGACGTGTGAGGCAAGGACATGGAGGGGGCGGACCCACGCAAAGCACCTGTCCCGGCCCGCACGTACAAGCGGATCTCCTCCACCAGCTCTGTCAATAAATGTGCCTTGCTATGAAACACCACTGGATCCTCCACCAGCTCAAGCTCCATTTGTTCATAGACCTCCCACGACGGCCCACTCGCCCCAATAGTGAACTCCCGGAGGCGGTTGAATTCTTGTAGTTGTGAACTTTTGGGGCAGTATTTGGTATACATGTTGGGGTCCTCTGGCCAACTACGAAAGTGGGATTGGTGATGAGTAGGAGTGTGATGTATATTGTCAAAAGGACAGGGTGGTGAAGCAAAGACAAAGCTGGTCACCCTGATGTGCATCTATTTGTAGTTGTGCATGTGCACCCACATGTATTGATGTTGTGTAAATGTGTCGTGCATATCTGTAGTGCCTACACATGGATGTGCAAAAACACTAAACTATTTTACACATGGATGCACATATACACTGCACCATGACACATGGATGAATGAATACACGACACCACTGCGCATGGATGTACACAAACAATACATCACTACACATGGATGTACCGAAACACTACACCACTGATATTAAGGGATGGTTGCAATGGTCAAGAGTTGTTTGCCTTGAGCCATTAGGCGTGTGTAGACTTGGGTGTCGGGCAGTGGAGGTGCATGGAATGGACCATCGGTGACAAGGGCACCCTTTGTGTCGGCTCTGTCCCAAAAATGGCCCAATCAATGGAGCGCTCTCTAAGGAGGTGCTGCTTCATTATCCTACCGAAACCGAAGTAGAAGGGGAGTCCAGGGCCACAGAAAACCAGAAAGTAATGTACGTTCTATGAGTGTGATTTGTGGAATGTCCAGCACAGACTCGCTAGATCCAGCTCGCATGTGATTCGTGGAATGTCCAGCACAGACTCGCTAGATCCAACTCGCCTGCTTCCTATTTCTGTTGCTACTTTCAACTAGCGGTTGCGCTCGACGTGCAGTGTGTGCACTGCCGTGCCGGCTTTTCCTCTGGCGCTAGGGGGCTGGGCAACTATGGGCCCCACAGCCCTTGCGTTGAGCGGCGGGGCCGCCACCGCCAGTCTCTCCATGGGGACCAGCGCCTCCAAGGCCGTCTGGCAGGTGGTACCGGGAACTTTGGATTCTAAGGCCAGCAGTCACAGTCCAGCTAGCCGTACTGAAGACATCATGTTCCACACCACTAGAGGTCCACAAATGGACTACTACTGTGGCACTTTTTGCTTTGAACACTGTGCAAAATAGAAAAAAATTGCTTACTCATCGCAGGGCGGCAAGAGTGGCAAGAAAGGAAAGGGGATGGTCTCCCAAGGTCTGAAAGAGAATAACACTGACACAAAAGGCATGGCATACACCAAGAAACGCTTCGTCAATGAGGCTGAATGCGCAGGGTAACAGCGCACTGCTGGACGGGTGTCCAGTTTGGACAAACTTGACCTTGGCATCTGCCCTTTCTGTCCTCTTTGCCTGTGGTCTGCCGGTCACAGGCCCCAAGGTGCTCAAACTCACACTAACTTGGATGACGGCTTGAACATCTGTCACCTGCAGATAAGGTCTTGCAGTGACGCCAAAGGCAACAAGCAACACCGCACCACTGCACTGCTTGCTCTGTGTCTCTTGGCGTCACATCATGTGGGCGTACATGCGTACATACACAAAAACCGGGCCATGGCATCAGACTTGGCCTCTCCCTCCATCTTCTTGTCCCTTGCGCGGCTGTCGGTGGCGTTTGTAGCAATGGGCAGAAGACTGCGTCACTGTGTTTCGTAGGCTGGCCTGTGGAATTGTGTGGACGTCCACGCACCTCACTGTGGCAAGTTTCCGGTGCGAGTGGCCTTGCATGTCGTAGGAAAGTCCTCACCTGTGACATCCTGCTTGCACATACTGTCGTGTAGCATATTAACGCACAGGCATGCCTGGTCTGCCAACTCCCCACTGGTCCTTGGACCATTCCAAAAAGTTACCCAGTGCATTCCGCAACATGCTTCCATTGAAAGCACAGGGATTAGAGGCATCAAGAGGGTGGGCACATAGCTAGCCGCCAAGTGAGCCAACCGGCCAACGAGCGGCAACCTATTTAGCAGTTTCTTGCGGTTGCCACATCTAGTCGCCAACCCGGCCAGCACCCCATAGCGAGCATAGCTAGCTGCAGCTAGCCATGGGGGTTGGGGGTGAACGGAGAGGGAGGATGCAAAGGCAGCAAGCCAAGCCATGGCTAGGAAACCCCCTACTGGTAACACAGTTGCCATATGTGCAAAAGATGCACATGGCAAAGTACTTCATATCAATAAGACAGACATCCCAACGACAACCCACATTTAGATCACCAACTAGCACAAATTAGGGTGGTGCAAAGCAGTGCACCCACACCTCCAAGATGGATCGGGCAATCCTTGCTTGTCGTAAAATAATGGTCAATTGTTAAATGTTACAATGCTCGGAACCCCCCCCCCTCCGGAATAGCGCGTGAAAAAACAACAACAACCTTGGACATGAAGACAACACAAAGCATGTTTTTGTAACCTTCTTCTGTACCGTACATCACCTTGATGGTCTTTGAGCCGGGGTAGGGTGTGCACGCACATGTGGACACAATGCACGGGCAATATGGACACACGGCATGGTACCCACAGACAGGCAGAGGTTGGATCCAGCATACACTGCGCACGTGAGTCGTGGGGTAATCAAGACTTGTGCAACTGTTTTCAATTCGAACCTATTGCTTTGTGCTCAGGGAAAGTTACGAGTGTTTTTGTTTTCAATCTCAACGGAATCTCGTGTGGCAATGTGAGCAAATGTCAAGTCATGTAGCCACCAGAAAAAAAGCATCACCACATCTTTGGGGACACGGGCAACGGCACATGTTGGCGAGGGGCAACACATAGATGCATGGGGGCACACTCAATTTCGGGCTCTTTGTCTCTTTTCGCCAAGAAATCTTCATCTTCTTGTTGTTGTGGAGAACCCACTTCTCCCTAATGGGTGGATGATATGGGTGGATGTCGATGCCATCGTCTACTTAACAATCCCTTCTTTGCCCCAACATGCATCACATAGAAACCTTTGTGCAAGATTTGCATTTAAAGGCCCCATCGACAAAAGCATTTTGTAGCTTCGGCGTTTTGCATGATAGGCACCTTTTGTAGACTGTTGTGAGTTCATGGTATCCAAGATCCATGTCCCTCCAATTGGATACAAGGCAACCAAATCCTATGGACAAGAACATGAGACGGCAACTTGTTGCAGGCAGTTCACGGATCACTAATCCAGGGATCCAAGACTTCCCTCCACGCCCTCCTAGCTTTAGGCCATGGACAAGATCACCAACCAATGACCCCCCGACCCCGCACTACACATGAGCGATCTGGTTTGATGCATTTTTGGTAAGTTGATCATGTGAATGATGTGTGGAAAGTAGATATCTTTTTTTTCTCGGAACAACTTTCATCCTTCCACCTTTGGTCGTTGTCGCAATTTGTCCGTGTTCTTTGTCGTGACATGATTATTTGGATTTTCCTGCGTCAGTTGGTCAGAAAGATGCGGATTACTTTTTTTCAAGGTAATATTTTTTCTTAGCTAAAATAAAAAATGTTCCGCACTAAAAAAAAACATTTCTGCGCTAAAAAAAATATTCCGCCCTAAAAAAAAAAAACTCAGACTTTCTTTTCTCCGCGCAGTCATTTTTTTTACCGCAAGTGCCGCAAATATTAGAAGTGGTCAAAAAAGTGTTATGGGCGATTCCCTAGGCACCTGTTGGGGACGTGGTGTGTGCGGGGACCCCATGACAACACGGGTGATGAACCAAGTTTGATTTTGACTCCTCCCCTCCCCCCTCAGCTTGGATTTACACCCTGGTTTTCCCATTTCTACCTTTTTGCGCATTCCCACCACATCCACTCTTTTTCTGGGTGGATTGCTCCCCACCCACAGGGGACGCTGACCTGTGAAGCTTGCCACCAATGCCCCGCCCACCCCTCTAGACCCTCTCTGAAGCGCCAGATTAGCAAGACGAGAGGCCCAGATGAGTTCACCTCCTGGAAGCCCACGCCCGCATCAACATCCTCAACGAGCCCGCGGTCGCCTACGACCCCACCAAGGCCGCCACACTGCAAGCCATGCCCGGGCCACACCCCCAAGGCGCAGACCTCCTTGGGTTCCTGGAACAAGCCCTCCGCAGAGCGGACCAGCCCGAACCGGCACCGATCTTGGACCCAGAGGGGAACAAATATTAAGCCCACTGGCAACGAGTGGTGCCCCTCTACCACAAGACGTCGGTCACGGTGCATACCCACCCCGACCTCGGAGTGGATGGTCGCCTCGGGGCGTACAAGTGTGTGGGACCCGGATGGCAGCTAAATGTGCTACTCACGCACGTCCCATTCGGGGAGGAGACCAATGACTTCCTGGACACCCTCAGCCTCGCGTACCGCCGCCTCTCCCTCCTGGCACTCACCATCGTCATAGGCGACCTAAACGCCGCCCCCACCAACAACGACCGCACCGGCCCGCCCACAGCCACCAACATGGCCGTCCGGGACGCCATGCACAGTAAGAAAAAGTGCTTTTCCAATGCCTTGAGGCATACTCTAGTTGTATTACAGATGCATTAAGCACTCTAGCATTTTTATCTTAGTATTGGCCTAACCAAAATGGGTGAAAACACATTTTGACTTATGGAACCAAACACTAAATCAGGATATGGAGTGGACCCCTTAATCCCCTATCAATGTGAGGCTATTCATCTTTTCCCGAGTTGACTGAGAACTGACATATCCAGGGCAGAGCCTATGAATTTATCTATGTTTTCTCATGAATTCTTAGCTATCCTAGTGGTATGCACCCTAGGGGGCTGGGGCACCTATTTTTGAGAGGTCCTGGGTTCAATTCCCGGTCAGCCTAGCTAAGTAGGAAGATCCCATGTGACATGGCAGTGACCTCATCGCCACATGCCATGCCACCTCAGCATATATGGGACCCAAAACAAAGAGTGCTCATCTCCTGAGATGGCACTATGGAGATTGAGTGACTATGGGGCAGTTTTCCAACTCTTTTGTCAGAACATTTCAACTATCTTTGTGAATATGCGATCCGATTTGCCTTGAGTTGCAGTTTCTGTGAATATTCTTACATCTTTCACTGTTTACACTGCAGCCCTTCATGCTTTGATCCTGATTCTCTTCTACTTGCTTATCTCTGGCTTGGGTTATCCTGGATTGGTTGTATTTCAGCAAATAAAACATTTTCCTCATCAAAAACAAGCAGCACGAAACCCTACACCAGCAGCAAGCAGCAGGAGAGGCACAACAAACACACAGTGTTGAAATCACTATAAAACTTTCTGGTAGCAAGAGGCAGATTGTCTCTGCGTACGGGCAGCAACCCTGTGCCGTGCAACCAGTGCGCCGAGATCAGTCACATATAAGCAGAAGGGCGAACGAAGATGTATACAAAGAACGAGGACACCGACGTGAAGACGGCGCCTGAGGCACCAGCAAGGCCAGCACCTGGTGAACCTGGACCTGGACCTAGCGCTGTACCTTCGGAGCCCTTACATGGGCCAGTGGACGTGGCGGAGGATTCGATGGAAGGACTTCAGTCGGCCTTCCGGGCCCTCTCGGTCGAAGAGGTGGACACCCATCTTGTGAAGAGAAAGAGAGAGAGAGAGAAAAGGATGCTGGAGAAAGCATAGTAGACGAAGGAGCAGATCAAGGGCACGACCCGACGAATGATCCTACCTTCGAAGGCGCACCAAGGGCTTTTGGCCTCCACGCATCACTCTCTCCTATAACCACCACACTTCCAACTCCAGACCC
Organism: Eutreptiella sp. 'Long Island Sound 2002'; assembly: GCA_964036045.1. Taxonomy (NCBI): domain Eukaryota; phylum Euglenozoa; class Euglenophyceae; order Eutreptiales; family Eutreptiaceae; genus Eutreptiella; species Eutreptiella sp. 'Long Island Sound 2002'. Next base: position 11,017,701 of record OZ038378.1, on the reverse strand, counting down.
AGCCGCTGCAACATCCACACCCATAACCGACCCGCCTATGGCTGAGGGCACAGGCTTTACTGGTATGGCTACCTACACTGCCTATGGTGTGAACCCACCTACCACTGCGTTTCCAGAGGCAACTACTACCAGTGAGCCGGTGACCTCCAGTTATGCGCCGCGATGGTATGCGGCTGACTATCACCATCCTCTACCCGCTACGGCAGCCTATGTGGATGTTCCTGGATATGCAACCCTGAGTGGGTTGAGGAGAGGACCTGAGTCATGCGGGGGCAGGAGTAGAGGATCGGGGAGATCCTCCAACAGGTCCCTGACGCGGTCGGAGATCAACGAAGTGCTCCGAGGAGCCACCTCTAAAATTGTTGGCGACCTCACTCAAGAGATTCGAGAGAAACTGGAGCCCCTGATACCGCCCCAAGTGTCACCTACCACGGTGGGAATGTCACCCCATCGCGTACAGGCCAACCACCTGGTGGCAGGGCTGACAAACGCCCTGGGGAGCCTGAGGAGCCGACCGATGCCGACCCCTGCAGCGATACCTAGAAGCCCTTTCGTGCCGAGGACGGCCGAGCCACCCTACAGTAACTTGGCGAATTCTACGAGAGCCGAGCTGGACCGGCTGGGGCTGACAGCCTTGAGGGCAATGGTTGACGTGGAGCCCTATGGCTCTAGTGATCTAGGCGGAGACCCCTCCGATGATGAGCCGCCATCGATGACTTCTGCTTCGCCCTCGGAGGACGACGACCCGGAGTACCCCGAGACCCCAAGTGGGAAGAAGAAGAAGAAGAGGAGGAAGACCCGACGCCCTGAGGGACGCAGGTCTCAGGAGGCTAAGGCTATTGCCACCTCCAAGATGGTGGTGAACCTGCCTGAGTTCACAGGCAAGGACCTCAGCGAGTTCGCTGAGAATTTTGGCCGGTTTCTCCGATTGACCAGCCAAACCCACGCTAGTGGACGGGTCAAGTGCGATCTGCTCGTGCAGTGCTGCAAGACCAAGTACTTGGAGAAGCAGGTCAGGCAGATCGTGACTAACTCCGCCACCTTTGCCGATGTGTTGGTTGCCTTGGAGAGGCAGTACCCGACCTACGAAACCGACCTCTCCATCAGGGCCGAGATCCAGAACCTGGCCGTGCTGCCCAACAACCCCAAACCTGGCAGGGTCTCTGAGCTATTGGCTGACCTGGATCACTGGGCTGGACGATTGACGCCCGGTTCCTAAGGCAGCGACGACCTGCTTTTCTGGTTGGTGGCTAAGCTCCCTCGGGAGCTGTGGGACCAGTGCCGTTCAACAGCAGAGCGCAAGGCTAGAGCCCTCCACTACGAGGATCTATGTGTACTACTCCTACAGCTGGCGCTGGAGAAAGAAAGCGACCAGCACCTGAACAACTACCGTCCTGGAGGTGGAGGCTCTGGAAGCCATGGCAAAGGGTACCAAGGATCCAGACCTGGGCAACGGACTACCCCCAAACACGCCCGTATTATGGAAAACGTCAAGGAGCTCTTCTGGTGTGATACCAGAGACGAGCACGGCCACCTGCAGCACGCCCCTGACTGCGAGCAGCGAGACTGCTTCGTAGTCCAAGGGAAGCGACAGGAGAAGAACACCGGCGCCAAGGCGAAGCTGCCGGATCACTACAGGTGTACAATCACCTGTGCTTTCTGTGGGAAGAGGAAGTAGGGATGCAGATTCGGAGCGAATTCAATTTCAATTCGCCGAATTCGCTGCGAATTCGTTCGCAGCGCAAATTCGCTGCGAATTCGGCCTGAAATTTTTAGTACTGCGAATTCGGGGCGAATTCGCGCTGCGAATTCGCAAGCGACGGCAAAATGATCACGCGTGTGCCGTCTTTACTCCAGATGAAAAACTAACTTTGAACTGTGCGATGCAATATTTTTTTTGACTTGATACAATGAAACCTATGATGATTCTGCTTCGATTGAGCCGTTGATTTTTTTGTCCGGTGCCTGCGTACTCGTTTTCGAAAACAAAATTTACTTTTGCGTTTTGAACACACCGCTGTGTCCGCCTAGCTCCACCGAACACGGCGGTACCCTCCATTCTCCCCACAAGTCCACCAGTTTCGACTTTTTTTTTTTAGTTTTTGACAGTCAAAACGTGTTGCCCCTTGGCAACCACGCACTGTCGGGCGTGTGTGGAAGGAGAAGCAGCCGAGAGCAGCCCGACGCAGCCGCAGTGAGGCCCTGGGCACCCACAACTGCTCCAACCTCCCTATAAGCTATGTACATAGCCCCTTGTAGCCCTTGCATATCCTTGACAGCGGTACCCTCCTTACCCTTCCGGGTGCCGTGTATGCTCTCTCCTAGATGACTTCAAGTCCAACGATTCAATTCAAGAATGCAATGAATGAAGGCCCAATAAGGGCAACAAGTGGTTCACATGTGATGGTTTGTGTGTGGATTGGTGATCTTGCATGCTTCGTTGCTGCTTCTTTTCCAAAACGCATTTGAAAGAATCAAGGAACTTTGGAATTCTTGGTTTTGATTTTCTTTTTTTTTGTCAAATCGTCAAATCGTTTGAGCATGGTAAATGCAAGCAACAACAAACAACAAAAATTGCAAGGTTACGGAAGCTTTTGGGAAATCTTTTATGCGATATGGTACTGGGTAGTGGCATACCCATATGTAAACAGGTGAATTGCAACCTAGAAGGTAAATTGTACGTGCCTAGGGATTCAATCAAGCGAATCAGGGAGGATTCGAATTTGAAGTTGCGAATTCGAGTTCGGAGCGGTCCACGAATTCGTGCGAATTCGGGGCGAATTCGAATTCGAGCGAATTCGTGCGAATTCGAACCTGCATCCCTAAGAGGAAGCACTACGAGGATGAGTGCTACCACAAGCAGCGCCTGTCGGCGAAGCTGAAGGGTGAGGATCCCGGCAAAGGCTCTGGCAAAGGTGGAGGCAAAGGCAAAGGCAACGACTCCGGCAAGGGCAAGTCGAAAGGACGTGGACAAGGGCAAGACAAGAGTCAAGGTGGACGAGGAGGAGGCGCTAACCGCCAGCCCGACAAGGACAACAAGAACACAGACAAGAACGGAGGCAACCCCAACCCTAATCCAGGGGGGAACTCCGAGCCCTCTGGAGGGCAGTCTGGTCCAACCACACGCTCACAAACGCAGGCACAGCGAGAACAAGGGGCCAAGCGGGAGCACGAAGGTGGTGATGACGGCAACGCTAAGAAGCGAAGCCGTTTCATGAGGATGGCCCGCAAATTTTGGAACAAGGGGTTCCAGGTGACCTGTCCCGCGGAGTTCTGACGGGGACGCTCCGGTGGCGCCCAGGACCTGGTGTTTTGGGTACGTATCCGACTAGGGGGGCGTGAATACCTGGGGGTATTGGATACTAGCGCCACCATATCTATAGTGGCCAAGAAAATTTTACCTTGTGGGAGCCTGAAGAACACCATGACCACCGCGGCTATACGAATGGGGGATGGACATGTGGTGCACAGCTGCGGGGACTGTGAAGAGGAGGTACCTATGGGCTCCCGGACTATCGCCCATCGGTTCTATGTGATGGACACTGAGGCCTTCGACTTTGTATTGGGGACTGACTTCTTCGTGCAGCACTCCCAGATACAATCCCTGACGCTGCAAGCGCCCTACCTCCTCTATGTGGACCACAGCAGTGGCAGAGATTCTGTGCCACTGGAGCAGTCGGAACATACCTCGAGCTACCTGAGGATATCGAAGGAGGAGCCCTCGAACATGATGGCGGCCTCCAAAACTGAGGACTATCAACTATTGGGGGAAGTCCTAGACCAAGGTCTGAAGGAGTTGGGTTACTCTAGAGAAGACCTGAGTGTGGAGTTGTTCGCCAGCGACAAGCAGCATGTACTGGACCTTTACTGCAGCAAGGGGAAGAACTGCAGCTACAAATTTTACTGGCCCTCTTTCGGGATGGCCTACGGGAACCCCAGGTTCAGTGAACTGGGGAAGGTCCTGACCAAGGTGGCCTTGGAACGTTCCCGTATGGTCCTGTGTTCCCCCGATTGGGGAGCCCATGGGGGCAACGAGTACTGGCGAAACCTCCTGGACAGGCTGACTATCAACTCTGTTCGGTTACCTGGTGAGGCCATCTACGTGCCTCTGGGGCGTAAGACGCCTATTGGGAAACCCGGATGGGGGAGTATGCTCAGTGTGGTGGACGGAGGTCTTACCTCCATCCCCTAGGAGGATCTGGACCCGACTCTGGTCCAGGCTATACAACGAGAAAGCGATGGACTCGCCTTGGGTGACTTGAAGGATCGACTACGACCTCAAGATGCTATTGAGACTACACCCGGAGGAGATGAGTACGTCGTGACTAACACCCACGCCCCCAACTCTCCCTGCCATGTACCTGTTCCTGATGGAGTCTCTGGGTGTGGACTATTCGAGCTACCTAGCTCTATCCACTCGGATGACGAAACTGAGCACGACGCCTTCTTCGTGCAGACCTGTGTGGAGGAAGTGGAGAACGCCGAGTACGTTGCCCCACTGAAACCCCTACTCTCCATGAGGGTGGAAGACCCCGTGGACGAAGAGCTGGACCCTCGATCCAGGCTAAGGGAGTATGTGGACTCCAAGAGGAAGTTGGTGGCAAAAAAGCTATGCTACGCTAAGCCTACCCGCAGCTCATGGCCACTGAAGCAAGGACGTATGGGAGATCTATCCCAATTGAAGGAGGACCTCGAACAGAAGATCACCACCTGGCAAAGGGAGGTAGATCTTAAGCTCATGAAGAGCGTGTGGGGCGCCCATGTGAGGACCCCAGAGGAGGACGACCTCTCGGAGGAATGTGTATGTGAACCCCCTCGAGCGTGCCTATGTTGCCTTCGTCCATCGGAGATGGTTGAACAAGACCTTCTATATGCCTACCAAGGGTTGAAGGACACTACCAAGGGCGAAGAGTCGGTGGAGGATCACCTCTCGACGTCTATTACTCAGGGGGCAAGCAACTTACACTCTGACGAGGACATGGAGGACAAGATCAAGCTATTGGACCCGCGGGTGCAGAAGCTTATAAGAGCCTATCTGGAGGTGTTCGGAGAACCACCCCCTCCAGCCTCATGTGACAAGCTGGTACACATGCACCTCAAGCTGAAACCCGATTTCGTGGGTCAGAGGATCCGGAGGAGACCCTATCCAGCTCCTAAAGAGCAGGCCGACGAGATTGAGCGACAGATACAAGAATGTATCGACGCTGGCCTAGTCCTGGAGTACAAGGACGGGGACTACCCCCAACACTGCAGCCCCTGTTTCCTGGTGGCTAAACCTGGGTCTACAGCCAAACGGCTGGTAGTGGACTACGGAGAGCTGAACAAGAAAACGCTAAACCACTCAGGGTCCATTCCTAATATGGAGTCTACCCTTGAGAAGATAGCCTCCTGTCGCTACAAGAGCAAGATGGACAAGAGGAGCGGATTCTGGCAAGTGGACCTGACGCCCAACACTCAGGAGCTACTGGCCTTCATCACCCCTCAGGGGAGGGTGTTCAAGTGGAAGGTCATGCCATTTGGCGTGGCCAACGCACCCGCTCTATTCCAAGAGCTGATGAACAAGATCTAGTCCATCCTACGAAGCAGACCTAAGATGCAGGAACTTATATCCCGTGGGGCGCAGATGGAAGCACACATCGACGATGTATGCCTCGGGACCAATACCCAGGAGGACCACCTAATCCTCTTGGGTGAGTTCTTTGCGGTCTGCCAGGAGAACCACACACGACTCAAGCTGGAGAAGTGTGAGTTCATGCAGGAGACCATGCAGTACCTGGGGTTTGACGTTGGCTATGGGTGGTGGACCCCAGCGTCCTCTAAGGCCAAACCCCTGATGGATGCCAAGGTACGACACGAAGACCCCAAGAAAGGACTTCATGATGTACGCAGTTTCATTGGGGCGTGCAACTTCTATGCCGCCATATCAAAAACTTCACCTACACCAGCGCCATTCTGACGGACTTGATCAAGAAGAGTACTACTTGGCGCTGGGGCCCACAAGAGCAACAAGCGTTTGACAAGCTCAAAGACAAGGTGGCCAACGCTAAGTGCTTGGGCGTGCCTAGGGCACAAGGGGAGATTATCCTGGTAACCGACGCCAGCAATGTGGGCGGTGGTGGAACGTTGTTCCAATGGCAAGCACTAGAGAAGGAGCAGTTCAACTCGGCCATTTCCCAATGGGGGACGGAAGGTCTCAACCAAGATGGAACCCTCAAGCACAGCTACCCTGACGACAAGTGGGTCCTAGTACCTCTGGGCCACTGGAACTGGAAGTGGAACCAGGCCAGGGGGAACTACTCCACATATGAGCAGGAATTGCTTGCGGGTATGCTGGTGCTATCCTCACAAGCACGACTGTTGGGGGGTAACCCTGTGGTCTGGCTGTGCGACCAAGAGCCGGTCCGCAGTTTCCAGAAGTGCCCCCCACCTGAGAAGGCCAAGCTACGGCGCTGGTGGACCTACCTCAGTCAACTACGGCTGACGGTACACCATATCCAGGGAGTGAAGAACGAGTGTGCAGACTACATCAGCCGCAACAACTTCGACGCCCTGATAGGTGCCCGGTCTGAAGCGCTGGCTAAGGAGGCGTTCAGCCGTATGGACGTCCACTTGGACCTCAACATGACTATGATACGCCCCCTGGATGGACTCTAACAATCGGAGTACCTGAAGGAGTTTGGGGATATCTACAAGCGCCTGGAGAAACGCCTTGAACCCCTCCTGGTCAACCAAGATCAGTGGAAGAGGGACAAGAGCTACCTCTGGCACGAGGACCGCATCGTGGTACCTAGTGACAGAGTCCCAGCGCTGCTGAAGTGGACCCATGAGTCCAGTGGTCATGTGGGTGCTGACCGTACCCTGAGGCTATTCAAGCAGTGGTTCCACACTACGTGGACTGACAACCAACTGCGGAAAACCCTCCAGCCTATCGTGGACAAGTGCCAGTGCAGGTCCTGCAAACCAGGGGATATCAGGGACAGAGGTCTCTACTCGACCCTGCCCATCCCTCACTGTGCTAACAGTGTACTATACGTGGACTACACAGAGATGCCGAAGTTCGGGGGCTATGACTTTGCCCTCTTTGTAACCTGTGGGTTGACCAGGTTTACCAGGGTGTTCCCATGTACCAAGCACATTTCCGGGGAGGAGACTATCAAGATACTCCTGGAGGAGTGGTTTTGTGTCTATGGGGCGCCCAAGGAGATCAACTCCGATGAGGACGTACGAGTACGCTCAGATACCGGCTGGTACAAGGGGGTCCTGAGGTCCCTCAATGTCCAGGTGTCTACGGGGATCCCCTACTCGCACACGAGCAACCCCCTATGTGAGCGACAGATCCGTGTCCTCAAGGAGAATGTAAGGATATGGTGCAAAACTGAACGCACCAGAGACTGGCTGAGACTACTCCCCGTCATATCCTTGATGATGAACTCCCATGAGAGTTCACTTACTGGCTACTCGCCCCATGAGCTATGCCTAGGGCGCCCGGCATGGTTCCTACATGCCCCCTATCCAGAGGACACCCATTCTTCTGTGGGTGAATGGGTCCAAGAGCAACAAGCGAAGGTGGACAAGGCCAAGGCTATGCTCCAGAGAGTGAGGGAGCGTCAGTGGAACAAGAAGAACAAGCACCGAGTACCGGCCACATACCAAGAGGGGGACTGGGTGCTGGTGCACCACAGTCTACTACCCGCCTGGCCACGCTCCACCAGCGATGACGCATACTGCGGGCCGTACGAGATTCTATTGAAGCGGTATGGGGTGCTTCACCCATACCCGCTGCCCAGCCTGTGGCGCTCTTCGCCAGGCTGGCTCAGGAATTTTCCTGGGCTGATTACGGCATCTCGATTTCTGTGGGATTTCTGCAAAATACCCCAGAAATCGTCATTTTTCGTCATTTTTGGGCTGGCGACGACAGTCGTCGCCTGCGCGACGCAGCCCCAGATCGAGGATTTATTTCTCGATTTCTGGGGATTTTGATCAATTTTATTATTGATTTGACGTTTTTAGAAATAAAGGAATATAACGTGACCTTTTTCGCGGCGTTCCGCGAAGGTCAATTTTTGCGAAAAGAGTCACGTTCACGAATTTTTCAAAAAATCCTGAGGCGATCCCAGGAATCACCCACGCGCCCATGGTGTGGCCCAACAGTGGGCCTCTTCATATATAGTTTGAATTGGGACAGAAACGTGTCGTGTCGGCTACGCGACGCGTTGGGGGGAAACACGCGAAATGAGTGTTTTTGGCTCAAAAATCACTATATTTCACTGTTTTTCGCCCAAAAACCACTGTTTGGCCCAGTTTGGGCAGGATCTCAGTGGAGATCCTGATGGCGACGACTCGTAGCCGTCAGATTTTCTGATGGCGGCGACGCCGCCGCCTTCATTTCGTCTTCTTTTTTATGCTATTTTATAGTATAGAAGTGCTACATATACATATTACTTGTCTACATGTTTATATTGTCTACATATACCTTCATCTCTTGCCCAGGACGCCAGATTGTGTCATGGCCGAGGCAAGGATCACAGAATTCTTTGGAGAAACCCAAATTCGAGAGGAAGTCTTGGATTTCATGGGATTGGGGTCGTGCATGCCAAGGGAAGCTTGGAGGTTGCCCTCCCCCCAACCTCTACAAAAGAATTCTGCCGACGCCAAGGCCACCAAGGCGATGTGACGGCCTGCGGACGGCGACGACGCCCAGACTGCAGGAGTACCGCTTCTTCGCTGGGAAACATCTGCAGGAGCTAAGGTCCAGGGCATCAACATGATGAAGGAGGAATTCCTTGACTCCTACAATGGGTATCACCTTGGCTTCCCCATGGACCCTATGGAGCCCCCAAGTCTATACCGTCGTCTGGGCGACGACCACAGCGACGACGACGCCATCTGCGAACGTTACAGGCGCGTTAATTCGTCGCCTTGGGTTGGTTGACCCTCCGGAGGTCGCCACCCTAAATAGGCGCGGGTCGCCCTGGGTAGGAAATGACCCTAAATCCCCCAAATCAGGCGCGTTAATTCGTCGCCTTGGGTTGGGAATCGACCCTAAACAGGCACGAGGAATTCGTCGCCTTGGGCAGGAAATGGCCCTAAATGCAGGCGCGAGGAATTTGTTGCCTTGGGTTTGACCCTAAATAATTTTTTTGAATTTATTGAATAATTATGTTTCCATGCCCATGGAGAAAAAGGGCCAATATGTGCGCCTCAGCGCCATCAGTCAGGTCGGAAGGACCTGCAGCGCCCCTGGTTTGGTCACCAGAGGCTAAAGGGAGTGCCAGGGACCAGTGTGGTCGCCTGGGGGGCAATTGCCCTATGAATATATCAAGGAAAAAAAAAAGAAAAAAAGGGGGGGGGGGACCTACATGGGGGTGGCATGTAGATTCCTTACGAAGCCCCCCCCCCCCACTGTCCTGCTGAATCAATTTGAAACCAGGGCAGTGCAGGGGTCAGAGCGCCTCCTTGGCCTTGCCTTCCTTTGGATATAGGCAAGGCTTCTAAGGAGGGGGGTGAAGCGGTATGGGGTGCTTCACCCATACCCGCTGCCCAGCCTGTGGCGCTCTTCGCCAGGCTGGCTCAGGAATTTTCCTGGGCTGATTACGGCATCTCGATTTCTCTGGGATTTCTGTAAAATACCCCAGAAATCGTCATTTTTCGTCATTTTTGGGCTGGCGACGACAGTCGTCGCCTGCGCGACGAGAAAAGTTTATAGTGTTTTCAGCACTGTGTTTTTGCTTCTCCTGCTGCTTGTTGTTGCTGTAGGGTGTCCTGCTGCTGGTTTTGGATGATGAAAAGCTTTTATTTGTTGAAATACAGTAAAGCCAACTCAATCCAGGATAGCCCAAGCCAACAGTATGCAAAGAGAAGGTAATTCAGGATCAAAGCATGAAGGGCTGCAGTGTAAACAGTGAAAGATGATTAGATATTCACAGAAACTGCAACTCAGGATACAAATGAATGCATATTCACAGAGATAGCTGAAATGTTTTGGGAAAAGAGTTAGAAAACTGCCTCAGGATCACTCTCTCTCCATAGTGCCATCTTAGGAGATGTGCACTCTTTGTTTTGGGTCCCATATGTGCTGAGGTGGCATGGTATGTGGCGATGAGGTCACTGCCATGTCACATGGGATCTTCCTACTTAGTTGGGATCTTCCTACTTAGTTAGGCTGACCAGGAATTGAACCCAGGACCTCTCAAAAAGAGGTGCCTAACCCCCTATGGTGCATACCACTAGGGCAGATAAGTATTCATGGAAAAACATAGATAAATTCATAGGCTCTACCTTAGGTATGTCAGTGCTCAGTCAACTCAGGAAAAGATGTTTTACTTCTGATTTAAAGGGGATTAAGGGGTCCACTCCATATCCTGATTGGGTGTTTGGTTCCATAGGTCAAAATGTGTTCTCACCACTTTTGGCTGGACCAATACTAAGATAAAAATGCATGGATGCTCAGTGCATCTCTAATACAACTAGAGTATGTCCCAAAGCAATGGAAAAGCACTTTTTCTTACTCCCCCCTTGTGCTGTGGTGGCCACCACTGTCGCATTTTAGGAAAAAGGGAATTTTTCTTGGCCTTTCCTTGGTTTCCACATCCACTATAAACTTTTCTGGTCGCGTGCGCCCCTTTTGTTTTCTCTCCTTGCTTCACTTCCCAGCGGTAGGTAAGGTAGGTACGCCCAGGCGGGGCCACCCCCTGGTGGAGTCACGATTGTTGTGGAGATGGGCAGGTTTGCCCACGTGATTGTGCATAGTCGTGCATGCACACACGCATTAAAGGGTAGGCCACGCGAAGTGCGCACGGTAAACCTTGTTTAGGCTACCCAGGGGCTCCTCGGTACGTTCTTTAAGAGAACCTGAGGAGTCCCTTAACGCTTGCTTGCTTGATAAGGGTAGCTGCTCAATGCAGCGTGTTTGCGGACAGCGTATTATAGGGCACACTGAGAAGGGTATAATACCTGGAGTGTGCCTTGGTTCCTCCGCCGCAAACGCCCTTTCATTTGCCTTTGTTTTACAGGTGGGCAGGTAGGGTGAGTGGTGCAGCAGCATTTTTTTATGCCCTGCTAAACAGGGGCGCAGCTCACACAAACAAGTAACTCCGCTCCGCCTGTGGCAGAGCAGGGAGTCCGACTTCATCGACATCTGCGCTTTGCACACGCGAGCACTCCTTCCCTCCAAGCCCTTGCAGGGGAAACGCGTTGTGGCGTCCCCTGTGAGGCCACAGTTGCTTAGTAGCGCTGTGTTCTCTTGTCATTTCACAGGTGGGTCGCTAGGACCCTCGAGAACTTCCTCTTCGCAACGCCAAGTAGAGTGTGCGTGTAGGAGTGGTAGTCCTGCGTGGGGGCTAGAGCCAGTTGCCCAGCGCTCGCCCACCAGGATGGTGCCACTGTAGGGTGTGTAGGACCTGTAGGGGGCGTGTCACTGTCCCACCCTTTTCCTGCAATTTTAGCTGGGTTGGTGGGCTGTGACAGTGGGTTAGGTTAGTGTTTTTGGCCACATAGCAAACAGGCGTTTTGCATGCCTTCATAGCTTTTGGCCACCCCTCCCTGTAGTAGACAGGTAGGTAGGGAAAACAATACCTGGATTAACACTCTGGGTATTCCCCCAAGGTTTTGCGCCAGCACAGAAATTGGGCGCATAGGGGAGGGGAGACCCGGGGCGTACCCCGTGGCATCAATAAGCCAACCCTCCAGGTTCAGCAAGGGCGCAGACTTGGGTATAATTAGGACACCACTTCTGCGGCTTGCTCTCAGGACCTTAGGACTAGCACACTCACACATACGCTTTGGCAGGTAAGGGTAAGGTTCAGTCCCTAGCTTTATTCTTGGAGGCAAGCATCTCAGCGAGCCTCAACAACTCACCAAGGTTGTTCTGGGACAAGTAGTCAACCAGAACTGAGTTTAGGCGTCCCTCAGGTAGAACAAATGCAGAGAAGGGCTCCCAGGTGGCCTCTTCGACTCCAAACCCTTCCCAGAGGGTGAGGAAGCGCCAACCCTGGCGATAGCGGTGGCGTAGGACAGACTTCACCAGGTAGAAGCCCTCCTTAGCCATCTCCTCGGCGTTCATGTCGGGGAGTTCACCTTCAACTTCCATAGGGCTGGCAGCCCCTTGTAGGTCCAGAGCGGCGATTTCCTCGTCGTTCAGCTCCCACTCCTCCCCACAGAGGTCTTCAGGATCATGGTAGCGCTTCAGGTGTTGAGCGGCGCACAGCAGGGTCCCCCCTAGACGGGGAGAACACCGCACGGTGATACGGTGTCCATCCACAGATAGGATCTTGTACGGCCCGAAGTATGGGTCATCGCTGGTAGAGCGTGGCCAGGCGGGTAGTCGACTGTGGTGCACCAGCACCCAGTCCCCTTCTTGGTAGGTGGCCGGTACACGGTGCTTGTTCTTCTTGTTCCACTGACGCTCCCTCACTCTCTGGAGCATAGCCTTGGCCTTGTCCACCTTCGCTTGTTGCTCTTGGACCCATTCACCCACAGAAGAATGGGTGTCCTCTGGATAGGGGGCATGTAGAAACCATGCCGGGCGCCCCATGAATAGTTCATGTGGCGAGTAGCCAGTAGCTGAACTCTCTTGGGAGTTCATCATCAAGGATATGACGGGGAGTAGTCTCACCCAGTCTCTGGTGCGTTCAGTTTTGCACCATATCCTGACGTTCTCCTTCAGGACACGAATCTGTCGCTCACATAGGGGGTTGCTCGTGTGAGAGTAGGGAATCCCCGTAGATACCTGGACATTGAGGGACCTCAGGACCCTCTTGTACCAGCCAGTATCTGAGCGTACTCGTACGTCCTCATCGGAGTTGATCTCCTTGGGCGCCCCATAGACACAAAACCACTCCTCCAGGAGTATCTTGATAGTCTCCTCTCCGGTAATGTGCTTGGTACATGGGAACACCCTGGTAAACCTGGTCAACCCACAGGTTACCACGAGGGCGAAGTCATAGCCCCCGAACTTCGGCATCTCCGTGTAGTCCACGTATAGAACACTGTTAGCACAGTGAGGGATGGGCAGGGTCGAGTAGAGACCTCTGTCCCTGATATCCCCTGGTTTACAGGACCTGCACGGGCACTTGTCCACGATAGGCAGGAGCGTCTTCCGTAGCTGGTCGTCTGTCCACGTAGTGTGGAACCACTGCTTGAACAGTCTCAGGGTACGGTCAGCACCCACATGACCACTGGACTCATGGGTCCACTTCAGCAGCGCTGGGACTCGGTCACTAGGCACCACGATGCGGTCCTCGTGCCAGAGGTAGCTCTTGTCCCGCTTCCACTGGTCTTGGTTGACCAGGAGGGGTTCAAGGCGTTTCTCCAGGCGCCGGTAGATATCCCCAAACTCCTGTAGGTACTCCGATTGTTGGAGTCCATCCAGGGGGCGTATCATGGTCATGTTCAGGTCCAGGTGTACGTCCATACGGCTGAACGCTTCCTTAGCCAGCGCTTCAGACCGGGCACCAATCAGGGCGTCGAAGTTGTTGCGGCTGATGTAGTCGGCACACTCGTTCTTCACTCCCTGGATATGGTGTACCGTCAGCCGTAGTTGACTGAGGTAGGTCCACCAGCGACGTAGCTTGGCCTTCTCAGGTGGGGGGCCCTTCTGGAAACTGCGGACCGGTTCTTGGTCGCATAGCCAGACCACAGGGTTACTCCCCAACAGTCGTGCTTGTGAGGATAGCACCAGCATACCCGCGAGCAGTTCCTGCTCATAGGTGGAGTAGTTCCCCCTGGCCTGGTTCCACTTCCAGTTCCAGTGGCCCAGAGGTACTAGGACCCACTTGTCGTCAGGGTAGCTGTGCTTGAGGGTTCCATCTCGGTTGAGACCTTCCGTCCCCCATTGGGAAATGGCCGAGTCGAACTCCTCCTTCTCTAGTGCTTGCCATTGGAACAACGTTCCACCACCGCCCACATTGCTGGCGTCGGTCACCAGGATAATCTCCCCTTGTGCCCTAGGCACGCCCAAGCACTTAGCGTTGGCTACTTTGTCTTTGAGCTCGTCAAACGCTTGTTGCTCTTGTGGGCCCCAGCGCCAAGTAGTACTCTTCTTGATCAAGTCAGTCAGTACCGCGCTGGTGTAGGTGAAGTTTTTGATGTGGCGGCGATAGAAGTTGCACGCCCCAATGAAACTGCGTACATCATGAAGTCCTTTCTTGGGGTCTTCGTGTCGTACCTTGGCATCCATCAGGGGTTTGGCCTTAGAGGCCGCTGGGGTCCACCACCCATAGCCAACGTCAAACCCCAGGTACTGCATGGTCTCCTGCATGAACTCACACTTCTCCAGCTTGAGTCGTGTGTGGTTCTCCTGGCAGACCGCAAAGAACTCACCCAAGAGGATTAGGTGATCCTCCTGGGTATTGGTCCCGAGGCATACATCGTCGATGTGAGCCTCCATCTGGGCCCCACGGGATATGAGCTCCTGCACCTTAGGTCTCCTTCGTAGGATGGACAAGATCTTGTTCATCAGCTCTTGAAACAGAGCGGGGGCGTTAGCCACGCCGAATGGCATGACCTTCCACTTGAATACCCTCCCCTGAGGGGTGATGAAGGCCAGTAGTTCCTGCGCGTTGGGCGTCAGGTCCACTTGCCAGAATCCACTTCGCTTGTCCATCTTGGTCTTGTAGCGACAGGAGGCTATCTTCTCCAGGGTAGACTCCATATTGGGAATGGACCCTGAGTGGTTCAGCGTCTTCTTGTTCAGCTCTCCATAGTCCACTACCAGCCGTTTGGCTGTAGACCCAGGTTTAGCCACCAGGAAACAGGGGCTGCAGTGTAGGGGGTAGTCCCCATCCTTGTACTCCAGGACTAGGCCAGCGTCGATACATTCTTGTATCTGTCGCTCAATCTCGTCGGCCTGCTCTTTAGGAGCTGGATAGGGTCTCCTCCGGATCTTGTGACCCACGAACTCGGGTTTCAGCTTGAGGTCCATCTGTACCAGCTTGTCGCATGAGGCTGGAGGGGGTAGTTCTCCGAACACCTCCAGATAGGTCCTTATCAGCTTTTGTACCCGCGGGTCCAGTACCTTGATCTTGTCCTCCAAGTCCTCGTCGGAGTGTAAGTTGCTTGCCCCTTGGATAGAAGTCGGGAGGTGGTCCTCCACCGACTCTTCGCCCGCGGTAGCATCCTTCAGCCCTTGGTAGGCATACAGAAGGTCTTGCTCAACCATCTCCGGTGGACGATGGCAACATAGGCACGCTTTAGGGGGTTCACATACACATTCCTCCGAGAGGTCGTCCTCATCTGGGGTCCTCACATGGGCACCCCATACGCTCTTCATGAGCTTGAGATCCACCTCCCTTTGCCAGGTGGTGATCTTCTGTTCGAGGTCCTCCTTCAGTTGGGATAGGTCTCCCATACGTCCTTGCTTCAGTGGCCACGAGCTGCGGGTAGGCTTCGCGTAGCATAGCTTTTTCGCCACCAACTTCCTCTTGGAATCCACATACTCCCTGAGCCTGGATCTAGGGTCCAGCTCTTCATCCACGGGGTCTTCCACCCTCATGGAGAGTAGGGGTTTTAGTGGGGCGACGTACTCGGCGTTCTCCACTTCTTCCACCGCAGTCTGCACGAAGAAGGCGTCGTGCTCAGTTTCGTCGTCTGAGTGGATAGAGCTAGGTAGCTCAGATAGTCCACACTCAGAGACTCCATCAGGAACAGGTACATGACAGGGAGAGTTGGGGGCGTTAGTGTCAGTCACGACGTACTCATCTCCTCCGGGTGTAGTTTCAACAGCATCTTGAGGTCGTAGGCGATCCTTCAAGTCACCCAAGGCGAGTCCATCGCTTTCTCGTTGTATAGCCTGGACCAGAGTAGGGTCCAGGTCTTCCCAGGGGATGGTGGTAAGACCTCGGTCCACCACGCTGAGCATACTCCCCCATCCGGGCTTCCCAATGGGCGTCTTGCGTCCCAGAGGCACGTAGATGGCCTCATCAGGTAACCGCACAGAGCTGATAGTCAGCTTGTCAAGGAGGGTTCGCCAGTACTCGTTGCCCCCATGGGCTCCCCAATCGGGGGAACACAGGACCATACGGGAACGTTCCAAGGCCACCTTGGTCAGCACCTTCCCCAGTTCACTGAATCTGGGGTTCCCGTAGGCCATCCCGAAAGAGGGCCAGTAAAATTTGTAGCTGCAGTTCTTCCCCTTGCTGCAGTATAGGTCCAGTACATGCTGCTTGTCGCTGGCGAACAGTTCCACACTTAGGTCTTCTCGAGAGTAACCCAACTCCTTCAGACCTTGGTCTAGGACTTCCCCCAATAGTTGATAGTCCTCAGTTTTGGAGGCCGCCATCATGTTCGAGGGCTCCTCCTTCGATAGTCTCAGGTAACTCGAGGTATGTTCCGACTGCTCCAGTGGCACAGACTCTCTGCCACTGCCGTGGTCGACGTACAGGAGGTAGGGCGCTTGCAGCGTCAGGGATTGTATCTGGGAGTGCTGCACGAAGAAGTCAGTACCCAGTACAAAGTCGAAGGCATCAGTGTCCATCACATAGAACCGATGGGCGATAGTCTTGGAGCCCATAGGTACCTCCACTTCGCAGTCCCCGCAGCTGTGCACCACATGTCCATCCCCCATCCGTATAGCGGCGGTGGTCATGGTGTTCTTCAGGCTCCCACAAGGTAAAATTTTCTTGGCCACTATCGATATTGTGGCTCCAGTATCCAGTACCCCCAGGTATTCACGTCCCCCTAGTCGGATACGTACCCAAAACACCAGGTCTTGGGTGCCACCAGAGCGTCCCCGTCAGAACTCCGCGGGACAGGTCACCTCGAACCCCTTGTTCCGCAATTTGCGGGCCATCCTCATGAAACGGCTTCTCTTCTTGGCGTTGCCGTCGTCACCACCTTCATGCTCACGCTTGGCTCCTTGTTCTTGCTGGGCCTGCGTCTGTGAGCGTGTGGTAGGTCCAGACTGCCCTCCAGAGGGCTCGGAGTTCCCCCCTGGATTAGGGTTGGGGTTACCTCCGTTCTTGTCCTTGTTCTTGTTGTCGTTCTGGCGATTAGCGCCTCCTCCTCGTCCGCCTTGACCCTTGTCTTGACCACCTTGACCACGTCCTTTCGACTTGCCCTTGCCGGAGTCGTTGCCTTTGGCCTTGCCTCCACCTTTGCCTGAGCTTTTGCCAGGATCTTCCCCCTTAAGCTTCGCCGATAGGCGTTGCTTATGGTAGCACTCGTCCTCATAGTGCTTCCGCTTACCGCAGAATGCACACGTGATGGTGCAGCGGTAATGATCCGGCATCTTCACCTTGGCGCCGGTGATCTTTTCCTGCTGCTTCCCCTGGACAACAAAGCAGTCTCGCTGCTCGCAGTCGGAGGCATGCTGCAGGTGGCCCTGTTCATCTCTGGCATCACACCAGAATAGCTCCTTCACGTTCTCCATTAGGCGGGCGTGGGCGTGTTTGGGGGTAGTCCCCTGCCCAGGTCGGGACCCTTGGTACCCTTTGCCTCCAGAACCTCCACCACCAGGACGGTAGTGGTTCAGGTGTTGGTCGCTCTCCTTCTCCAGCGCCATCTCCAGGAGCAGCACGCATAGATCCTCGTAGCGGAGGGATCTAGCCTTGCGCTCAGCCGTCAGACGGCACTCGTCCCATAGCTCACGGGGGAGCTTGGAGCACAACCAAAACAGCAGGTCGTAGCTGCTGTAGGAACCGGGCGTCAGTCGTCCAGCCCAGTGGTCCAGGTCCGCCAACAGCTCGGAGACCCTGCCGGGTTTGGGGTTGTTGGGCAGGACGGGCAGGTTCTGGATCTCGGCCCTGATGGAGAGGTCGGTCTCGTAGGTTGGGTACTGCCTCTCCAGGGCAACCAACACGTCGGCAAAGGTGGCGGAGTTGGTGACGATCTGCCTGACCTGCTTCTCCGGGTACTTCGTCTTGCAGCACTGCAGGAGCAGGTCGCACTTCACTCGCCCACTCGCGTGGGTTTGGCCGGTCAGTCGTAGGAACCGGCCAAAGTTCTCAGCGAACTCGCTGAGGTCCTTGCCTGTGAATTCAGGCAGGTTCACCACTATCTTGGAGGTGGCAATAGCCTTCGCCTCCTGAGCTCGGCGTCCTTCAGGGCGTCGGGTCTTCTTCTTCTTCTTCTTCTTCTTCTTACCCTTGGAGTCCTCGGGGTCCTCAGGGTCTTCGTCATCCGATGGCGAAGAAGAAGTCATCGAAGGCGGCCCATCATCGGAGGGGTCTCCGCCTAGATCACTGGAGCCATAAGGCTCCACGTCCACCATAGCCCTTAGGGCTGTCAGCCCCAGCTGGTCCAGCTCGGCCCTCGTCGAGTTCGTCACGTGACTGTAGGGCGGCTGGGCTGTCCTCGGGACGAATGGGCTTCTTGGTACTGCTGCAGGAGTCGGCATCGGTCGGCTCCTCAGGCTCCCCAGGGTATTCGTCAACCCTGCCGCCAGGTGGTTAGCCTGTACTCGGTGGGGTGACATCCCCACTGTCGTAGGTGACGCATGGGACGGGATCATCAGGGGCTGCAGTTTCTCCCTGATCTCTTGCGTGAGGTCGCTCACGATTTTCGAAGTGGCTCCTTGGAGCACCTCGTTGATCTCCGACCGCGTCAGGGACCTGTTGGAGGATCTTCCCGATCCTCTACTCCTGCCTCCCAGAGACTCTGGTCCTCTCCTCAACCCACTCAGGGGTGCATACCCAGGTGTACACCCAGGAGCATACCCAGGAACTTCCATGTAGGTTCCCGTGGCGTGGAGTGGATGGGGATGGTCAGCCGCATACCAACGCGGCGCAGAGCTGGAAGCCACCGGCTCACTGGCAGTAGTTGCCTCAAGGAGCGCAGTGGTAGGTGGGCCCATGCCATAGGCGGGGTAGTGAGGCATGCCAGTAAAGCCTGTGCCCTCTGCCATAGGCTGGTTGGTTGTGGAAGTGGATGTAGCGGCGGTTGGGTGTGTGGTGGTTATGGGAGAGGGTGATGCTTGGAGGCCAGAAGCGCTTGGTGCGCCTTCGAAGGTAGGGACATCCGTTGGGTCTTGCCCTTGCTCCTCTCCTTCGTCTGCTCCTTCTCCAGCATCCTTCTCGCTCTCGTTTCCTCTCTTCCTCTTCACAGGCTGAGGCTGAGAGACCATTTCCTTCACCGACAGGGCCCCAAAGGCCGTCTGGAGGCCATCCAAGGAGTCCTCCGCCGTATCCATTGGCCCATGTAAGGGCTCCACCGAAGGTACAGCGTCAGGCGCCGGCCTTGCCGGTGTCTCTGGCGCTGGCGCTGTGTTCACCTCGGCGTCCACTCTTCCTGGATCCATCTTCATCCACCCTTCTGCTTTTGTTTGCCTGCTCGGAGCACTGGTTGTACGGCGCGGGGTCGCTGCCGGTGCACAGAGACAGGCTGCCTCTTGCTACCAGAAAAGTTTATAGTGTTTTCAGCACTGTGTTTTTGCTTCTCCTGCTGCTTGTTGTTGCTGTAGGGTGTCCTGCTGCTGGTTTTGGATGATGAAAAGCTTTTATTTGTTGAAATACAGTAAAGCCAACTCAATCCAGGATAGCCCAAGCCAACAGTATGCAAAGAGAAGGTAATTCAGGATCAAAGCATGAAGGGCTGCAGTGTAAACAGTGAAAGATGATTAGATATTCACAGAAACTGCAACTCAGGATACAAATGAATGCATATTCACAGAGATAGCTGAAATGTTTTGGGAAAAGAGTTAGAAAACTGCCTCAGGATCACTCTCTCTCCATAGTGCCATCTTAGGAGATGTGCACTCTTTGTTTTGGGTCCCATATGTGCTGAGGTGGCATGGTATGTGGCGATGAGGTCACTGCCATGTCACATGGGATCTTCCTACTTAGTTGGGATCTTCCTACTTAGTTAGGCTGACCAGGAATTGAACCCAGGACCTCTCAAAAAGAGGTGCCTAACCCCCTATGGTGCATACCACTAGGGCAGATAAGTATTCATGGAAAAACATAGATAAATTCATAGGCTCTACCTTAGGTATGTCAGTGCTCAGTCAACTCAGGAAAAGATGTTTTACTTCTGATTGAAAGGGGATTAAGGGGTCCACTCCATATCCTGATTGGGTGTTTGGTTCCATAGGTCAAAATGTGTTCTCACCACTTTTGGCTGGACCAATACTAAGATAAAAATGCATGGATGCTCAGTGCATCTCTAATACAACTAGAGTCTGTCCCAAAGCAATGGAAAAGCACTTTTTCTTACTCGACGCAGCCCCAGATCGAGGATTTATTTCTCGATTTCTGGGGATTTTAATCAATTTTATTATTGATTTATCGTTTTTAGAAATAAAGGAATATAACGTGACCTTTTTCGCGGCGTTCCGCGAAGGTCAATTTTTGCGAAAAGAGTCACGTTCACGAATTTTTCAAAAAATCCTGAGGCGATCCCAGGAATCACCCACGCGCCCATGGTGTGGCCCAACAGTGGGCCTCTTCATATATAGTTTGAATTGGGACAGAAACGCGTCGTGTCGGCTACGCGACGCGTTGGGGGGAGACACGCGAAATGAGTGTTTTTGGCTCAAAAATCACTATATTTCACTGTTTTTCGCCCAAAAACCACTGTTTGGCCCAGTTTGGGCAGGATCTCAGTGGAGATCCTGTGGGCGACGACTCGTAGCCGTCAGATTTTCTGATGGCGGCGACGCCGCCGCCTTCATTTCGTCTTCTTTTTTATGCTATTTTATAGTATAGAAGTGCTACATATATATATTACTTGTCTACATGTTTATATTGTCTACATATACCTTCATCTCTTGCCCAGGACGCCAGATTGTGTCATGGCCGAGGCAAGGATCACAGAATTCTTTGGAGAAACCCAAATTCGAGAGGAAGTCTTGGATTTCATGGGATTGGGGTCGTGCATGCCAAGGGAAGCTTGGAGGTTGCCCTCCCCCCAAACCTCTACACTATCAGTGGATGGACACCGTATCACCGTGCGGTGTTCTCCCCGTCTAGGGGGGACCCTGGTGTGCGCTGCTCAACATCTGAAGCGCTACTATGATCCTGAAGACCTCTGTGGGGAAGAATGGGAGCTTAACGACGAGGAAATCGCCGCCCTAGACCTACAAGGGGCTGCCAGCCCTATGGAAGTTGAAGGGGAACTCCCCGACATGAACGCCGAGGAGATGGCTAAGGAGGGCTTCTACCTGGTGAAGTCTGTCCTACGCCACCGCTATCGCCAGGGTTGGCGCTTCCTCACCCTCTGGGAAGGGTTTGGAGTAGAAGAGGCCACCTGGGAGCCCTTCTCTGCGTTTGTTCTCCCTGAGGGACGCCTAAACTCAGTTCTGGTTGACTACTTGTCCCAGAACAACCTTGGTGAGTTGCTGAGGCTCGCTGAGACGCTTGCCTCCAAGACTAAAGCTAGGGACTGAACCTTACCCCTAAGTGTGCTACGTATGTCTGTGTGTGTCTCACTTCTCTCCCGGGCGTGGCTCCCGAATCAACGGGCCTCGCTGATGTCGGACCGAAGGTCCTAGTCAGTTACTAGTACCACTCCTATGGCGCCCAATTTCTGTGCTGGCGCCTATCCATGGGGGAAGACGGCAAAAGCCCTACCTACTAGAGGGGAGGGGTGGCCCAGTGTGCTAAGGGCATGCAAAACGCCCATTTTTGCTAAAGGCCAAAAGCTAACGCACTCCCCTGCCCACGTGGAAAAGCACGCGGGACAGGAGACACCACTACTCTACACACCCTACCTACAGTGGCACCATCCTGGTGGGCGAGTGCTACTGCAACTGGCTCAAGCCCCCACACAGGATTACCACTCCTACACTCACGCTCTACTGGGTGGTGTTGAAGATAAAGTCGTGGGTCCTAATGACCCTCCTGTGAAGAAGACAAGAGAACACAGCGCTGCTAAGCAACTGTGGCCCAATAGGGACGCCACAACGCGTTTCCCTGCTAGGGCTTGGAGGGAAGGGGTGCTCTTGTTGCGTGCACAGCGTGAATGTCGAAGAGGTCGGGCTACGCTTGCCACTCCTGGCTGAGTTGTAGCTTGTTGTTTGTGTGATCAGCGCCGTATGTTTTAGCACGGCTCAAGGGACTGCAGGACTGCTTCTCCAATGCCTTGAGGCATACTCTAGTTGTATTAGAGATGCATTAAGCACTCGAGCATTTTTATCTTAGTATTGGCCCAACCAAAACACATTGAAAACACAGTGAAAACATATTTTGACTTATGGAACCAAACACTAAATCAGGATATGGAGTGGACCCCTTAATCCCCTATCAATGTGAGGCCATTCATCTTTTCCTGAGTTGACTGAGAACTGACATATCCAGGGCAGAGCCTATGAATTTATCTATGTTTTCTCATGAATTCTTAGCTATCCTAGTGGTATGCACCCTAGGGGGCTGGGGCACCTATTTTTGAGAGGTCCTGGGTTCAATTCCCGGTCAGCCTAGCTAAGTAGGAAGATCCCATGTGACATGGCAGTGACCTCATCGCCACATGCCATGCCACCTCAGCATATATGGGACCCAAAACAAAGAGTGCTCATCTCCTGAGATGGCACTATGGAGATTGACTGACTATGGGGCAGTTTTCCAACTCTTTTCCCAAAACATTTCAACTATCTTTGTGAATATGCGATCCGAATTGCCTTGAGTTGCAGTTTCTGTGAATATTCTTACATCTTTCACTGTTTACACTGCAGCCCTTCATGCTTTGATCCTGATTCTCTTCTACTTGCTTATCTCTGGCTTCAGTTATCCTGGATTGGTTGTATTTCAGCAAATAAAACATTTTCCTCATCAAAAACAAGCAGCAGGAAACCCTACACCAGCAGCAAGCAGCAGGAGAGGCACACAGTGTTGAAATCACTATAAAACCTTCTTGCACTAACTGGGCCTCACCGACCTCACAGCAGGACGCACCGGCACACCCTCCCATTACCTCCACCAAGCCGGCACTCATCCCTCCCGAATAGACACGTGCTACGGAGATCAAACAACGGTGCGCATCCACGAGGCACCCTACGGGGACCTCCCGCCCGCGGGCACGGGCCACCAACCCCTCTACATCGACCTCATCATCCCCAACCTACCCCCACCCGCAACCACCCTGCCAGACAACACCCTCCCACCCACACTGCGGTTCCCGGCCGAGGACGACCACGGCGCGTGGCACAGGTATAACAGGGCCCTGTACGCCATCCTGCGCCGCCCTGATGCGCCAACACTCACCACCGCCATGCGCCGGCCGGCACAAGCATGCGGCATGGAGCGCGACACCAGCCACACGGGAGCACCACCGGACCTCACCCACCAACAGCTTGTCCATGACATCTGGACCACAAAAGAGGAACTCGCCATACTGCTGCGCCCCAACGCACCGGAGGCACGAGACCGAGACGCCCACCTCCGCGGGCTCCTCACCACCCGCTGCCACCAGCTCCAGGAATGGCACGCCCACCGCATAGCGGCCGCAGCCCAGGAACGCGAAAGATACGGCAGAAACGACACGCCATACAAGTCCCTGCGGTACGTCAGCCGCGTCCTGGAGGACGCGGGGCGCCGTACAATCCACGCGGTGCGCACCCCCAAGGGAGGCCTCACCAACAACCCCGACGCCGTCCTCCAGGCAGTCCTGGACAGCTTCCAGGCACAACACGGGGACGCCCTCCCCAAGCTCAACCCCCATACCAGAAGCACCATTCGCGAACATGTGTCCAAGGTCTTCAACCGGGAACAGCGCACGCCATCGAACACGACCCCTTCAGCATCTCAGAGCTGCAACGCGCCCTAGACCGCCTAAAAAAGGGGGTCGTGCCCGGCGTTGACGGACTAGCTACCGGCCGAAGCACACCAACGCCTCCCCCTGCCCGTGAAGCGCCGCCTGGCAGCCCGCCTGTGGGACATCGTCAGGGGCACCACACCCATCCCCCCTGAGTGGGCCAACCTGGTCCACCCCCTCTACAAGAAGGGGGACTGGGCGCAGCCGGGGAACTGGCGGCCCATAGTCTGCGCCGCCACCGAAGTCAAGCTGGTGTGGATGCTCATCCTGGGCCGCATCGCGCCGGCGGTCTTCGCCCACGTGCCTGCCAGCATGTGAGGGGCCATGGCCGGCAGGTCCCCCCACGAGGCCATCTTCCTCCAGGACACCGCGCTGGACGTGAACCCCTACAAGATGATTGTGGCCTCCCTCAACGTCCAAGGCGCGTTCCCCCACACCCCGCACTGGCTCCTCAAGGAGGTATAGGATGCCATGGGCCTCCCGTTCCTATCCTTCATGACCGGGTACATCCAGACCCGGCTCTACGCCGTCATCACAGCCGCAGGCCTTACCCCCTGGACCGGCACAGACAGCGGGGTCCCCCAGGGTGGCGCCGAAGGGCCCTTCCTCTACCTCCTCGTCACCCTCCCGCTGGCATTTGAGCTGGCACGGGTATACCCGGGATACGCCCCATACCCGCTACGGTCACCCCTCATCAACTTTGCGGACGACAACCTCCTGACTACGGCAACCCGCCACCGCGACCCAGAGAACGCAGGGCTACCAACGAACACCGAACAGGCGTCCGCCATTCTCCAGCTCACCACAACCTACCTGGACGCCCACCAACTCCTGGTGGACCCCCGCAAATTGGTCAGGCTAGCCAACATCGGGACCCCCGCCCCCCACATCCGGAAAGGCGAGCCCCTACACCTGGAGGCCAGCACAATCCACCTGGGAGTCACACAGGCCAGGCGGCACCACCACAACGCACTCCCAAGCAAGCTGGAAGGGCGCCTCGCCCAGCTACCCCAATTTGCCAGGGGGGACCTCCTGTCTACGCAGGGCCTGGCATACTTCATGGAAGCGGTGCTCAACGCTACCACCGGGTACCAAGCCCTGCACCTCCAGCACCCCCAAGACGCCCTACGCCACGCCCGACAGCAATTGACAAAGGCATGGGCACAACACGGAGGCTGGCCCACGTGTTTCCCCAAGGAGGCCATGATGGCCCACTGGCGCCACTACAGGGACAATACAGGCGCCCTTGTCGACATGGCCTATGCCAAACACGCAGCGCACCTCCTACACAGGGTAACAGACAACCACCAACCCGAGGTTCGCGAAGAGGCAGCCATAGGCATAAAAGAAGCGCAAATGGCCCGAAACACTGCCCCTGGTGGACACTGGCACAACACGGTGTCCCCACCTCCTTAGCCCACGCAAACTGCACCCTGTTTTGCGCGCCGAACGCGCAGAAAAGGACCGGTTCGCAACAGGGCAAACAAACTATTTTTTTGGATGTTTGATGAACGTGATTTTGGGCGTAGTCAAATAAATTGCTTTTTTAGTGTTGTGCAACTCGGTGTTACTCAATGTGACGTTTTTTACATTTCTCTG
Source organism: Eutreptiella sp. 'Long Island Sound 2002' (assembly GCA_964036045.1). NCBI lineage: Eukaryota > Euglenozoa > Euglenophyceae > Eutreptiales > Eutreptiaceae > Eutreptiella > Eutreptiella sp. 'Long Island Sound 2002'. Next base: position 10,992,423 of record OZ038378.1, on the reverse strand, counting down.
GCGTTCTGAGTGCGCGAGGCCTCGCGCACTTAAGATATTCAAAGTAGAGTTTATTACGAAACCTAAAAACCCGTAAGGACTGGCGTTTGCAGAAATACGCAGCTCCCACACGGTATTAAAACTAGGATTGTGCTGCCCAAGGAGCATTGGAAGTGTATGACTGTCTGACTTCCCATGTTAGGGGAAACACATATACTGTAAAGTGAAAATGAAATACAAATTTCGGCATCCGGAGTGCGCGAGGCCTCGCGCACTCAGGTCACGTTATGTATTAATTTACGGAATGGATATGACGCGTACAATTGCACATACAATATCAGACAGACGAACACAGTTGATTTGTTCCAGTGTACGTGTGTGTAGACACAGTGTTGGTCAGATATAACACGGCATAGAACATTGCCCCACGGAAACAATCAGTGCGCGAGGCCTCGCGCACTCAAAGCACGCAAGAAAATGAAAAAGCAGGCAGGTCAGGCTACGCCGGTATTTACATTCCCTTTCACGGCTTTTTTGCACTGAACGGCGCCTTTTGTGGCTGGCCAGGCCGGGGAGAAAGGCTCTTGCGCGCCAAGCTTTTTTTGGGGAGGGGCGGGAGCCCGAAATCAAGTTCAATCGCGGGCTGAGTGCCGCTGCACGTTGCTGTCCTCGTCTGCTTCATCTCAAAGAGACTTGGCAGCCCCGTTATAGACAACCGCAGGCCGGGGTCTCCGCTTGATACCCGAAGGCGGTGTGGTTGCGGATTGGGGGTTAGAGCATGACGGCTTGAGCACGGGGGGTGGCTTGGGGGAGGGATTCATTTGCAGAAGTGACTGGTGAGTGCCAGTGTGGTAGTACTGATTGATCGCGCCGCTAGGGCTGTCGAGGGTCGGCGTGAGAAAGTGTAAGTGTGGCTTTTTCAAAGAGATGACACGTTGGACGAGTGTGAGGACGATTGTGAGTTTGTACTCGCGGGGGAGGGGGGGGCTGGTGCGAAGTACCTTGTTATGCGAGGAGAAGGGGCGGAAATGGGGGCGGAGGCGGCGAGGGGGGGTGCTGGTCTAGGGGGGGGGGGGAGGTTGAACATGTCCCTGATTGTGAGCGGCCGTTTGGGGGGCGGAGGCTCTGGCTGGGGTTGACTTGCGGTACCGCGTTTCAGTGATAGAGGCCGGACGGGCCTTGGGGGTTGGCGGCCGTGTTTTCGAGTTTTGGTGTGTGCCGCAGGAGATGGGGGGCGGGGGCGTTTTGGGGGCTTGTGTGCAACTTTGTCCGGGAGGGGGGGGGGAGGGTGGTAGGCGGGGGGGGGCGTTGTTGGGCGGTGTGCGACGTGCTGTAGGGCGACCAGGGGCGTCCCCATGAGTTGGGGCCCGTAGGGGGGGTGAGCGGGGCTGGGGGGGGGTGGTCTTTTAGCCATTCCAGCGTGCGGTATAGGGCGCTGAGGAGCAGGGGAACACGATCCTTCAGGGCGAGTTTTAAGTCGTGACAGTGTGCTGGTTTTCTTCGGCCGGAGGGGGGGGTCGTGAGTTCGGTGTACAGCGTCATGGGAACAAGCCCCCGGACGAAATTGCGTCTCTCCCCCACGTGTGTGGTCGCGGACCACCATTGGGACACCACCGTGGTGAAGGGGGGGCGCCAGCATTGAATGTAGGATTGGACCAGGTGTTCGCACGTTGGGCAGTGTGAGACGAAAGAGATAACATCCATCGGGTGCGGGTCGGGGCAAGCGTGGCAATGGCGAGGGCGCAAGTCGTCGTGGAAAGCAAATGGCGCCATGTTGAAATTTCCGGAGGACCATTTGAAAGGGAGGCCTTTGAACCACGAAGTGTGATTGTAAAAATGGAAGCTGGACGGTGCGTGGATGTTTTCGTGTTTGTGGCGAGGGAGGAGATGCTTGATTGAGGTTGTAGTCAATTTGTGTATGACTGGGAGGGGGCCCCTGGATATGCACCCTATCGGGGGGGGGGGAAGGAGGGAGGGGTCCCAGACCATCACGTGGGCGGCCCACTTTGAGTAAGCATCTGAGATTTCATTCCCCACGAACCCGGCGTGCCCCTTGATCCACCCCCAACCCTGGATCATCCCTGGGCGTAGGGAGGCCTGAATGGACTGGAGAGAGGATTCCCACGTGCCGGCTGGCGAGCGTGATGGGAGGCCTGGGGGGGTGTTCGGAGAGAGAACAGTGATAACGTGGAGGTTGTCCCCTAGCACGGCGAAGGTGAGGTGCGGGTGAGATGCAATGGCCCACCGTAGGAACATAATAGCGGCCCAGAACTCCGATCCCTCTGATGACTGGTACGGGGACGTTTGGCACAGTACCCATCTGGAGCCATTTGGAAAAAACAGGGTGGCCGCCGATCCGTAGCCCAAGGCGCCCGCTGAGCCATCCAAGTACACCCATGTCAAGCCGGGGGACGATGCGAGGAGGAGGGCAAGGGCTGCTTCACAACCCCATTCTTCGAGGTCGTCGGGGTCAAGGGAGTGAGGTTCATCTGGGAGCCGGTACAGCTCGCCATGCAGTGACGAGTCGAGTAGGACCCCGCCGTATGGCCCGGGGGGGGGGTTGAGGATGTATTCTTGAGGGTGAAGAAGGGGGGGGGTGAGCAGTTCGTGGCGCCCCGCCAGTTGAGGGAGGACAGAAATGGCTGGGTTTTGAAAGGTGTATTCTTTCTCGTTGCGGCGGAGACCGGGGTTTTTGATGGTGTGGGTGGTGCCGTCCGAAAACTGGAGTGTGGCCGATTCTGAGTGCACTTCCGTGACTGTACCTAGGTGGAACCCCAGGTCCTGGGGCGTCCGTCTTAATCTGTTGCCGAACTTGCTGTATTGTGGTGCCGGCTTGGTGGCTAGGAACCGGACCTGGACTTTTTCTTTTGGGAGGAAAAGGGAGGGGGGGCAGGAGGCCCAGAGGCCGGTGCTGTGGTATCGGAAGCCTATGGCGTGGCATGCGTCCATGATGGTGTCTTGGATTGGGTTGCGTGTGGTGGAGAGCATTGCTTCGGAAAAAGATTCGTTTGTCGAGGCCGGGCCGTCTCCGTTGAGGTACCTTATTGCGGTGTTTACCAGGGCCATGCAAATTGAAAAAGTGAAGTGGCGGAGTCCTAAGCCTCCCTGGTGGCGAGGGGTGTAGCGGGCCTTAGGGGAGACGAGGCGGGAGATCCTGTTGGCTCTGTCCGGGGAGGGGTCATGCGCAACATTTTGCCAGATCATGGCCTGAAGGGCCCCCAACTCGTTCAGGGCCAGGGGGTGTGCCATGAGGCGGTAGGAAAGAATAGGGATGAGTTGGACGTTTACCAAGAGAATGTATTCCGAAAGGGTGAGCTGGAGGGGTTGGAGGGTTGTGAAAAATGAGCGTATTTCCGACTTGGCCAATGCCAGTGTTTGTGCCTCATGGTTGGCGGTGAAGATGTATACCCCTAGGTATTTGTAGCAATTGTGTGGTTGCCCCGTCTTTTGGTTTGTTGTCGACAGGGGGGTGCCCGAGGGGGAGGTGAAGGTTCTGGGGGGAGCTGTTCCCATAGCGTGGATCTCGGTTTTGCTGAGGTTAAGGTCTAGACCCCACTCCCTGGCGACCGTGTCGAAGAAGTTTAAAACTTGCTGTATGCGGTCCCCATTCTCTGATCGATAGAGGAGGTCGTCAACAAAGGCGTGGCCCGATTCGTGTGGGGAGGGGGGTGCAGTGACGTGGGACGGCAAGGCGAAGAGGAGCACATTCAGGTAGAGGCAGAAAAGGATTGGTGACATGGGGCATCCTTGCCGAACGCCTCTGGTTTGCAGGTGTGAGGAGTGGGTTTGACCTGACACCACTGGGAAGTCGCGAGGGGCACGGTACAAGGATTGAATGAGGTTTACAAGGGGCGTAGGAAAGTTCAGGCGGGATAGAACTGTGAAGAGGGTGGTGTGGGGGACGGAGTTAAAAGCCTTATTGAAATCAATGTAGAGGCTGTAGCTACCGACCGATTCCCGAAACGTGGATAAGAGGTTGAAAATGTGGTCCTGGCATCTTCGGTTCGGAAGCCCGCCGAACTGGGTGGGGTGTATGATGGAATGTTCAATGGCCGTTGCCAGTAGCTCTCGGTTGGCGTGTGTTGCAATTATTTTGTAAACGCTGTTCAGCAAGGCTATAGGCCTGTAATTTACCGGGTTCATCACGTCCCCTTTCTTAAAAAGCAAGATAATGTTGGCCTCGAGCCATTTCTCGGGCAACGGCCGGTGTAGGTAGTAGTTGCATACCTTCCAAATGAATTGTTGGATAGGGGGGGGGGAGACGTGCAAAGTGTAGTTGTTTGTGAAGTCCCGCCCCCCCGCCTTGTTGGGCTTGGACCTCTTAAGCGTGTTGCGTAACGATTCCCAGGTAATGTCAGGGAGGAGGCCGTGTTTTGTGGGTTCGGGGCAGGCGGGGGAGTGTGCGAGTAGGCGATCCACTAGAGTGTTCGGCGGTGCGTATTCGAGGCTGCCCCCCAGGGTGAGGAGTGTAGAAGAGAAAATAGAGCCCACTTCTTTGGGGGTGGAGACGAGCTGTGTGGTGCCCGGGCGCTTCAGCGTTATTTCACCTCGTTCCACGGGGTTGAGCGCCTCGTTGATGGTGCGTTTGATCCTAGTTTTCCTCACTAGGCACCGATGGATTTTGGTGGTTGCGGCCTTGTTCACTTTGGTTTCCCACTCCTTGACGAGTTTGTTGAGCGTGTCCATGGAAGCGGGGTAGTTGGGATGGCTGGGGGGGGGCAGGGTTTGCAGGGACTCTTTGATTTTCTTTACCAGAGCCGAGGAGGTAGGGCGTGACGGCGTGGTGATACTGTGGTAGCTGGTCGCCACTTCCTCCAGCACGACGTCTGTGAAAAGCTCGATGTCCGCCGAGGACAAGGACTCAAAGCGGGGGAGGGTAGACTCGCACCACCGCGCCAGGGGGGCAAGGGAGTCGTGGTGCTTGGAGCGTTCCCGCTCCGTCAGTTTTCGGAAAACTTTCCTCTTAGTTGTGGGAGCTTCGGTAAAAGGGTGAGGGGGGACTTGAGAGGTGTACGTGACTGGGTGGTGGTCTGACGTTTTGTCGTCGGTTTGGATGGTTGCAGAGGTGGGGGCAAAAAATTCCGAGGCCGCCGGGGAGAGCAAAATATGGTCAAGGCGGCTACTGCTTGCCCTGTACGGGGTGGGGTATCGGGAGAAGGACCGCTCGGTCGGGTGAAAGTGCCGAAAGGTATCGATGAGGCGCGGCGGGTCGCTCGTGATCTGTCTGCGAAGCCACGGCCATTCGTTGTCCGTTTGGAGGTTCGATCCGTCTAGTTCAGGGCACATTATGCAATTGGTGTCCCCACCGAGGACGTGGTTAGGATACTGATGCATGAGTGGCCGTAGGATGTTTTCAATTTTTGAGCGGTGGACGTCCGTGCTTGGGGCGTATACCGAGACCAGCAAGGTGGGCGGGGCCCCCGGGAGAGTGAGAACGGCTGCCGCCAGCATCCCTTCTGTATCTAGTCGGGGAAGGGGGGTAACGAAGCGGGAGAGCCGGGGGGAACAGACCAAGACGGAACCATGCTCGCCTCTGGAGTGTTTGTCTTGGCTGATATTCGAAACGATGGTGGCTTTAGTGCCCGAACCGTAGGCGTATACGTGGGGGAGGATGGGGGCGTGATTGATTTCTTGGAGGAAGAGGATGTCGAAGTCGTTCTTGAGGTGTCGGAGAATTTGGCTGCTCACTATGGGTTTCTTCTGCAAGTTGTGGGATAGAAAACGCAGTTCTGAAGGGAGGGGTATGGGGGGGCGGTGAGGCCGTTGGTAACCCTTCCGTAGGCGCGTTTTGGATCTCGGGGGGGGCGGGATAGGGGGGGGCTGGGGGGGCACTGGGGAGCCGGGTTGGCTGGGCTGGCTAAGGCAAAGAAAGTGCTGAATTTGGTCGGCCGGTATCCCGGCCGAGGTGAGCTCGTCGTCTAGCCCCTTGCCTGTGATGGTGGAAGCCGTGACTGGGCCGGTGGTTCACTGAATCTTGGCCCTTTTGTGTTCAGGTAGAGGGGGCTGGACAGTGCAGGAGGCGGGTACCCGGCCCTCTGGCTTTCGTGGGTTAGCTTGCCTGTGGTATGTGTCGGAGGATTAGAGCGAGGCGAGGGACGGTACGAGGGACGGTTAGCCCAAACACTTCGTCTTCTCTCCGTCGAGGTATACCGTGGTGCCACTCATGGCGTGCGGCCCCCGTGAGGACCAGGAGAGAGCGGGCAAACAGGCGGATGCGAAAGGAGTCCCCGTTGGAGGGGTTCTTAAAGAACATTGTGGTGTCCGATTGGGAACCAAAAATGGACACTGGGTCGCCTAGCAAGGGGTCGTCCCCGTGGTAGCCGATGCCCTCTCCCGGGAGATACATTGTGCCCGTGATTTGGTTGGGAGGAGGGTGTGAGAGGCCTAGCCGCTCCAGCGCGGCATTGTAGGTTTGGAGGATGGAGGAAAACTCTTCCGGGATGGGGGACGTGGCGGCGACTTTGCTCGGGCCGAGGTATGCGTGGCCGAAGTGTTGGACTGAGCGCCCGTGGTACTTCTCCCACGTGTTGTCGTGGAGAATCTTTTTTACCGTTTCCTCTTGGCTTTCGGAGAATACGTCGCGGACGTAATAAAAACCAGCGGGGAGGCGGGGGTCGATTTGAATATCCGAGGCGGGGGTGGGGGCACTGTGGTCGGGGGGTAGGAGGGTGGTCGCCTCGCCTCCTAGTGGAGCAAGCAGCGGGACGCTGGTCTCGGACATCTCTTCGATGCGGCTTGGTCCCGGCGTTGGCGTAGCGGCGCCGGCGTCCTCCGGTGCCGCGTTCCACTCGCTGATGCGCTCAGTCAGCCCCGTAGCAGGCCTTTCACGAAGGGCGGTGACAAGTTGGGACACGAAGGCCGTGGACCCCAAGGCGGCTCCCGCTTGGAGGCGCTGCACTATGGGTTGCTCGTGCTCGGCCACATCCGGGTCTTGAGCGGGGAGGATCTTCTCGAGGGCGATGAGGTTGCGGTGTAGTGGGGCAAAGGCAGCGTCTCCATATTTGAAATCATGCGCTAGCAGCGCGGATTCCCCCTTTTCGTAGACCACGAGGTAGGCTTGTTGGTGTTCGTAGGGAGGCCGCGTGGGCTCGAACGACACGTACGGGCCAAGAAACCCCGCTTGGACGCGCAAGTCGAGAGCGTGCGCCGATCTTGGGGCCACTAGGAGCACGGCGGTCTTCGGGGCCTTAGATGAGTCGTATGAGGGCGGGGCCGGCGTCGCGTGGGCTCGCTCGGGGGCGCCCGAAGGCGCGGACCTCGCGTTGCCGCCGGATCCCGACGAGAACCGCACTAATTGCCCATCTATGCCATGAAAGAGGACAATGCCGCATGAGTGGAAGAAGCGGATAGCTAACGTTTGGACACCGGTCTTCATGACGTCGCACGGCGCGTGAGTGGTGTCAATCGCCACGACCAAGGAATCTTTAGACCGGAACATCGCTCCTAGGGGCGGTGAGGCGCCCCGTCCACCGGGCAGGTTGGCGATCATCATGGTGAGCATTTCCGGAGCTTGTAGGTCTTTGTTTCTTTCCTTTCGGTCCCTAGCGATCACGGCTCGATACACTTCGGTAGTCGGCAAAGCGTGCATGTCCATTGCAAGGAGTTCTCCGGTGAGGAATTGGGCGCACTCTCGGACCTTAAACATGAGCTCGTCGGCGAAGCGAGATGGGAGTTCCCAATCAAACCGGTAGTAGGCCCAATGCGGGCTCTCGGAAGGGACTATGTGGCCAAACGGGTAGTAGGCATTTTTGGTGTTCACCGATACGTTTGCTAGCGCGGGGACAAACATTTCGTTCATTAACTTCATGAAAGCACGGGCGTCTCCAATTTTGCGTTGCCTTGGTTTAGTTTTATCTCTCTCTTCCGGCGGCGAAGGCTCAATGTGATCAAGGAATTCTATGCTCACCTCAAAACGTAGTGTTTTGTGCAACCGGAGGTCTCGCACCGTTGGATGGGCGTGCTTGGCGGCGAAGCGGAAAGGTTCAAACTTAAAATTGATGTCTTCATATCGGCACCCGTCAAAGGAAGAGGTGTTTAGGAGCAAGGCAACATACGGCATCGTTTGATGGCCGCTCGTGCGGAACTCGTAGGAGTCTTTGCCGTCCCTTTTGACCTTGTAGGCGTCCCGGAGTTGCGCCCCGTGCATACATATCACGCTAGAAATGTACGGAAGAAGAGGAAAAAGGGCGGAAGTTGAGCCTAGCATGCGAAAGGTGGCGGCAACCACTTGAGCGTCCCACGCCGGAATAACGAACCATCCTTTGAGGTCTTTGTTCTCTTCTTTGGCTTTATCTAGCACGGTTCTTAATTGTTTAGCCCACGGGGTGGCGGTGGGTGGAGACTCCTTGGCTTCGGCTTGGGAATAGTCCAACTCATACGGCTTTAGGTAGAAACGCTTGTGCTTGAACAAAAGCTTTTCGAGCTCGTTGTAGTTATTGTGCGCAACGGAAGAGACCCTACCTCGATCTAGAATTTCCGTGGAGTTGCTCCCAACGAAGGCGGATTGAATATCGGTGCCTTCCACATCCAGGTAAAACTCGGAGTAGTCTTGTAGTCGGCGGTAGACTTCGGGAACGAAAATGCGTTGGCGTGTGTCAAATATTTTGCCCTCAATGGCTTCAAGTTGGCGTGACGGAAAGCGTGTTTGCAACGGCGAATTTGAGGCTTGGTGTTTTTGAAAGAGGTGTGACGGAGAATAGTTGAAAAGCGTTGAAAGGCCATCATCGGCGGCTTTGGAGCTTCCAAATAGGGTGAAATTCATGGTGTTTTCGGGATGAACGAAAAGGTGGCTTGGCGTCAATTGAAAGATTGCGAGCGTGGATTTGAACTCGGGAATTGAGATGATGATTTGAAAACTGCGGGAAAGGCTCCAGAACTTGAACAGCCCAGGATTTTCTCCAATCACCGAATAGCCTGGACTACTGGTGGATCCATCAACAAAATGCTGAGGGTCAATCGAAAAAAAATAGACACTCAGAAAGTGATTTAATGAAATTGAAGTGGCCCCAAATATTTGGTGTTTCACTCTCACTTGAGTTAGGCAAAGCCGCAACCGACCTCAAACCCTGCACTCAATGTGGACACTGGCCAATGCTCGGGATGTCTATTCCATGTGCTTCAAAGTATCGATTTCGCCCTGAAAGTGGGCCTCATCAGCAAAACATAGCTCTACAGGACAGGCAATCATCATTCATGTACAGTGTGTGCTGCACATTGTTCCATGCCACATAATCACAATAAATGCAACTCGTGGATGTTACAGCGCCAAACAAACACCAAGGTTGTTGCGACCTACTTCATTCTCAGCGCTGTGCGCGCGTGTCTCCTGAATAATTTACGAAGCGAGGCCAAAGGCTTCAAAATCGCAAATAAACGTGTTTTACCCTTCAAGAAAGGTAACCTTTTTTGTATGCAATGCAATACACGCGGCCACGACAGCTGTACCGCTGAATGATGCCATGCGCGAAGTATATGCACTCGGGGGATTCCCACCCTCCCTCCACCCCCAATGACACCCGACTCGTGGCTCTCCACTTGACTCAGCGAGCATTGCACATCATCCACATGTGCCAATACCCGTTCACGTCGTGGTATCAATACCTTTGAACGTTCATCCCATGAAAGAATCATTTGTGTGACCACGTGTTTAGGATAATCCAACAATTCCACCGCCGTAGTTAACCTTCGTAGGCAAAGGGCATAAAAGCGCTCGTGGGAACAAATACGTAGATACCTAATGCATTCGCCTCTAATCCATGAACATTTAGTGTGACGGGGCACATTCGCACGCCAAGGAATATAGGTGCATGCATGTGACGGCTTCCAATAGACACTTGTGCGTAGGGGGGCGAGTGATACCACCCATATGTCCAAAAAAGCAATTCCACAGCGACTCGCTTTATCCACAAAAGTAAAGGCGAGATGTTTGGGGTATACCTTACACAAATGCGTGTTCAAATCCTGCACACTGAGACTCAAAGGGTGAACGGCGAAGCCGTCATCAATATAGCGCCATAATAGAATGTCACGGGGCAGGGGGGAGCGTCTCTCATATGCCCTAAGAACCAATTGGGCCCACGATGGAGCGCAGTTCGTTCCCATGGCAAAACCAATCAATTGCAAAAAGATGGCCACTCCCTCGTTGAGGAAGATGCAATGCGTGAACACTACATTCATGAGAAACTTTCCAAGGTACATATGCTCCTGGTAGTCCATATTCATATATGGGAACGATGTTTTCAACTCAACAAATTGTTCCCAAGGCATTTCGGCAAACAAACAATGTAGAAATACACGTTCATGGCTCGAAATGGGTAGAGCGTCGGATTCATGTTGAAGAAAGTAGGCGCGCCAAAAATCCATCGCCATGGAAACATCGCTCCAACGGAAATTCGTGTATAGACTCTCAAAATCGAAAGTGGATATGCACCATTCTCTCCCATCCGCCCCCCACCCCGGGTCAGAAGAAAATTTCCTCAACCTTTTGAGTAGGTCCAGCGTATCTAAAATGGGGGAGCAGAGGGGGTCATGGTGTCGATCTATCTTGAGCAAGATTGTGCCCATAGTGGCAAGTAGGATGGATGATGGTGTTGTTGCCCAACGAAACATGCCCACCACCGGTCGTGTTGGAAAACGCCCATTTGGTTTTAGGGCGAAACCCTCTTTATGTGTTTTTGCAAGCAAGTAGAAATTCGGGAGGCGGGGTTTATGTTGAAAGTCCAAGAAATTTTGTAGGAACTCCAACATCATCGGTGGCAAGAATGGCATAATGACTTGCTTAAGCTTATTTTGCCACTCCTCCGCCTTGTCTTCCCAAAGTGAAACCTCATTCACCTCTCCCACTCGTAAATACACATCGTGTCCATGCAATTGCCCACGCATGTGAGCCGTGGCCTCGTACACATATGCATTTCGTGACACAACCAAAGATCCACCGTCCTTATCGGACGCCATGACAATGTGTTTATTCAAAAATGACTCCAACAAATGAGCATTAAACTTCACACCTCGTGTTGTGTAAGAATTACTCAAATGATCAATGAGTGTCTATTTTTTTTCGAGCTATGTTTTGCTGATGAGGCCCACTTTCAGGGCGAAATCGATACTTTGAAGCACATGGAATAGACATCCCGAGCATTGGCCAGTGTCCACATTGAGTGCAGGGTTTGAGGTCGGTTGCGGCTTTGCCTAACTCAAGTGAGAGTGAAACACCAAATATTTGGGGCCACTTCAATTTCATTTGCGCTCCATCGTGGGCCCAATTGGTTCTTAGGGCATATGAGAGACGCTCCCCCCTGCCCCGTGACATTCTATTATGGCGCTATATTGATGACGGCTTCGCCGTTCACCCTTTGAGTCTCAGTGTGCAGGATTTGAACACGCATTTGTGTAAGGTATACCCCAAACATCTCGCCTTTACTTTTGTGGATAAAGCGAGTCGCTGTGGAATTGCTTTTTTGGACATATGGGTGGTATCACTCGCCCCCCTACGCACAAGTGTCTATTGGAAGCCGTCACATGCATGCACCTATATTCCTTGGCGTGCGAATGTGCCCCGTCACACTAAATGTTCATGGATTAGAGGCGAATGCATTAGGTATCTACGTATTTGTTCCCACGAGCGCTTTTATGCCCTTTGCCTACGAAGGTTAACTACGGCGGTGGAATTGTTGGATTATCCTAAACACGTGGTCACACAAATGATTCTTTCATGGGATGAACGTTCAAAGGTATTGATACCACGACGTGAACGGGTATTGGCACATGTGGATGATGTGCAATGCTCGCTGAGTCAAGTGGAGAGCCACGAGTCGGGTGTCATTGGGGGTGGAGGGAGGGTGGGAATCCCCCGAGTGCATATACTTCGCGCATGGCATCATTCAGCGGTACAGCTGTCGTGGCCGCGTGTATTGCATTGCATACAAAAAAGGTTACCTTTCTTGAAGGGTAAAACACGTTTATTTGCGATTTTGAAGCCTTTGGCCTCGCTTCGTAAATTATTCAGGAGACACGCGCGCACAGCGCTGAGAATGAAGTAGGTCGCAACAACCTTGGTGTTTGTTTGGCGCTGTAACATCCACGAGTTGCATTTATTGTGATTATGTGGCATGGAACAATGTGCAGCACACACTGTACATGAATGATGATTGCCTGTCCTGTAGAGCTATGTTTTGCTGATGAGGCCCACTTTCAGGGCGAAATCGATACTTTGAAGCACATGGAATAGACATCCCGAGCATTGGCCAGTGTCCACATTGAGTGCAGGGTTTGAGGTCGGTTGCGGCTTTGCCTAACTCAAGTGAGAGTGAAACACCAAATATTTGGGGCCACTTCAATTTCATTGACGTTTTTTACATTTCTCTGGCGTTCTGAGTGCGCGAGGCCTCGCGCACTTAAGATATTCAAAGTAGAGTTTATTACGAAACCTAAAAACCCGTAAGGACTGGCGTTTGCGGAAATACGCAGCTCCCACACGGTATTAAAACTAGGATTGTGCTGCCCAAGGAGCATTGGAAGTGTATGACTGTCTGACTTCCCATGTTAGGGGAAACACATATACTGTAAAGTGAAAATGAAATACAAATTTCGGCATCCGGAGTGCGCGAGGCCTCGCGCACTCAGGTCACGTTATGTATTAATTTACGGAATGGATATGACGCGTACAATTGCACATACAATATCAGACAGACGAACACAGTTGATTTGTTCCAGTGTACGTGTGTGTAGACACAGTGTTGGTCAGATATAACACGGCATAGAACATTGCCCCACGGAAACAATCAGTGCGCGAGGCCTCGCGCACTCAAAGCACGCAAGAAAATGAAAAAGCAGGCAGGTCAGGCTACGCCGGTATTTACATTCCCTTTCACGGCTACCAACTGTGACAGTCGATTATACATCGGTAACCTTCGTCATTTTTTTCAGGGGATCAGGGGATCGATTTGCTTTTTTCCAACAGCCACTCAATGACAGACGTGTCCAGTTCTAATAGCGGCCGTAGCCTTGGCTGCCCGATAGATATGGTTTTTTTTCAAACTGGGTTTAAAGACAGAAACAGAACAGGAAATTGTGGTTGCGAAAACGGTTTTCGGTTACTGGGAACGGAGCGCACGCAGACACGAAATCCAAATTGCGGCGGCAGCACGCGCACCAGAAATGACGACAGGAAAAGGCCAGATGTTTGCAAACACACTTTTTTTAAAGATCGCTGTGCGAAACAATAATTAAAATATGTGCGCAAATTTCGTTCCACAGAGAAAGACGCAAAATGCCACTTCGAGCCAGAAAATCCGTAACGCATCAAATGATAGCAGAGGTAAGCAAAGGAGCAGCAGCACTACAAGAGGCATGCGCAGCAGAACCAGCATACCAAACAGCAGACGACCTGTGGAAAGTACTGAAACGAAACGACTTGGCGGCGCAACTGGTGTTAACGTTTGCACAGCGACTCAGGTTCAACAAAAGAACGCGCCACAGTTTACCAGCAGCTAAAAGGCAGGAGGACAAGCGCTGGGTGCGCATTTTGCGACAGGAGGGCTGAAACCTGTACCTGTTGATGCGTCAACGGGCAGGTCCAAACAGCAAAAAACCGGGAAACACAACAGGGTACCTAGCGCAAACAGAAAGAGGAACAAAAGTACGACTTGGCAAAGCAGACGCTGCCGCAGATACAGTGGACGAACAGGCAGCAGCAGCACTTAAAGCAACGTGGTCACTGCTGCTTTCGTCGTGTTGCGTGCTGTGGATAGACAACTGGTACCGGGCACAATACACGACACACCCAGACGAAAGTGACCGGTCGCAAAACTGTACTGCAATGGCAGCACTTCAACTGAAACAGAGGCCCACAAATGCAATTATCTGCCCTTAAGGGCTTGTACATTTTTGCCGAGCTTTTATTTCAGCGTTTGTACGTTGTGCACTTCCTGTCCTGTTTTGGTTGTCTTCTGTACACAATTGTTTCCGTGACCTCGCGCACTCAGGTACATAAAAAAGCAATTTATTTCGCAGGACAAACATAGGTGCAACTGGAGACCCGCAGAATGTCATTTTTGAAAATGAGCTCCCGAAAAGGCACGCACCAGTTGGTTTTTGAAATACAAAAACGACAAGATTGGTAAAACACACCCTTCAAATCAGACAAAATAATAGTTTATTTTAATAAACAAAAACTGGAAAAAAGCAGCAAATTGGGTAAAATTGTATTTTTTCGGTGGTATCTGGGTCATGTGTGCTGCAAATGTCCAAAAACAATAGTTTTTCGGGCTGTCGTTTTTTGGGTCCTTCTCTTCCAAAAGGGGCTGCAGTTTGCGTGGGCTAAGACCTCCGTGGGCACCAGCATCTGGGCCCAGCTGCAACTCCTCCTACCGCACCACACGCACGCCATCTTGACGAACCACCACTGCGATCACCAGGGGCCACTCGTGGCCACGCACACCGACGTCCACCGACACCCGTCAGGCGAGGTGGACAACTTACGCCTCGTGGGGGCCACCATCACCATGGTGTACATCAACCCAACACAGATGAGGGTCATGGCCCAGTGCGGCGCCCACCATGCCCCGTTCCTTTCCGACCCGCAATGGCCAGCACGCCGCGTCTTCCAAGCATACCTCCGCGCATGCGCTACGAAGGCAGGGCGCGAGATGCCGGGGCCCAAGGACATCGACACGGCGTACAAGACTTTCCAACACAAGCAGCCCCGGCCCCGCCCGAGCGAGCACGAGACCCCCAACGACCGCAGCACGAAGCAGGAGGAGCCCACCACGTCAGCCGAAGGCTGGACACCACCCACCATCCTGCTGCTAGCACCCAACGGCCACAAACACGCTACCCGCACCATCCAGCGACACCATGCCCCCTGGTCCATCCCCAAACACAGCGCCCCGGAGACCGATGTACCACCAGTCAAACACAATGACCAGGGCATACCGCGCACGTGCTGGCACTGCGGCCCGGCATCCCTCGACAGTCCGTGGCCCCTGCTGCACCTCATCTCCACCTACTACCACAGCGCCACGGCTGCCGGCACCGCCGACCAGCAGGCATCGCTCTCCCCCTGGTTTCACACGGTACCCCCAGGCCACCGAGCACACGTAGCCTGGACTGGAACACCCACGGCAACATGGACATTCACCAGCGAGCGGGCAGACCCAGAAAGCGCGGCCATAGAGTACGACCGCTGCAACCCACACCGCAAAGGATCTCAGGAGGCACCCATGCGCCCCCTACGGCACAAATGCCCCACCCTCCGTGGCGACAAAGACGACAAGGAATAGCGACAGACCATCACGTGCCAGGAGTTCCACCCCAGTACGGGATACCTCTTCCACCTGACGTACGCGTACATCATCCAGGGGCGCCCCGACAGAGGCGTCCTCCGCCTCATCCCACGAGCCCAGCCCATCATTACCCAGGGGATAGGCGTCTATGCGACGCCGCCACTGCAACCCACACAAATCAGCACCAGAACCACCCAAGGGAACCCCATCTATGTCTATCACCCCACAGCAATTGCCCGCCTACCCGTACCCTCGCAACACCGACATCATCTACTTCACTGACGCATCCGGCACCCAGCAACGCACCCCCACGGTCGGTTGTGCCTCCAGGCGCATCATCCGGCGCGCGGACGGCCTCCACGTGAAACACCACACCGGGGCCACCATCTTTGGGCCGTCCTCTCACGGCGAGCTACGCATCCTGGCGGACGCCGTCACCGCCACACCACCACCCGCAACGATCCCGCCCCGCAACATCTGGGTAGTCCTGGACGCCACGGTCGACATCCACCTCACCAGGCGCCTCGCGGACCTGCCCCTCCACAGGGCACTCGAATCCGGCCTCACCACACAAGCGTTGGGGCTGTGGATGGCCTTCAGGGGCATGCACCCCCAGGACGCCCTACACATCGTCAAACAGGAGTCCCCCCGCTACACGTACGGCATTGGACGCGCAGACACGCATGCCAAACACCAGAGCACCAACCACATCCCAGGGCTCGAACACGTGCGACTAGGCACCCCACGCCACAGCCGCCTGCAGCACCTACCCCCGATACCCTCAGCCACACAGCCCCCCCAATGGATACCAGAGGAGATGCCGTACACGGATCGAGACAAGCAGTACCACTACCCCACGCCCATCCAACAGCTGGCCACCACGCTGGGCCACCCAACGAACACCGAGCTCCTACAAAGCCGCGAAGACTCCGTCCGTACCCCCCTCTACTACTCAGCCCTACGCCTGGATAGCCTCCCAGCACACCTACAAAAACCTCCACTCCAGCTCGCCCTCGAACAGCTTCCCCTCCTCACCTGATGCCACCGATGGCACGCACGCCGCTCGATCCACGTCCCAGCAGGATACACCAAATGCATCTGTGGTCACGCGGAAGAAGAAACCTGGGAACATTTCAAGACGTGCCCCCTGTACCGAGGACTGGACACCCTCACAAAGTGGAACCCAACCCACACCATCGCACAGCAGGCCAGATAGACAACACGGTCCCCGGGAACCCAACAACTCGCTACCATCCTCGAGCAGACGGAGGTACTCGAGGCGGTCCGCAGGGGACTGGTCCCCACTGCCGTCTACACCTTGCTACGCACCCACGCGGAAGACCCCGGGGCCACGGCAGCGCACATGCAACGGACGGCCGTTGCCAAGACAGCGGAGCAGCTCACATACCGCACCCACAAATACCTGCAGCATGCAGCCACCCTGCCCCAACCGGACCAAGCCCACCTCCTCAAACTCCTGTTCTACCAGCCGTGGAAACCTGCCCCACGACATACCACCCAGCACGGGACCCCCACCATGCCTACACACCATCCACCAGGCACAACACCGGCACGGCACGCACGAGCACCACAAACACCGCACAGACACCCGCCAGCATGCGCCCGCCACAAGCCCCCATTCCCCCACGCCACCGTCCGCCCAAAGGCACCGTCAACCGCCAGCCACCGCATGCCTCCCTGCGTGCGCCAGCGGCTACCACAGACGGCCCTACCCTGCAACCCAGACCACTGGGTCTGCCTAGAAGCCGCACACCGCCTCACCCACTGCCCCCACTGCGGGGACCTCAACCCCCACCACTGCGCGCGGCCCGCAGCCGCAGCCGCACTCCTCCCCGCCAGCCACCCCAGCTCCTTCAGGCCACTCACGGACGCCCTCCGAGACCAACTGGGAGGGTACTACGTGGCGGATGCAGCGGACCACGCGTGGACCATAGGTAGGTAGGTAGGTGCACTCGGTCGTGGAGAGGCGCCCCATGGTTCCCCCTGGCGTCGCCCCTGTGACGAACAGGAAGAGGCTCCGCGCGTGAAGAGGGGAGGCGGCTTACATCCCGCTAGACCTGACTGTTGGCCCCCAACAAAGCGGCCCCGGGCTACACCGGGAGGGCTGATCGCCGCCAGCGTGACGTGCTTGTCTCGCCGGGAGGGTGGGCCCCCGTGCTTGCGCACGTCCCCTCCTTTGGGCGGAACCCTAGGGGTTCACCGGACTTCCTGGCGTATCCCGTTCCCAAGGCATGCATGCATGTTCTTGGTACTAGGGTTCCGAGGCGCTTGGGTGTCGCACGCTCCGCCTCGAGTCCCAAAGCAGCGCAGGCCTTAGGATGCAGCCTTACCCCCGGGCTCCGGATCTCGTTTGGCCGGGTCACCTGCATGGCACGGGCTGCCTCAGTGCCCGGGCTATGGGCACTGGGTTTCCTACTGTTGGCTTGCGTTTGTGGTTGGGTCCGGGTTGCGGTTGGTCGTGGGTTTTGTTTGCCCCTGCCCGTTGTGGCTGGGGTCTTGGGTGGGTGTGTTTGGGGCGGTTTGTGGTGTTGTCCCTCTTTTGCCGGCTGTTTGTGGTGTTCGTGGTTGGGCCTTGGTGTCGGCCTGCTTTCGGGACCTGTGTGGTTTTGTGCGCGTTTCCCTTGCCCCTGCCGTTTCCGGTTCCGGTGTGCGGTGTGGGCGTGCGTGCTGGGCCCGGGTCTCGGCTGTGCCCCGCCCTTCTTGGCTTGGTTGTCGGGTTGTGTTTTTTGCGCTTTTTTGTTTTTTTTTTTTTTCTCCCGTTGCTGGGTGTCCTTGTCCCGGGCCTTTCGGTCTCTCCCCCCGTCTCCTTTCTTTCGGGCTGGGCTGCTTGCTTCTTTTTTTTTTTTTTTTTTTTTCTGCTTGTTTTGGTGCCCCTTTTCCCGCTGGGCCGCTGTTCCTGGCTTGGTGTTGCCGGTTTTGGCTGGGTGGTCCCCCTGTGCCTGTTTGGGGGTCCTGTCTTCGGTGCCTTCTGGGTGGGGGGTTTGGCCCCCTTGTGTGTTTTTGGCGGGCGTTTTGGTGGCTGTGGGCTGTTTCGCGCAGCCCCGCCCCCCCCTTTTTGTTTTTTTTTTTTTTGGGGGGGGGGGGGGGGCCGCCTGGCTGTTCCTCCCTTTGCCTTCCCTCGGCTGGCGCTTGCTCTGTGGCTGGTGTGTGGTGTGGTTGGTCCCTCGCCACTCCTGGCGGAGGTTCCTGTGTGCTACTCCCCGCCACTCCTGGCTGGGTTTCGCTGCCGGTGGTGGTGGGCGGTCCCCGCCACTCCTGGCTGGGGTCTGCACGAGCACCACAAACACCGCACAGACACCCGCCAGCATGCGCCCGCCACAAGCCCCCATTCCCCCACGCCACCGTCCGTCCAAAGGCACCGTCAACCGCCAGCCACCGCATGCCTCCCTGCGTGCGCCAGCGGCTACCACAGACGGCCCTACCCTGCAACCCAGACCACTGGGTCTGCCTAGAAGCCGCACACCGCCTCACCCACTGCCCCCACTGCGGGGACCTCAACCCCCACCACTGCGCGCAGCCCGCAGCCGCAGCCGCACTCCTCCCCGCCAGCCACCCCAGCTCCTTCAGGCCACTCACGGACGCCCTCCGAGACCAACTGGGAGGGTACTACGTGGCGGATGCAGCGGACCACGCGTGGACCATAGCCATGGCCAGGGGCAGCACAACCCTGCCCCCCCACAACCCGCCCCTGCACCGCAGCGGGGGCGGCTTCAACGTGGCGGCCTCCGGGTCCTTCTCGCCCTCTACCTCCACCACCGTGACCTCCACCTCCCAGACCCACAGCTCCCGGCCCCCCGAGCAGCAGCCCCGACGCCGGAAGCGTGGGCGGACACGGCACCAGAGGAGATAGCAGCCTACCTCCAAATCACTTGCCGCCGGTTCAACAACGCCCTCGGCCGACGAAAAGGAACACCTTACCCGCTCAGCGCACTCCTCTACCCGGCACACCCCCCCCAACCCACGCAGCTGAAGCCCCCGGAGAGCTGGGCGTCCTTTCAGGACGCCCACCTGGCCGCCCCCAACGAAACCAGCGCCGCACGGATGGACCCCGCGGACCAGCGCGCCTACGTCGGAGGCCTCGCGGCGCGCCTCAGAGAGGCGCGTCGCTGACACGCCCGCTCCCCGTCTTCCCCACGGGGACAGGGGGCTTCACCCGCCCCCAACACCCACCAGGCCCAAAGACCAAGACAGGTCAGGGGGCCCGCCAGCTCCCCCGCCAGCAGGGCGCAGCACCCCAACCAGGACCAGGGTCCAGCCACGCCGCACCACCCCACTCGCAGATCCCCGGGGCACACCAACAGCACCACCCCCACCAGCGCCCACCACCACCACCGTACCACAGCACCCTAACCCGGCAGCCCAGCCAGCGACCACCGCCCACACACGTCCACGTGATTCCAGGACCACCATTCACGCAGAGCCATGGGACACGGCACCACCAACACCACCACCACGCCCCCGCCCCCCCCGACCCCTACCCCCCGATGCCCCAATACTACAGCGACCCCCACCAACTGCATCACCACCACGCCCCAGCGCAGCCGGCCCCCGCAGGCCACCCACCCCACACGGCGCACCACACCGCACCACACCATCACGTGTACCACCACCACCAACCCTACCACCCCACCCACCAGCGCCGTGGTACCACACACAACCAACACACCCTCAACACCACCACCACTCGATCCAGCACCACCTACCACCCCCACTACAGGGGCTCACAGCATACGGACCACCGTACACCCCCATGGACCCGCGGGGGGCCCCGCACGCGCACCAGCAGCACCAGGGCCTAGATGGAGCACCCCACCACCACCAGCAGCCCCTCCACCCGCACCCCATGCCAGCAAGCACCATCCACCAGCAGCCACCCACTACCTACGGACCACAGCCCCGACCGGATGCCCAGGCGGCCGCCTCCCACCCGTACCTCGGCACCGCAGCCAGCCAGGGACCACAAGGACCGCACGGCACACACACGCAACGCCGACACAACCCGGCGAGGCGCCCAGACTGCCAACCAGCACAACAACCACCCCCGCCCCCCCCACCACCAGCAGTGCCGCCCCCACACCATCACCCCCCGCCCCCCCCCCCCCCCCCGAGATCAGGCCACAGACGCACCAGGCGGACACCCCTACCAACCGATTGATTGCGATGCCCCCGCCGATACACCAGCGCGAGTCCCCCCTCCCCCGGCCACCAAGAGAAACCCCATCACCAGACCCCACACGCGACAACAACGGCCACCCCCCCCCGACCCACACCACCCCCCCCATCACAGCCCGCACCACCAGCCGCCGCACCGGCCGAACCCTACGCCCTGCACAACCCCGCAGCGGTACAGCAGCACCTCCGGGGGCTCGGGGACCAGGAGGTGCAACACCTCCACACCTCGGGCACCATCCAGCGCATCCGGGCGACCACCCTGGTCCAGGCGGCCACCCTGGGGGAGAGCGTCCGAGACTTCCTCTTCGACGCCTTCCTCCACGTCGCCCGACACAACCGCCCCCCACTCGCCACCCCTGACGGCGAGAGCCCGCCCCCCACGGGGAGCCGGATCTGCGTGCCCCCCGTCTACTGGCAGCGACACCTAGTCGGACACCCCATGCCGGGGCGGGTGGATACCAAGGGCCGCAGCCGCCACCACAAGTCCGACATGGCCCACCCCCCACCATGGGCCACCCCCAGCGACACCAAGGAGTGGGAAAGGGAGACATGGGTCCACCGGATGGCCTCCCTGAGCAAGTTCAGGCACCACGTCCCGGGAGACGTCCCCACCCCCGACAACCAGCAGCCACCCCCCTCCACGTACATGACCCTCATGTACAACATACACTACACCTTCTCCACCACCCACTACCACGCACTAACTGGCCACTGGGTGGTACTGACGCGTTCCCGTGGGGGGCCGGCCACGGGACGCTGCGGTGACACGTACAGGTGAGCAGGCAGGCAAAGCACTACGCTCACAAGGGCATCAATACGCTCGTGTCATGTGACAAAGCGTTTCAGAATCCTTGCCACTCTGCAAAGAGGGAACAAAAGTATGTACAACAACACATCAGGATATGTACACATGGGGTTAAGACTGGACTGGGGTATGGGCATCACAGGACCATAGACACTCAGTCCCAACTCGTATCCCAATCCCAGGTCCGACCCTCTCAGTGGCTGGTGGGGGCGGGGGCTCAAACACAACCCATGCCCTGCTCAGTCCGGACCCTGAAGCCCTGCCAATGGGAGAGGTGTCCCGCCCAGCCACAGGCGAGTTCCTGGGAACCAAGGGGCTCCAAGGCCAACCGACAGTGGCTCCCTATGCTCCGTTAACGGCAGGTCCCAACTCCTCTCTGAGCCAGAGAAATGGCTTCGCCATTATCCCCTAGGAGTTGGTAGCTGAAAATGGGCTGTTTCAGCCCAAACTGATATCAACTCAAAAATCCCCAAAATTGACCTCTCGTCCGGACCCGCCAGAGGTAGGGACGAGGCAAGTGACCCTATGCCCTTCGAGTACAAACTCCCTGGAGCCCTCAGCCAATCTGGTTCCCTCTCAGGTCCCGGCATCAGGGCAACACGGATGAGTCAAGTGGGGTCATGATGCCAAAATCACCAAAATTGGTGTCATTCCCACGCATGGCTCGCCCGGCCAAGGTAAGGCCAGTGGCTCACAGGGTAGGAGGTAGGACCTAGGACTTATATCTGAGTGTACAACGTGGAGTTAGGTCCGGGCTCCCTGTGGGCTTAGAGAAATGGGGCCGCCAATTGATCACACGGAAGGGGGAAATTGGGGTCCCAAAATGGGGTCATTTTGGCTGCTCGAAATGAGCCAAAATTTGGGGTGCTCCCAATAGTATATCTCCACGCCGGCTTGGAGATCGGATCTGTCATCGGATACGCCATCCAACGGGAGTCCAACGAAGACTCCCATGCCCTTGGCTCTCAAAGATCTCCATGCTACTTGGCGTGGTGACGATCCCAACTGGGTCCACAAATGCAAAAATGGCAAAATTGCCCACACTCATTTTGGGCTAGCACCTTAACGAAGGTGGCTCCGCTTCGCCCACGTGGTGTGTGGACCATGGGGACCATTATCCATAACACCCATGTCATATATGGTCCATTGGTCCATGCGTCCGGCGTGCACGAGGGTTAGAACATAGTGCACGGCGGGCAGCAAAAGTAGAAAATTGCTCAAAATGGCCAAAGATGCGCACACTCATGGTTGGGGCAAATGAGGCACATGCCCGACTTGGACCAGAGTGTGCCATAGGATTGGTATCAAGTCATATGTGTCCAACATATCTTTTGGGCGTCGCCCAACTCCTCCGGTATTGGGAATGGCAGGGTCGCCAAGTGAGCCCATGATTTGGGATAGTCCCAAATCGCCAACATGGCGGCCACGGTATGCCAAGCCTAAGAGGAGTTATTCGCCGGGTCCAAGATATGTTGGGGACCGAAGTATGTGCCCTCAAAACATACTTGAGTCATGATGTCAATTGAGCGCAACGTTGAGATACACGGTCGCCACTTGACATCATGACGGGCCAAAAACGGCAAAATTGGCACAAGCACACACAAAAGTGCCTTGAAAGGTGCACAATTATATTATAATATCTTCGGCTTGGATCGTGCAATCACTTAATCCTTCTAAACACAATGACTTGACACCAATGACCTTCGATCCCACATATGTGCTCCACTTGGGGCGCCTTGAAAGGTTACGAGCGCTACTTCCCAAGTGGGCACATGAAATTATGGAAAATTGCAAAACACATGCCTTGCTCCCAACGCATCGCTTCGGGATCACCACACAAGCTTCCCTTCACGAAGGTTAGGCTTGCTATTGATCGTAGGGAGTATGGAGAAGGGGCTTGCACAATATGAGGTCGATTGGCGGGTTTGTCTTGGAGCGATGGACCCGCCAAATGGGCACGCAATACAACACATGGCACATACCACATATTGCCCAAAAGGTAGCTCCCCCCACGATATGTCATGCCCCTCCAAGGGTATAACTTTGTGTCAATCGCTCATAGGAACTCAAGGAGAGTTCCTATGCAACACCAACACTTGCGCGCTACACTCGAAAGTTATCTTAACGCACGCAATGTCATGGCCAAAGAGTTATAACGCAAACTCTACCCTCTTGACCATGATCCATTACACTAGCGCGCACGTGTGGAAACGCAAGGCATATAATGCTTCCTAAATTACGTCGGGAGTATTGTGAATACATCCCACGTTTCCTTATCGTCAATACTCGCAAGCGGCACGAGATATGACCCTCACAAGTGGCCTCACGAATCAACTTTGTTTTGCCCATATCTCTGAGTTCAATGGAGGGCAAGATAAAAGGAAAGTTGATTCGTGCATAGGGAAGCACGTAGGTCCACTCGAAAGAGGTCAAATCAAGTGCGGGGATGTCGAAGTCGAAAATCCGATTTCGACATCCTGAAAAATTCGGATTAAGGTTGCGAGTGTAAGATGTGAAAATTGCAGAAGCATCCATGCAGTTCCTGAAGGCTTTGGAGCCTTCGTGACGGATTGCGTTAAAATTTCCATTATAAACAGTTAAACTGGCGGTTACGGTAAAGTCGCGATCCAACCGCCAGCAGTCAAAACAGTGAATATCAGAACGGAAGCGTAAAAATTGACGGAAACAATATGAAAATAAAACCCTGTTGATTCCTGATATTCTGATACACAAATCTCCGCTGGCGGTGCATCGGTTGCCGATGCGGGGCTTTACGGCACGGAACACGCTCCCGCCGGGCTCGCACCGGGCGTCAACGGGCGCCTTCCGTACATGGGGTTAGTGGACCGGAGACCGGTCTTCCCTTCCGTACATGGGGTTAGTGGACCGGAGACCGGTTGTATGCCCTAACCTAGCCATGGGGTTCTGGGTACCGCTTCACCCCCCTCCTTAGAGCAAACCCTGGGGGGGGCTCGATAACACCCACGCATGGCAGCGGGTACCCAGGACCACTTCCTGAAGGGGGGGGGGGCTGTCACATCCTCACTTCAGGCTGATTCAGGGTAGGCTGCCCAAATCCCGCAGTATGATAGGTATGATGCTGTAAAGGCTCGTAGCACGTGTATAGTATCAAGTATCAAGTCCCGGGTCCTGGCGGCGATTGTTCGGCATCCAAAAGACCCGTTAACCCATACCAGGCGCACCGGGTGCCGGCTGCTACGGTCACCACCACAGTGGCAGTGGCATACACGGCCAACATAGGCGACACACGACGACCGAGGTGGTCCCACAGGTCGAGAGCGACCACAAAGATCCATCAGGCTACCCCAAGCTTCCCAAGGCCCGCCGACTGGGGAGAGTCCCCACGGGTCCTTCCTCGGGCGCACCATGTCCATATCCATACGACGAGAGTCCAGAGTGCCACAGCCGAACTCCTTAAGAACCCCAGATCGTAAGGGAGCTCCTCCTGAAGGGATCGGGCATCAAGGCCGTCTTTTCCCTCGCCCTATTACCACGAAGGCCATACATGAGGGAGTCCTCATGCAGTGTGGGCGGAGGCGTCGACTCCTCAAACCACCAGTTTCCCAGGCAGACTGACCGAGGTCAGGAGCACCGGAGGCCGCCATCCGAATGCAAGTGCGTCTGCGAATCCGTAGGCTCACACTGGGACTGACAGTGGCGGACCGCTGGGAGTGTAGTCAGGCAACTGGGCTTCCCGCCTGGCGCCATCAGGATCTCCACATCACAGCGAATAGGGCAACACGGTATCACGGGCACTCAAACAGTAGAATATGTTTTGCGGTACTGGTCCAGGCTGGACCATATGTAAAAACATGTAAACGGCAACTCAGGACGCCTCTGTATCCCGATTCGTGGTGAAAAACAGTCCATCCCTCAGCGATGGGCTGATGACACTTAACATACAGATGCACATATCCTGGAGGGCAGAAAAGCAAAACAAGCGGGGTAAATAGGCGTGTAAACACACTCTGGACAGAGTGCCAAACCACGCCACGGTCAGGATAAGGCAAATGCAGGAGGGTGGACAGGAAAACGCCTGAGTTCAGGCCATATATAGTCTGCAGACACACGTCGACTGGTCTGGATCCCGCAAATGCCATGGGACCAGACCACACACCAAAAATCGCAATGCCGACGACAGCGGCATCCGTTGCGCAACGTCGTATGGGCTTCAAGGCCCCAAGAGCTCAGAAAAATGAAGGTCAGTCGCCCTACCTGGTTTCCCAAGGATTCAGCAGGGGGGTGAGTGACGAATAGAAGAAGAGAGGGGCCATCCTCCTCTGGATTCAGCAGGGGGGGGGCATATGGCCACTCTGTCACCGAAAGATGGAAGAGAGCAAGCAAGTAAGGGACGATCCGTCGGCCTCACAAGCGCCTCAAAACGCATCAGGGGAGAGCTCAGGGCGCTGATCAGGCACCCCTGGCTGCAATCGCCCGGGTGAGTGCTGCCAAGTCCGAAACGTGGATCTTGGTCTTGTGCTTGCGGATGTACTCCATGAAGGGAGTATTGACCCGCGGCACGAACGAGGAGACGGGTTCCCAGGTGTCGTGGGACGGCCCATAGCCTCGCCAACGAACCTTGAACTCCAGACCTCCGGGTGCCGAGGCTTTCGGACGCTGAGCCAGGATCTTCTCGACTGTATAGTCGTCCTGCTCAGCATAGTCGTCGTCCGAATCGGCCTCATGTGCGGCATAGCTCAGGGACACATGCTGGCCACGGAGGTCGGGTTCCCGCACACGGAGTTGACTCTCGTGGCGCTCCCGGAACTGTCCGTGACCCACCTTGATGCGGTAGCTGTCCTCACCAATCCTGCGGACCACCTCGCCGGGTGTGAACCAGGTTTTGGTGCGGTGGGTGCCCATAGAGCGGGGTCTGATCACCCACACCGGGTCTCCCACCCTGAACTTCTGCGCTGTCGAGCTCGGGGCGGACTTCTGACGCTCAGCATGCTCCTTCTCGAGCTGCTGGCGGATGTCCCGCGCCGTTTGCTCTTGCCGCGCGAAGAATTCCTTGGCATCCATAGCCATGCCATCACCAGACAAGGGAAGTCCCCTACCCAGGGGGTCCCTGCCGAACAGAATCTGGTGAGGGGACAAACCGCCCGGAGTGGGGGTGTCATGATGGGCCTTCAGAGCAGGCCACATCTCCTCAAACCAGTTCCGCCGTGGATTGGTGATGTGGATCTTGCGCAGCTTCTCGAACAGCTGCCGTCCAGCCACTTCAGCACGGCCGTTAGACCGGCTGAGATAGGCGACGCTCTTGGCATGACGTATCCCCATGAGGGAACACATAGCCCTGAACCAGCCACCAGTAAACTGGGGCCCTCGGTCACTGCAAATGGTGCGGGGGATGTCAAAGACGGTCAGCCAATGACGAATCATCATGACTGCCACTTCTCTGGCAAGCAACCCCTTTTTACGTGCCGGAACGGCTACAACGTAGCCGCTGTGGCGGTCCACACAGAGAACCACACAGTCAAAGGTCTCCTTGCCAATGTGCACTTCGGGCATGGAGAAGACGTCCATGGCCACGCTCTCCATGGGCTGGTCAGGAACCGGGGTCCATTGGGCTTCCCCCTTGACGTTCCGGTTGTCGGGATTGCAGGCCTGGCAGACCGAACAACCCTTCCTGACCTTCTTGATGGCGGTGTAGAGAACGATATGGTCGATCTCGAACCGGCGCTGCATGTCAAGGGCTTGCTTCTTGACCCCTGGGTGCAGCATGTGGTGGTGCCAAGCTTCGCAAAGCTCGAGCACCCGGGACTCCGGTACTAGCAGCTTACCATTCCGGTGGAGCTTGCCATCTTCCTCGGTCAGCCCCTTTGGCCACTTCTGCCCGTCGTCAGGGTCGGTCACAGCCCTATACTTGGCCGCAAAGGCCTCAGACTTGGCGTAATCGTCGGTCCAGTCGTCCTGGAGGCAAGACTCCGGGAAGAGGTGCTTGTCGGACTCGGCTCCCTCAGGGGCGAGTACACTGACCGCTCTGCTCACCCTCGACGCGAGGGGGGCATCCGCAGCCATGACGACGAAGCATTTAGCACCCTCCTCCTCCATCAGGCGCTCCATTGCAATGATCCTCTTGGCTTCAGCGGTCTCAGCCTCATCGCCATGGGCAGAGATATCCTGCATGCCCTTGCTGGCGGGATAGGCCCACCTACTGAGACAGTCCGCCACGGTGTTATCCTTTCCAGGAACATAAACAACCGTAAGGTCGAACTTGGCCAAGGTCTCATGCCATCTTGCCCGTCGGGAGGCGGGACCTGAGGGGGTGTCCACGTGCTCCTTGTGCCACGACTGCAGACTCTGATGGTCGGTGCAGACGGTGACGGGATGGAGGGCTATGTACCCAGCCCATTTCCTGAGAGCCATGACGATAGCATACGCCTCCTTTTCACGGGGCGTCCACGTCCGTCTCTGGCCTTCCGCCAGGACTCGGCTCCAGAAGGCCACGGGCACTTGCCTCCCGTCGTCAAGCACTTGCTCCAACACAGCGCCAATGGCGTAGTCGGAAGCGTCGGTGCGCAGGACGAACCCTCGGTCGGGATCCACGAGGTGCAGACCCACTGCGGATAGCAGCGCCTGCTTCATCCCCTCAAAGGCACGGTCGGACTCAGCTGTCCAGACCAGAGCCTTCTTGGACCCCTTCTTGGTCTCCTCTCGGTTGCCCTTGAGCATGGTCGTCATGGGGGCTGCATACTCGGCATACATTTTGATATACCCCGAGTAGTAGTTGCAGAACCCCAGATACGCCCGTAGCTCAGAGACCGTCTTGGGCTTTTCCCAGTGCTCGATCGCGGCCACCTTGCCAGGTATGGGCTTTCGCTGCCCGTTCCCGACTACATGGCCAGCGAAGACCACCTCGCTTACCGCAATGGTGGCCTTGTCACTGCTGCCCGTGAGCTTGTGCCGAACCAGAAGGTCGAGCACTCGAGTGACGTCCCTTTCATGTGCCTCCAGGAGCTCCTCGTAGCTCATACTGGGGTCCCCGGACGCGATGATCACGTCGTCCACGAAGGGGTCCGCACAGTCACGCACCGGCTCAAGCAGGTTCTCCAGCATCCGCTGAAAAGCCGCATTGCCGTTGGTAACGCCCATGGGCATCACCTTCCACTGGAGAGGTCCAAGTGGAGTGCTCATGGCTGTGCAGGCACGGGACTCCTCGGCGAGAGGCATCTGATGATAACCATGTTTCAGGTCAATCACCATGAAGATCCTCCGCCGGTGTTGCTTTTGCAGCATATCCTCAATGAGGGGCAGCGTATAGCTGTCGTGCTGCGTTTGGGCGTTTAGGCCGCGGTAGTCGACCACGAGCTGCCACTCACCGGCAACCTTCTTGGGGACGACGAAGCACGGAGAGGCCCATTCGGAGTGGCACGGCTCGAGCCAGCCTCTCTGGATGAAGTCACGGAGGATCTTCTCCATGGCCTCTTTCCTCTCGC
This sequence comes from Eutreptiella sp. 'Long Island Sound 2002', assembly GCA_964036045.1. Taxonomy (NCBI): domain Eukaryota; phylum Euglenozoa; class Euglenophyceae; order Eutreptiales; family Eutreptiaceae; genus Eutreptiella; species Eutreptiella sp. 'Long Island Sound 2002'. Next base: position 10,963,705 of record OZ038378.1, on the reverse strand, counting down.
CCCTCAGGGCGAACTCCCGGTGCCGATACACACGGGGGTCCTGCTTCAGTCGTATCTTGGCCTCGCCATACGGTCCACGCACCGGTGGGGGAAACACAGGCTTACCGCTGAAGAAGGTATCACCATACTTCTGCTTCAGCCTGGCCCTCAATGCCTGGATCTTGGGGCAGTCATCGGACTCCGCCTTGGCTTTTCCGGACACATGGACCACGGAGCTTACTTGAGGGGTAGCGACCCCGCTCGTCTTCGGCTCAGGCGGTCTTCCCAGGTGGCCCAAAGGGCCATCTCTGGTCTTGCCTCGGAATAGATCGCCGTAGGTGGGTGGGTTACCCCCGATTGGCTCGTCCTGGCTGGACAGGTGGTCCAGTACCCTCCTTACGAAGGTATCTCCATCATAGGAGCCAGAGACGATCGAGTCCACTTCCCACCAGGCTTTGTCCTGGCCTTTGCCCTCACGCTGGTTTCCCCAGTCGTGAAAGGGCTGATCCATATACCCCTGAACCAGATCCCACTCCTCTTCAGTGAGGGGCTCTTCCGATTCCGATTCTTCGATGTCAACAGGGGGAACTGCAAAGCATTGCCTCCAAGGCTCCGCTATGATGCGGTTGACACACACGAAGTCCGTGGTGTGGGCCTGATCAAGGCCCCCATCCACATAGTGGAATTCCGTTGGCCATCTCTGGGGCCGCATGGGCTGTCCCTTAGCGTCCTGATAGACACTCTCTCCAGCCGGTAGGACGACCTTGTTCAAGGTCATGTTGGTCAATGAGGCTACCCAATATCGGGTACTTTCCTCCTCGGTGCATCCCATAGGAACAACCAGCACTGCCTTGGAGCGGTCCTTGCGAATCTTCGCTATCGCTCTTGGAATGTCCCATCGAGGGCAATGGATCCACATCAATCCCTGATGCGGACCCCTCTGCTTCTTCCACGCGGAGTCCTGTGCGCTCCAGTACTTCTCACACACCCGCAGATGGGCGGAGGTTCCTGAAGAGAACGCATCCAGGGCCAGATCCGAAGCTCCCAAGTCCGCGACAACTCGGCTCGCCACTTCCGGCCTTACGCCGTACTCCTGGTTTGCAGGACCAGTTGGCCCAGTGTCCAGCGCGGCCACTTCGAGCTGATTGCGTTCGGGGTGGATCCATTGGCATTCCACATGGTGCTCAGGTGACGGATGCCACGAGAGCTGGTCGTCCTGGTACAGGGTCATGGAGGCCTGGGCCGGGAGGACGCCGGAGTCCGTCTCCATCATGAAGTCGTACCCGACGATCATGTCCCAGTCCATCTCGGCCTCGTAGAAGCGACCGTGCAGGAGGATTTCCTTGCCGAGGTCTGGGCGGCTCAGCTCACAATGGTTCACGAACTGCAGCCCAATGGCCGCTTCCTTCGTGCCTCCCACCATGTACTGGCCGTTCGCCACCTTCAGCCTGACAGGTTTCCGACTGTCGGTCAGACACTCTGGTGGGAGTAGGCCAGCCTTGACCAAGCTGACCTGAGCTCCCGTGTCGACCAACACGTCGAAAACCTTTTCCACTTCCCCGCATAAGGCACGGACCTTAAGATGCAACTGCCGCTCGCGACCGACACGGCGCACGGCGTGCAAACTCAGGATCTCCGGCCGTTCCAGAAGCTCAACCAGCGACTGGTGCAGGTCGTGGACAATGGGCTCAGGCTGCCCATCTGCAGCATCCAGCTGCGGTCCGGGTGATCCTCCGATACTCTCGGATAGATCCTATAGTACATCAAACACATTCTTGGTCGCGAAGGACGGACGGGTGCAAGGGTTCGTGCCTTCACTTGCCCTCACCCCGCCTCTGCGACTGGGCGCCGGACCGGGCCTTCCGCCCGCGGCAGTCCCCTTGTGCTTATCGACTCCCGACTGGGATGGTTCGGCGCTTCCCACGTCACCATCCTGCGACCGCCCTAGCTGGGGCCCTTGGCTGCAGGGGCTCCGCTAGGGGGCGTCGGTTGTGGAAGAGGGGGTGTTCTCCTCGGCCTCAACGTCGTTGACGCCCTTCTTCGTCCTCTCACTACGAGCAGGCTTCTTGTCCTTGTCCTTGTTCTGGTTGTTCTGGTTGTTCTCCTTGTTCTTGTTGTCCGACCTGGGGACCCAGTTCCTCTTGATCCCCTGGATCTCCTTGGCCAACTCGGTCCCCACCGACGACATCAGCTTGGCCAGCTCGTCCTTGTGGACCTCCATTTTGGCTTCCCGGATACCCGCGGGCGCACGCTTCTTCGACCCGTGCGCCTTCTTGTAAGCCTCCGTGTCGGCCTTGTGGACGGGGCATGTTCGGTGGTCATGGTTGAAGCCTCGCTTCCTCCAATAACACACGAAACAGCCCTGAGGGTGAGCTCGTATGAACTCCCCAAAGGACAGCTGAGGGTCGCCAATGCGGCGAGGGTCCCTCTTCTCCTGCTTCCTCCAACCCTGCTGCAGGGGCTTCCAGTTTCCCGGTTTGCTCCCCGCGCTCAGGTTCTTGGAAACGAAGGCACAAACGGCCACCTCGGCGGGCTCATCGTCGTCGTCATCGTCGACGAGAGTCTCATCGCCGCCGGCTCCCGCTGGGTCCATGGCAGCTTCCCCGCCAGGTCCCTCGCCAACGTAGTTGACGTCGCGGTCGCCGGGCCTCAACCCGCGGGTGTGGTGGAGGTTTCGGTACTCCTTGAGTACTTCATCGCCAACCCACTCCAGGATCTCGTCGCAGCTCATCCGCGCCGGGATGGCCTGCAGACGGATGGTCTGGCCGCTCAACTCACACTCGTCAAGGCGCCACATCGCGGTCTTCTCGCGATCGCCCGAGACGGTGATGAGGAGAGCGTTCCACAGGGAGTGCCGTTTGACATCCCGGGCCACGTTCTTCTTCGCCTAAGCCACCACGTTCGTATGATACTCTTTGGGGAGCATCATCTTGACCGTGTGGTTGGACTTGGCCCGCTTGGATTCCTCCTTGGTGACCCTCTTGATCCATGCTTCCGGCAGCATGGAGAGCAGGCGAGCCTGCTCGTCACCCTCGTTCCAATCCTCCACGTTGCGGCGGTGGAGGGTGTACTTCCCTCGGAAGTCCCGCCAATCCCGCAGGCGGATCTCCCGTCCATCATGCTCAAGCTTGATGGACTTCCACCGCTTGGCAGCCACCTGCGGAGCGTCCACCCGCTCCTGCTCGTTGAGCTACTTCTTGGCTTCCTTGAGGGTCTTGATTTTCCCCTCCTTGGTCGCCAAGAAATATAGCTCTCCGAGCACTTCTGGCAGGCGGTACCTGAACCGTCTGAAGACATATCTCTCCGCATCCGCGTGAGGCATGTCTTCAGTGACGGTCAGCCCCCAATCGTCCAGCTTCTCCAAGAAGCGGTCGAGGTTGAGGGGGTTGCCATCGTACATGGGGGGCTTGATGTCCTTCAAGTCTTCCCACACGGCGGCGTCCGCGGCCTTAGAGACCATGAACGCCGGCCGCGAGGTCGACCGAGGTTCCCATCGGCCTCGCCCACGGACTCCCACGGCCGCCACGTCCATATCCTCCATGGAATCCCTGTGCCTACGCCGCGGTTCCTACCTTGTACCCTAACCTGGTCCGTACTGCGTCCATGTACGCATCCTCATCACGGCGCTGGCGGCTGCGTTCAGCGGCCTCCCGTCGTACACCACGCGGCGGGCTGATGTCGAACTCCTCCAGGTCCAGGTCCAGGTCCAGGTCCAGGTCCTCGCCTTCGCCGACATCCCACTCCACGTCTCCTCTGGGGACCTCATCCCTGAGTCCACCATAACGTCCACCAGCCATTGGGATTGGCTCCAGGGCTGGTGCGGGGCGCCGGGGGCGTGCCGGTGTCCGCGGTGGAGCACGGCGGTTGCGGTACTCCGCGCTGAGCCACTCATCACGCCAATCCTCACTGCCACTGCCGGGTGGCAAGCGCTCGTTGCGGCGGCCCGCGCTGTGGTGAGAGGGGGCGGTGAGAGAGGGGGCACTGGCGCTGGGGCGACTCCTGGGGGCTCCGCCGGGGGCGTGGGGTCTGCCTGGACCTGGTCCGGGTCCCCAGCCGTCGTCCGACGAGCCAGACTCCGGGGGTGGCTGGTCGCTGCCGACGCTCCCACGGGCTTCCAGCGCGTCCAGCCTCTGCTGCAGGCCGCTGACGACGTTGGTCAGCGATTTGGTCTCGGCCCTGGCGATGTCCAGCTCCTTCTGCGCGCGCGCGGCGACCCTGGAGATGCGAGCCATCTCGCCCTTGCCCGTGTCTACCTCCAGCTCGAGCAACTGGACTCTCCTGCGGAGGCAGACAATCCACCGCCAGGTGGTATCCAGGTCGCCGTTCCCTGGTGGGTCGTCGGGGTCCCCAGGGGGTCCTCCAGGAGGGCCTCCGCCGGGTCCGCCCGGTCCAGGGGGTCCTCCCCCGCCCGGTGGTCCGCCTCCAGGGGGTCCACTTGGTGGGCGTCCTCCAGGGGGTCCTGATGGTCCTCCGCCAGGGGGTCCCGGTGGGTCTCCGCCGGGTCGCCTCGGTGGGTCCGAGGATGGGCGCCTCTTCGTGATGCCGAAGTCCATGTCGTCATCCTCGTCCATGTCGGTCTCGGAAGGCTCCGAGCTCCGGTAGGGAGGAGGGAGATCCTCATCCTCACCTTCCGGTTCCATGGGGACGTCTCCGCCTCCTCCGCCCGTCCAAGCCACCACTTGGCGATGTCGGCGGCCTCGTTCATCCCCGTCACTGGCGGTGAAGAAGGGGTCACTGTCGTGGGGGTGTCCACCCGCTGGCCTCCGCGGCCTCTCGGGGGTCTTCCCCTTGCCCTTCCTCCGTCGACGGGCGATGGGGCCACTGCTCCCACTGCCGCCTGTGTCCGCCTCATCCAGCGTCATCCTGGAGGAGGCGTCCCATTCGAAAAGCTTTCGAAGGGTCTCCACTCGTGATCCTCCCGGGGGAGTCTCGCGGCGGAGTTTGGCCTCTGCCTCCTCCATTGCGGCGGCGGTGGCTGCGGCAGCTCGCGCTTCGGCTTCCTCCCGAGCACGAGCCGCCTCGGCTTCCCGGGCCTGCTGCAGCCGCGCCTTCTGCGCCTCCAACGCCGCCAGCTCCGCCTCCGTCTTGGCCTTCACCTCGGCGACCTTCCGTCGCGCGGCCTCGATGGCTTCCTTCTTGGCGGCGTCCTCATGGGCCTTAGCCGTTGCTTCGGCGTGGGCCCTTTCCTCCGCCTCCTTCTTTGCCCTCTCTTGGGCAAGGGCCTCTTCCAGCGCCTTCACCTCGGCCTCCTTGCAGGCAATGGCCTCCTGCGTCCGGCGGGCTTCCTCGTCGGTTGCCCTGATCCGGGCAGCCACTGCCTCATGGGCGGCCGCAGCCGTGAGACCGGCCGCGATGGCTGCCACTTTCGAGGCGTGGTAGTCCATGCCTCTGCCCCACTCGGTGGCCTCCTCCTGGGCGATGCCGACGGCGCCCTCCACGGCAGCGTTCCGCTGCGTGGCCCGTTGCCGGGCAACCCGAAGGTTGCAGGGCACCCCACAGACGCGCTCACAGGCGCGCGCCACGTCCCTTTGGGCGGGAGCGGCGCTGCTGCTGGAGCTGGCCTGGTCGGCCGGCATCCTCCCGCGGTGGGCCGACTCCACGTCGCTGCTGGGGCCTGCTGGGGCCTGCTGGGGCCTCAGGAGCAGCGGACGGGGCTGGGCCCTGGTCTGCTTGGCGACTTCCATGAAGTCACCAAGGGTGGCGTGGCCGGGGTGGTGACCACCATTGGCCCGTTGGGGACTGGGGGCTGGGGTTCCGCCCTTGGCGCCTTGGGCGGCTTCGGCGGCCAGGGACTCCTGGTACTCCCGCCACTTCCGGTCCCTCTTCTTGTCCCCGGCGGACCGCTTCTCCTTCGCCGGAGACGCGCTGCTGCTGCCCTGCAGCCTGCGCTCGCTCCCCGGTTCCGGGAAGTTCTTCTCGATCATGTCCCACAGGGAGACATTGATCGAGGCGCCCGACGGGTAGGCGTTGGGGTCCTCGTCCTCCTCGATCCCGTCGGGGCGCAGGCCTTCGCCGGGCCTGTCCGGCCGGGTCCAGGTCCGCCAGCGCTTGCGGCGGAAGCGCCACTCGTAGCCTTCTGCCCGCAGCCACTCCTCCACTGCCCGCAGGCGGTCCTCCCCCATGTCCTCGCGGAGCTCGAAGCTCCCGGGCATGCCGCCTTCACACTGGGGGTGGCTGTGGCGGTAGTGCTGGTCCCAGACCAACCCACGCAGCAGGCGTGCCGCATGGGGGTGGGGCCGCGGCCACGTCCTGCCCGCTTCTTGCCAGTTTACCATGGCAGCGGGGGGCGTACTTGGTCTTGAGGTCCTTGGTGTGCACTCGTTCTACTCAACGAACTGGTGGTGGTTGTTGAGGCGGGTGCTGCAGCACTGGATTGGAAGTGCGGCTGGTGCTGGTCAGCCAGTGGTTGTGGAGGTGGTTGACGCGGCCTTGCTGGTCGGCCGATGGGACTCCGGGTCGGCCGATGGGGCTGATGCAGGAGTCCTGGTCTGTGCACCTCTTCCACGGTCGCTGCGCGGTCAGGGCGATGCTCTGGACGGCGCTGCGGGCTCCGTGACGAACTCGGCGCTGTCGCTGGGCGGCGCTGCGAGCTGCTGCGCTGCGCTGCGGGCTGCTGCGCTGCGCTGCGAGCTGCGAGCTGCGAGCTGCTGCGACGCGCTGCTCGGGGTTGGTGGCCCCGAGTGGCACGCGAGGGCTGGGTAACCCCGCGGCGGTGAAACGCTTTTGACGCGTTCCCGTGGGGGGCCGGCCACGGGACGCTGTGGTGACATGCACAGGTGAGCAGGCAGGCAAAGCACTACGCTCACAGGGGCATCAATACGCTCGTGTCATGTGACAAAGCGTTTCAGAATCCTTGCCACTCTGCAAGGAGGGAACAAAAGTATGTACAACAACACATCAGGATATGTACACATGGGGTTAAGACTGGACTGGGGTATGGGCATCACAGGACCATAGACACTCAGTTCCAACTCGTATCCCAATCCCAGGTCCGACCCTCTCAGTGGCTGGTGGGGGCGGGGGCTCAAACACAACCCATGCCCTGCTCAGTCCGGACCCTGAAGCCCTGCCAATGGGAGAGGTGTACCGCCCAGCCACAGGCAAGTTCCTGGGAACCAAGGGGCTCCAAGGCCAACCGACAGTGGCTCCCTATGCTCCGTTAACGGCAGGTCCCAACTCCTCTCTGAGCCAGAGATATGGCCCCGCCATTATCCCCTAGGAGTTGGTAGCTGAAAATGGGCTGTTTCAGCCCAAACTGATATCAACTCAAAAATCCCCAAAATTGACCTCTCGTCCGGACCCGCCAGAGGTAGGGACGAGGCAAGTGACCCTGCGCCCTTCGAGTACCAACTCCCTGGAGCCCTCAGCCAATCTGGTTCCCTCTGAGGTCCCGGCATCAGGGCAACACGGATGAGTCAAGTGGGGTCATGATGCCAAAATCACCAAAATTGGCGTCATTCCCACGCGTGGCTCGCCCGGCCAAGGTAAGGCCAGTAACTCACAGGGTAGGAGGTGGGACCTAGGACTTATATCTGAGTGTACAACGTGGAGTTAGGTCCGAGCTCCCTGTGGGCTTAGAGAAATGGGGCCGCCAATTGACCACACGGAAGGGGGAAATTGGGGTCCCAAAATGGGGTCATTTTGGCTGCTCGAAATGAGCCAAAATTTGGGGTGCTCCCAATAGTATATCTCCACGCCGGCTTGGAGATCGGATCTGTCATCGGATACGCCATCCACCGGGAGTCCAACGAAGACTCCCATGCCCTTGGCTCTCAAAGATCTCCATGCTACTTGGCGTGGTGACGATCCCAACTGGGTCCACAAATGCAAAAATGGCAAAATTGCCCACACTCATTTTGGGCTAGCACCTTAACGAAGGTGGCTCCGCTTCGCCCACGTGGTGTGTGGACCATGGGGACCATTATCCATAACACCCATGTCATATATGGTCCATTGGTCCATGCGTCCGGCGTGCACGAGGGTTAGAACATAGTGCACGGCGGGCAGCAAAAGTAGAAAATTGCTCAAAATGGCCAAAGATGCGCACACTCATGGTTGGGGCAAATGAGGCACATGCCCGACTTGGACCGGAGTGTGCCATAGGATTGGTATCAAGTCATATGTGTCCAACATATCTTTTGGGCGTCGCCCAACTCCTCCGGTATTGGGAATGGCAGGGTCGCCAAGTGAGCCCATGATTTGGGATAGTCCCAAATCGCCAACATGGCGGCCACGCTATGCCAAGCCTAAGAGGAGTTATTCGCCGGGTCCAAGATATGTTGGGGACCGAAGTGTGTACCCTCAAAACATACTTGGGTCATGATGTCAATTGAGCGCAACGTTGAGATACACGGTCGCCACTTGACATCATGACGGGCCAAAAACGGCAAAATTGGCACAAGCACACACAGAAGTGCCTTGAAAGGTGCACAATTATATTATAATATCTTCGGCTTGGATCGTGCAATCACTTAATCCTTCTAAACACAATGACTTGACACCAATGACCTTCGATCCCACATATGTGCTCCACTTGGGGCGCCTTGAAAGGTTACGAGCGCTACTTCCCAAGTGGGCACATGAAATTATGGAAAATTGCAAAACACATGCCTTGCTCCCAACGCATCGCTTCGGGATCACCACACAAGCTTCCCTTCACGTAGGTTAGGCTTGCTATTGATCGTAGGGAGTATGGAGAAGGGGCTTGCACAATATGAGGTCCATTGGCAGGTTTGTCTTGGAGCGATGGACCCGCCAAATGGGCACGCAATACAACACATGGCACATACCACATATTGCCCAAAAGGTAGCTCCCCCCACGATATGTCATGCCCCTCCAAGGGTATAACTTTGTGTCAATCGCTCATAGGAACTCAAGGAGAGTTCCTATGCAACACCAACACTTGCGCGCTACACTCGAAAGTTATCTTAACGCACTCAATGTCATGGCCAAAGAGTTATAACGCAAACTCTACCCTCTTGACCATGATCCATTACACTAGCGCGCACGTGTGGAAACGCAAGGCATATAATGCTTCCTAAATTACGTCGGGAGTATTGTGAATACATCCCACGTTTCCTTATCGTCAATACTCGCAAGCGGCACGAGATATGACCCTCACAAGTGGCCTCACGAATCAACTTTGTTTTGCCCATATCTCTGAGTTAAATGGAGGGCAAGATAAAAGGAAAGTTGATTCGTGCATAGGGAAGCACGTAGGTCCACTCGAAAGAGGTCAAATCAAGTGCGGGGATGTCGAAGTCGAAAATCCGATTTCGACATCCTGAAAAATTCGGATTAAGGTTGCGAGTGTAAGATGTGAAAATTGCGGAAGCATCCATGCAGCTGCTGAAGGCTTGGGAGCCTTCGTGACGGATTGCGTTAAAATTTCCATTATAAACAGTTAAACTGGCGGTTACGGTAAAGTCGCGATCCAACCGCCAGCAGTCAAAACAGTGAATATCAGAACGGAAGCGTAAAGATTGACGGAAACAATATGAAAATAAAACCCTGTTGATTCCTGATATTCTGATACACACATCTCCGCTGAGGTTTGGCCGATCTGGCCTGCGAGCGCGCGTCAGCGGCAAATGGCGATTCCAGCTAAAATAGCGGAACGCGGCGGATTTACGGGAAATGGACCGCGGAATCAAATCCGGCATATCAGAAATATATAGGAAATATCCTGTGACTGAGCTGCGAGGCGGCAATTCCGCCGAAGCAAAGAAAATGACCAAAATGTAGCCAATCTGGGCAGAATGTCTGAAAATCTGAGCAGATGGGGCTAGCCGCACTTACACTCCCCCTCCAAAAACACACTGGGGTGTGTCGCTACGTCAACGAAGAACGTAGTGCGGGTAAGTCCCAGAAAAACATAGAAATGTAGCCTCGATGGGGCGAAATCTGCTTGATCTGACCTGATTTGGGCTGAATTGGCACTGAATCAGGCTGGATGAACCTGAAATGAGACAGAATGAGAAGTGACGAACAGTCCTCCGTGCAGTAAAACATTAGGTTAGGGGCTAAAAAGCATGTAAACGTATCGAGAATCGATACCAAACCATGCATTGGTTAAGAATGAGGTAGATTATTGGTGGATTGAGTGGGGGGATCAAGAATTGGAGTGACATCTCAGCGCTCTGGCACAGTTTCGCTGTCGCGGGCACGCTACGGTGTCCTCGCCGAACTCTACATCGTGTTATCCCGCTTTTGTCGTTCTGAAAAGTACAGCATGTGGCTCAGATTTGGCGCATCTGGTGGATGATCACGAAATTCAGCAAAATTGAGGTTCAATTGGAGCAGAGATTAAGGGGATGAAGCAATCACAGAGAGGTTAAACAAATACACATGTAGTCTACAGACCCTAAGTGAACCACCGAAGGTAGAGATGTTCTTCTGTTCACGTAGATCTAAACAGATCTTCAAGGAATGAGAGGAGATGACAAGGAAATCATTCTGAACTGTCCTAAAATGAGTAAATTCCCTGAGATGAAGGTGAAATGAAGCGGAATGTGTACAACTGAAACTACCAACACCTTCGTTTAGACTAAAGTTAATATATATTGTCGTTTATTCAGCTCAATTGTGCTTTCCGGCACGTTGGTTCGCGAGCATCTAACAGATTCTATGAAAATGTGGATCATGTGATGATGCATCATGATGGGACATGCTGGCCCTGGATCCTTGGCATGTAACGCGCCGAAGGTTCACTGGAGGCGCTTTACTGACAGTATATAACTGAGAGACACCGAATTTACAGTGGCGGTGGTGTCAATCGACTTGGACAAGGCCAATCTTTCGATGGAGTCCCACAAGACACTTGGATTCACCATTCTCGACAGTTTCAGGTCGGATTGAGCTCACATTGGCGTGTGCCAAAAATACAACGAAGCTTACGGACTTCAGAGGTTGCTGTTAGAAGTCCCTAGAGCTCCTATCTGAAGATTGTCTGAACAATTGACGTCTGGGTTTCGTACAACAGTGGCAGAATGATGGACAAACCTGAGAAACTCAAGGTAAATTTGAGGATCCTGGATCTGAATCTGGACTTTGGCGTTAGCATCACAGCAAATGAAGGTACGATCTGAGTTCCTGGCGTCGCATCTGGTGCAGCCAGTACTACAGGGGATACCTGTAGGGGTGAATGTCGCTGGCCAGCGTTTTGATTATGTACATTTGCTTCCATCTGCACGAGTAGCCAAATTCCAAAGATGCACAGACCAACAGAGACAAGATTACCCCGAATCTGCCTGAATTAAGCCTGAGTTTGGTTTTTTCTGAACACGGCAGCACACTCCGTCAGCGTATCTACGCCTTGTCTGCCGAACGGAGACCAAAGAAAAGTTGATTGACGTCAAATTATCAAACATTCGCAGTTCTCCACATCATGACATAAACAGAAAGAATGAACAGTGGATTGAGCAGAATGTGGTAGGATGGCTTCCTCAATTCGGCCAAGCACGAATACATGTGACCACCAACCTGTCTGGCCTGGCCCTCGTACGGCTTGGGCGCTGCAAATCAGCGGCCGAACTCGAAGCTTGGTCCTCATTTGGCTCCTGGGCTGGCCTGACCGCAGGAGGGGGGATCGACGGATCAGCCCTGGAATGTGGCTGCTGAGGGCCGTAAAAGGCTGGATCTCGATTCACCACAGGTCGTTTTCCGTCGCTCTCCACTTGTCTGTCTGGTTTCGACAAACAATCTGTCAGGAGTACTCCAATTTCGGGGTGCTTCTTGAGGAAGTCGATGAACCCCTTGGTGTACCCATGGACAAAAGATTGGGCTGGTTCCCAGTTGTTGTGACTGGAATCAAAGCCCCTCCACTCACACAGAAATTCCCATTCGCCCTAGGCGTCACGTCTTGCTTCAACAATCCTCTTGAGTTCGTACTTTCCCCCTTCGATGACCCGATCGGACAAGTGTTTCGCAGTCCAAAAAAGGGGTTTAACTCGATCCTTGGGGGAGGGGATCTCTCTCTTGAGGCGATCGCCCGAAACGTCAATTTCCCTGCTGACATCCACACGAATCCTCCACCTGTTCTCACCAAGACGCGCTGTAACAGCGAATGGCCCCTCCCACAAGGGAAGAAGCTTGTCATCTCCGTCCAGGGTGGTTTCGGATTTTCGAAGCCAAACTGGATCATCGACTTCAAAATTGTGGGGGTTTTTTCGACCTTGATTTTGAACCCAAAGCCAGTCAGCTTGATGCTTCTCGATTAATTTCGACACAGATTTATCTGCTCGTTGGACTTCGTCCAAAAACAGCGAAGCATCCTTACAGGGGCGAGGATTATTCAACGGCATGTTCCACCAACACTTCTTTCGTCCAAAGACAATTTCATTAGGAGAAAGGCCATGATACAAAGGCGTGTTGTGGTAACGGCGAAGCAATGCGAAGAGAACTTCCATCCAATGGAAATCCTTTTCACTCGCGAGCTCCTTACGAAGCATATTAATAATTGAGCGGCCGGCTCTTTCGCCCGGCGGCGCTCGATGCGAGTGGATTTCACATCGGAGGTGGTGGATTCCAAGGCGAGCACACAATTCTCTCCACCATTCGGAGGTGTACTCTTTGCCTGAATCCGTGACCACCTCGGATGGGACGTCCCAGCCTCCCATCCAGGTCTGCGCGCACCACTTGGCGGCAGCCTTGCCAGTCATCGACTCAATGTTGCAAGGCAACACTTGAATGTAGCCCGAATGACGGCACTGAATAAGGAGCACACCATTGACTTTTTTGTTAGTCCAATGGCACTCTTCGTCATCGAGTTCACCGAGATAGAAGAAATCACTGGTGACTCTGTTAAAGAGGCGCTCCGGAATAGGATGAGGCCTCAGATGGCCGTGCTTCTTCGCGCTGGGGGGCGTCGAGACAGCACATTGGGCGCATCCGGCGGCTACTTTCATGCAGTGAGTATATAGCCGTGAGCCAAACAACCTATGTTTAATCATCGACCACAGTGGACGGCCATGTGCGTGGGGGGACTCCCATTTATGCCACCAGTTTAACACTCGGGGGGCTAGGGCGTCTGGCACACACAGTTTACCCTCCATCCACAGCTTCCCCCCATCCAACGAGTACTCAGCAAAAATCCCATCCCTGTGAGCATCTTTGGATTTGAGATTTCCAAAGACCTCTTTAAACATGGGATCCTGCAGGTAATCGGACGTCCAGTCACGGATGATCAGGGAATCCTTCGGCAGGGGTGGAGTTTTGGCCGGATCTCGACGCTTAATGCCTTGGATCAACCGAAATCGACTTACTTGTCGGGTATAGTCAAACCGTTTCACACTCCCTGAGGAGGGATCGGTGACTTTTTCCACGACTTTCAGTGTTTTGGTGCAGATCTCATGGGCATGCGCCGGATCTGAGATGGCCGTGATGTCGTGACACGGCAATGCGTGCTGTTTAACAGCGCACTGCATGCATGCACGTCGAATGAGCTTTTTTTCTTCCTGATTACATTCGATGATTACATGGCGGTCCTGCTCCGTACCATGGATGTTGGTACTTTGCAGCCCCTCTGAGGCGGGGTAAGCCCATCGGCTCAGAGCATCCGCTACCGTGTTGTGTTTTCCAGGCAAATACGACACATGGAGGTCAAACACAGAGAGAAATTCGTGCCATCTGGCCCGTCGACCAGCTGGGCTCGCGACAGTATCAATGTGTTCAGTGGCCCAATACTCCAGAGATCGATGATCCGTTAGGACCTCGACTCGATTGGTGCCAACCCACGATTGGTACTTTTTTAGAGCGCAAATTATGGCATACGTTTCTTGCTCACGTGGCGACCATTGCATTTGGCGTGGGGCTAGCTTCCGAGACCAAAATGCAAGAGGGTAATGATCACCTGTGGCTTCATCAACCTGTTCAAGGACAGCTCCGATCGCGTACCTAGATGCGTCGGTTCTAATGTAGAAGGGTCGGTCAAATTGGGGCACATGCAACGTGGCGACTTCACAGAGGGCCGCCTTCAGGTGATGGAAGGCCTCCTCGCACTCGTCAGTCCACTTGACACGAACCTTTGAACCTGCCTTGCCCGCATCTCTCCCTACCTTCAATAATTCAGTGAGGGGGGCAGCAAATTTGGCATAATTCGGCACAAAAGTGTGGTAAAAATTGCAACAACCCAGGAATCCTCTCAACTCCGTAATCGTCTCAGGGCGCTTCCACTTCTGAATAGCGACGAGCTTCCCTGGACTGGGTCGTCGGGTGCCATTCTCTAGGAGAGAACCACAAAATTCGACTGATTTTAAAAATAATTTTCCCTTCTTTGGCCCACAAATCAGCTGATTGGCGTCAAGAATGTCCAAAACTTGGTTCAGCTGCTTCTCATGTAGGGCCACCAGCTCGGCTTCGGTCAGTCCCTCCCCTTCCGTCGCGATGATTATGTCATCTATGTACACACTCACGAAGGCACGAAGCTCAGGATGGGTTGTGAACAGCACATCCTCCATCATTCTTTGAAAAAATGAGGGGGCGTTCTTCAGCCCCATGGGCATGACGGTCCATTGGACTGGGCCACATGGCGTGCACATACAGGTAAGAGGTCTGCTGTCCTTCCTCAACGGCATTTGGTGAAAGCCGTGACGGAGATCCAGCACAGAAAACAAACGACCTCTCGCCCTCTTGGCGATTTCCTCCTCAATGAGGGGCAGGGGGTGTGAATCCGCCTTTGTTTCGGCGTTGAGATTGCGAAAATCAACAACCATTCTCCAACCATCAATGGTGTTCTGGTCTGCAGGCGGTGGCTTCGGGACTGTGAAGGGTGAACAGCACCATTCGCTGGTCATACAACCCTCAAGCCAACCAAATTCCCTGAGATTTCTCTCGATGATTTTTCTGAGTATCTCATGTTTGTGTCCATGATTTTCATAAGGGCGCTGTTTTTTTGCCTTGTACCCTTCACGAAGCTCGATGAAGGCTGCACCGAACTGTCCACGGACAGGGGGATCTTTGATCAACTCCCCTGAAAGGGTTGTGTCCATCCGTTCCTCAAAAATCTTTTCTCTTGACTTGGAACACAATTCGGTGTCCACCTGATCGCCAGGAATTACTGTCGAAAAAACTTTGGCGACTTCTTCGGCTTTGGCAGGAAGAATCTTCTTACGGATGTCCCTAAACAAGTCCGTATCAACTGCCTCTTGAAGATAGGTGGGTCGTGTGTCGAAATCCCAGAGATTCTCTTCGTGATCCAGCTCCTCGAAAGGATCCATGAAAGCTTCCACAGGGGGTTTTTCATAAAAAACTCTGAATTTGCGGCGCGATTGGAGATTTTTCCTCGCCCGTGCACTGAAGATTCTTTTCGATGTCGACCGTATTGGAGAAGAGGGAGACGAGGCGGATCCATTGGACGTTGAATCACCTTGGGTATCTGACGGACAAAAATCAGAAAAAATAGATTCATCATCAGTACCACGCTCAACCTCAGATTCAGACCCAACACAGGAATCTGTACTAGAATCAGCAGAATTAGAGTCAGAAAGCTTTCCATCCACCAGGAATGCAAGCGAACTCCAGGACCGCTGTGGCAGGGGACCTGTGTCGTCCCTGGCATACAGCTTAATCTTCCTGGGAAGTTCGATGTAATCTACACAAATGTCTTGCAATTCCTGAAACCAAGGCTTGTCGTCCCACAAGGGCACAACTAAAATTGCCTGGGTTTTATCCTGCTTGATTTTGTGGATGACCTGCTGGATTAAGTGAAACGGTGGATTAATCCACAACTTCTTGTCCCATTTATGGGTCCAAGCGTCGCTAAAGTGCTTGTCAAAGCGCTTGTTCATACGGTTAGCAAAGGCATCATACTGGGGCCAAAAAGAATGATGTTCATGAAAGTATTCACAAATTGCATCGCGCCATTTGTCGACAACTCTGTAGGATGAAGAGTGCCAGCGCGAAGGGCGTCGTGGCTGGGAGTCCCTACGAAGACATTCTAACTCTTGGGAGTAATCGGCACTCCCATTCACCTCTGCAATGGTGACATCTTCACCAAATTTTGGTGTCACTTTTTGCTTCAAAAATTCTTCTGCACTTTTAAACCCTGCGTGCAAAAAACGAAATTCAGGACGCTCCAAAGGACCTGACTCCAGCAAAAAACAACGACGATGACCTACGGGCGCTACCCTGTTCTTGCGAAGCCAAGGATGGCCCAAGTAAAGGTCATACTTTATGTCGGCACGATAGAAGTAGTCATCCTTAAGGACAACTTCTTCCACATTTTGCTCTTCCCAAAGGTCTTGAGCGACCAAATGAGTTGATATATAACAACCGCGTTGCCCACCTGCGAGAGAATGTCCAGAAACTCCCTCGAGGGTAACAGGATGAGGCGATTCAAACACGCAGTCGTCGGGTAAGAATGAATTGGATTGGAGATTTACCTCTGATCCATTGTCACACAAACAAGTGGCGAGATGGAAATTTCCCTTGCAATCAGAGACCCACAGCTTTGTGACAAACTGACGGGCCCTGTGCTTGGACTGTACACCAACCTCGTCCACTACAACAGAAGGATCCGCTGCCGGATCCAGGGGAGAGGAGACAAGCGACCCTACATCAAGTAATGGTCGATCAGGAATTTGGGGATCATGCCTGAAATCGCCTGGGGAGGGGCGATTTTCGTGGCTCCCCTAGGCGTTCTGACCTCCAGCGGCTGCGTTAACATTGTGAACACAGCCTGATTCGTCGATCCACTCATCTTGGAACGGATCATCCGCTGGATTCAGGGCATTTTCGACATAATCTCGATCCGCATCGGACACCTGATCTTCACCTGAGACCTGATCCACACGATGATTGCCCTTTCCACGTCCACGGCCACGGCCGCCGGATGATGGACCACCAGCGTCGCCACGCCCTCTGCCCTTACCAGAGAAAGGGGTTCCTGAAGGATTTCCCTTACCCTTACCCTGTGATCCTGGAGCATTTCCTTTGTTTGTACCGGATTGAGGGGTTTGGCCTGGATTTCGATTTCCGCCTCCGGCGTTGCCATTGGGGCTTGTCTGGCCGTTCGGCTGCCCACCGGAGCCGGATGGAGTCCGATTTCCCTTGCCTTGGGACCCGCCAGGGCCTCCAGTATTTTTGTTTCCACCGGAGGGAGTCGGATTACCCTTTCCCCCCTTGGCACCATGCACCTGTCTGTCATTCCTGTCTGAATTCTGCGAATTACTGACATTTTCACCAATCACCTTGTGATCGTAAGCAGACCATCGGTGATTAGCAGTAGAATGCGTCTTAGCTCGGTTCGTAGAACCTAAAAGAAGGCAGATGCTACAGCGATCCTGAACATTCCGGGTGTCATTCACCTTTTTGTTGCCCTTTTGGGCCCCATTTTGGGTATTTTGCTGGGTATTCCTGTTTCCCCCAAGACCCTCATGGAAATTTTGATTGGCGGCGTCAGCGAGCCGCTCAACCTCTTCCCACAGTTCCTGCGGGGTGAACGAAAACACCCAGTTTCTGGCCTTCAGGCGATTGCCATGGAAGCTTACTCCCCTGTTGAGGACTTGGACAAACAAGTCCCGATCCTCGTGTTCATTAAACTTGATTTTCCACGTGTTTTCAGTGAATTTCACCTTGGTAAACGACGTGGGGGAGCACTTTTGAAGTGCCTCCCTGACCGTAAACCTGTTGGCCGAGGCATCGAAGCCATCGACCTCCGCCCACCAGGTCTTGACCTTTTCTTCGGATTGTTTATTCCGAAGGGTGGCGGCGGTTTCTGAGGGGATCTTGTCAAAAATCAGATTTTTCAGCTCGGCACTGGAAAATTTTTCGCCTGAATGTTCAGATTCTTCTACGAGATTCCAGAAGCGCTGTCTCTTGTCCTGCACTTCGTGCAAGATTAATCGCGAGAACGAAGGAAAATTCTTCAACATCTGGTGGTAATGGTCCTCAGGCAGCCAGGATCCACGTACCTCCAACTGTTCCCACACCTCATCAAAGGTAAGGGGGGAACTTGAATCCTCACGATCACTCCAGGTCCTGAGCCAAGTGTTGGCCGGCGCTCCCTCAAGGCAGTCCAAGAGCGCCATCAGGAACTGATCATCCTGGAGCTTTTGAGTCTTAACCCACAGTTTAAATTCCCGTTGGAACTGAGGCCAACGTCGGGGGTTCCCATTATACTTCGGTTGCTTGGCAACCTGACGAAGTCGCAATGAAGTAGGATTTAAGAGTGAATCCAGCCCAACACCGGCCGTAATGGCAGACACCTTGGCGGCATCATTAGCCACACCAGCTCCGGCGAGGGTCTGGGCGAGCAACATCTGGGCTATTGCATTGGAATCAACAGCAGGAAGGGTAGTACGGGAGGCAGTTCGTTTGGCATTCTGAGCCTCATTCCTAGCCTTCGCCGACCTACTCTGAGATCGAGAGATTGTAACCCTTTCCTTTAGCTTAGTCCTGCTGATCCTGGCATCGGTGGTCTTAGAGTCCACCGAAGGAGCAATCGAAAAAATTTCTGTCGCCTCCTCCGACGGTTCTGTTGTTTGTTCCACCGATGATGCGCCCTCAGACCTCATGTGGGTCTTGAAAAGATCTTTAATTCCCAGCGTCTGAATGATGAGTTGCATTTGATCTTTGAGCAATTGGAGCTCAGTATCTCGCTGTAATCTGCAAGAGCAGTCGGCAGGACAGTACATACCGTGTCCTGAAGGGCCTGAGCAGGCTGTCGGACCGCTAATCTCAGTGGTTCGCAGCCAGGAGTCCACTTGGGGAGCTCCTTCAGTCCTAATTTCCAGGCTTGCCTGCCTAGCTGCCTCTAAAATTCCTTCCTCAACCGCGGCGGCTAGATCGTCGCGGATGGAAACAGAGGGATGAGGGGCGGAGGGCCCGGCAACAGGTGCCTTGGTCTTCTCCTTCGGGAAGGGACTTGCCTCCCAGATCTGCAAAAAAATGGCAAAAGATTCATCTTCTTGAGAACACCACCACATCCTGGTATTAATTTCTTCTTGAAGAAGGAAAAAATATTCAAATAAAAAATCAGAGGCGATTCTTTCTTGACCTATCAGCTTAGACGTGGTTAATAGACAAAGGGCCTCAAGCGCCTCAAGGTTACGGGTCACTTCGGAAGACAAATGGTTGTCCCATTGTGCCCATGAGGCTGGTCGATTATAGGTAGGTACCTCACCTGGACCACCCATCTCAATGTCGTCAATGTCGGCGTGGATGGTCTCAAAATGTGGACATTGGTAAGGAGTATTAGTACCTGCCAGGTCCGTAAGCTCCACCGGAGCGTTGCCATTAGCGTAGGCTGGGAGATTCCAGCTGCTTGATGGCCAATTTCGACTGGGATCTTGATTGTAATCTGGGCCTCCACAGCTGCTGATCTGTGCCCTTCTTGGGCAATTTGGGCTTGCGCAAGGCATTCCTCTCAAGGCCTCGTTCGCACAGCACCACGGCAGCGTAATCGTTACGTCTCCGGAGGTGGCGGAGTCTACGGGGCCGTACTGGGGAGCTAGCTGTGGTTGGGACACCAAAGGAACAACATTCAGGTAGCCTCTGCTACCATGAAAGGACTGCCCTGGGTCGTTGTGGGTGCCGGAGGGCTCGGGGCCGGCAAGACCAGTGGGGCAGGCACGCGAGGAGTCTCCCTGGATGTTGTTATTGGGGGTAGAACCGGATACTCGGACACCAACAGAGGCGAGAGCAGCGACAACAGAAGCAAGGTCCATGCTGATTGTTATCCGGCAGAAAATCCCAGTCTATGAAGAAAATTGATGCGAATTATTCTAAATACATCTGAGTGTCCAAAACTGTCTGAAAAGATTTAAATAATCCATTTATGTAAAAAGGTTTGGCCGATCTGGCCCGCGAGCGCGCGTCAGCGGCAAATGGCGATTCCAGCTAAAATAGCGGAACGCGGCGGATTTACGGGAAATGGACCGCGGAATCAAATCCGGCATATCAGAAATATATAGGAAATATCCTGTGACTGAGCTGCGAGGCGGCAATTCCGCCGAAGCAAAGAAAATGACCAAAATGTAGCCAATCTGGGCAGAATGTCTGAAAATCTGAGCAGATGGGGCTAGCCGCACTTACACGCTGGCGGTGCATCGGTTGCCGATGCGGGGCTTTACGGCACGGAACACGCTCCCGCCGGGCTCGCACCGGGCGTCAACGGGCGCCTTCTGTACATGGGGTTAGCGGACCGGAGACCGGTCTTCCCTTCCGTACATGGGGTTAGTGGACCGGAGACCGGTTGTATGCCCTAACCTAGCCATGGGGTTCTGGGTACCGCTTCAGTACACGGCACCGACTCCCTCCTCCCCGCCAGCTACACCCCCCCCACACAAAACCCGGGCCCCGACACGTACACCAGGGAGGACGAGCCTGAAACCCCCACTTCTGGGGCACGTGGGAACGCAAGTCCCTGGACACGCTGCTCTCCATCCGCAGCGGCAACCAGGGCTTTGGCAGGGCAATGTATTGCCTTGCGAAGTGGACCCAACGGACCTCGGGGATCCCCACAGACCGCTGGCTGTGGAAGATCACGCTGCGCCCCCCGCAGAGGGAGGCGCCCCCAAACCGCAGGAGACCCACCCCCCCCCCGCGCCCCACCACCCTACAGCTCGGTCCGTACATGGTGGCAGCCCGCCTCATTACGCTGCTGTGGCCAGGCCCAGACACCCCCACCCAAAACTACCCCCATGTCACGGAGGAGGACATGCCCGGCATGCAGCGATGCTTCTTCAGCACCCTCGACTACCTCCAGCAAACGCACCCACACGTCCTAGAGCTGAGATGGACACCCCCCGGATAACCCACGTGCCCGCACAGCCGAGAAAAGACCACCACACCGCCACATACACCTGTGAAGCCGGTTCGGACCCCCGTGGCCATCTTGAGGTCACTTGGGGTGTGTATCTATGTGCCGGCAAGCCGCCATTGGCTGATCTCATACTCTCCCGTCCACCTGAACCAACCCGATGTGATAGTGTGATAGGTTTGGCCATTCCGGCTATGAGCGGCCATATTCAGTACCGAGGCGCCGCCAGCGGAGATTTATATATCAGAATAGCAGGAATCAACAGGGTTTTATTATCATGATGTTTCCGTAATTTTTCAGCCTTTCGTTCTGATGGTCAATGTATCGGCGACCGTCAGTTGGCTCGCGACTTTGCGTTAACCGATTGGTTAACTGTTATTTCCAGATATTTTGGCGGATACTCCGTTGAAGGGTCAGATTTCATCAGCAAAGGGTTCGTTGCTTCCGCAATTTTCTAAATAAGCACTCGAAATTTTAATCTGAATTTTTCGCGATGTCGAAATCGGATTTTCGACTTCGACATCGCCGCACTTGATTTGGACTTCTTCGAGTGGTCATACTCCTTTCCCTGTGCCCGAATCAGGTTTCCCTTATACTTGCCACCCATTTGACTTGGAGATATAAGGGAAACAAAAGTGAATCGTGGGACCACTTTGAAGGACCATATCTACGCGCGAGTGTGAGGAAAGAGAATAAGGAAGGTTGGGTTGCAAACGCCTTGGTCTCAACTTAATTTAGGAAGCATCAAACGCCTTTGGTGTGCACACATGCCCGGTAGAGCAAGGAATAATGGTCAAGAGGGTATAAAGTGATATATAACTCTTGGACCGTGCAACCGAATATTTTCTTGCGACTTTCGAGTGTACCGCATGAGTGTTGGGGTTGCAGAGATACTTTCCTTGGGTTCCTATGTATTTTTAACGTGAAGTTATGTCCATGGAGGGACATGGCATATCATGGTGGGAGCCATATTTTGAGGGTATGTGTTATATGCATGGTATATGTCTTGATATGCTCACGCCCGTGTTATATATCTTCGTGTGGCCGAAGAGATGGGGAGCCATACGTGACAAGGGTTTTGCCCATGTCTCAATTGTGGAATTCAAAGCGCTAGACTAAGTCTACCGTGTATGTATTGCTCATGGTATGTTTGGCAAAGAGATCCATGAGTGCACTCCCATTTTCATGGGGCATGTAGATATGAGTGGCGAAGGTATCTCCATGCGCCCGATTGGGGATCCAAGTGGGGGAATTGTTCGTAAATGGTTCCAATCATTTGTGTATTGAACCATGAGCGGATATCATGGGTGAGCATAGAGATATAACATCATGACAACTTTGTATTTGGTCATATTTTCATGTTTGTGACCTCAAATTTTGCTCATTTTTGCGTTTTGTGTACTTACCTGGTCGGCAAACAGCAAGAAGCCTATGGAGAGTCGAACCATGGTATGTTGTTCATATGTTGGCATATGCTTTGGGGTTGAACACCACCATATGCCAGATTGCGTACTCCATTTGGCTTGGCGCACAAAGGATCACAAGAATCGGTCTCAAGATCATGGGCTGACTTGGGCAGTGCGTGGCGCCCATATCCGAAGGGGTTTCGAGGGTAAAGTGGGGATGTACATGGGCATTCGCCTTTGGTCTCTATCCTCCATGAATAGTAGACTTCGTTTACATGCATGCTTTGAGCCTTCAGATGAGTGGTAAATTCAATTTTGAGTATATATTTGATATATGGCCAATATGGTGTGAATTGGCAGTTTTTTGGCATGTTATGAGTTCAAACTCATGGGGCATATCTCCAAGCCCAATTGACTCCAAGTCCAACCAAGGGTATGTCAGGGTAGGGCATGGTCCTGAGCGCCACTCTAGGCCATGACACGCCACCTCCCCTATTGGGCTAGGATTTAGAGGCTTGGGAGTGAACACATTTTTGGGGTTTGTGTAGTGACTTGTGATACATGGCATTCAGCCATCTCATTTGACGGGGTTCAGGGCAACATGTTGGTGAGTCAAGGGAAGGTCTTGAGTCCAGGGAATGAGGGGTCTATGGCTGTGAATGTGTATGTTTACCTCTTTCCCCAACTTTGCTTTATTTGTGTTCATATGCCAATTTCAGGGCTTTCTTCCTTGGTGCAATTCTTGTACATGCCCGCCACCGTGAGACGACCGGTGTGCTGAACGGAAGCCCGCAGCCTGATTTGGATTGTGAATTGGATTATTGCTGTATTTGTGGGATCTGGTTGCTGTTCAGGGTTGAAGGAGGATTGTATTTTCTATTTTCTATATTTTTGGATTTGGACCCTGGAAATTGAGGAATGCAATCGTTGATCCGGAGTAAATCAGCAGGGGTTACAGGCGGAAGGGGCACAGCGGGGGCCGGTCCTGGTAGGGACCTTCTTTATGGTAGCAGAGGCTTACCTGCTGCCCCTACCAACCGCCGACCCGGGGACTTGGGCCCTTATGAGCCCTGCCCAAGTACGCCCCGGGTGCGTATTGTGGACTCGGTGGAGACCACGCCGGAGATTGGAGCCATAGAAGAACCGAGACGTTTAAGAGCATGGCGAACTCCTGAAGTTGAAGCCCGAAGAGAAGTACGACATTCGGGAAGAGGAGGACGTGACATGGAGGACCTGGTCTCCATGTGTGAGCGTCGCTGCCGAAAGGCATGCAACCTCCGCTCCGCCGCGGAGGACTCTGATGAGGCCTGCCATTCAGGCAGCAGTGGAGGACGGGCCCGGCGCTACCGGAAGCGCGGGTCACCCAAGTCCGCGGCAAGGGACGCCAGGGCTATGGACACGGACCCCAGCCCGGTCAGGCTGTGGGAATCCGAGGGGCACTCCGAGGGATATCGGACAGCCTACGAGCCACCTTCGGAGTCGGAGATGTCCGCGCCGATCGCCAGGGCGCATACGGCCCCCGAGCCCGCCCTGAAGCACGACGCCAAGGGCTTGGAGAGGCCAGCCAGGGCCCGGACGGCACCTGTGCCCCGGCACACGGGACCAGAGACGGACGCCATAGGCAATACGCCCATGGGCGATGAGTCCGAGGTGCCGGGAACCGCGGGATGCGCTGAATCCGGCGGAAAGCACGCTGCGTGCCACTGCGAGCACGTGTCCTTCCTCATGGGCAAGTACCCGAGGATGGGGATGGACGCCATCGTGCATCGTCTTGACCGCCTGGACAACGCCAAGGATGGTCTAGAGGAGGACGTCGCGGGGATCCTGGACGACCAGTCGGCCGCGGAGAAAGACATGGAGGAGCTGCGAGCGGAACGGGACCGGTACCGGGAGAATCTGGAGCTGGGCCTGGATAAGCAGCAGCGAGTGCCGGACAGCCTCCTCCACCTAGTGGAGGATATGTCGGGACGCCTGAGAAGGCTAGAGGAGCTACAGCCCCTCGCCTCGGGTCCGGAGCTCCCGGCAAAGCCGGCCGCGGTAGAGCTGGTGGAGCGGGTTAAGACCCTCAGGAGCGCCATGGAGAAACCCATGGGCGGCCCTGCAGAGGCACCATACGCGCCTCCGCGTGTTGACCCGGGTGCGCTGCCGTTTGTTCCCATGTTCAGCGAATCCACAATGCTCGGGGAACACACGGCACCGGCTGGGTCCATGCGGGAAGGGCACGTGACCACGGACCCGAGGAGCCCGACGGTACAGATGTCCCATGCCGCCCAGGATGTACCGATCACGACGAATATGGTAGTTTATGCGGAAGAGAAGATTGAGAACCACACCATGCAGGGGCGAACCATGGGAAGCGCCGACGGACATGGTCGAGGTCATCCAGGCGGAAACCTGTGGGCGAAGGACCCCAATACGGGGATATGGACGGCCGATGGAGCAAATCCTTCCTGCATTCCAAACCCCATGGGTTCAGGCCCAACTGGACCGCACTCCATGGAGGAGAGGGATGTACGGGGAGTATACTCACACCCCCCGGCCACAGGTGGTATCCGTCTCGGCGGAGTGGTGGCTGGAGACGTCGGAGACGCCATCAGGATTGACGACCTCAGGGGAATCAAGATCCCCTACTACGACGGGAACCCCTCAAACCTGGATGACTTCATCCTGGACTGGGAGGACTTCGCCGAGGAGGTCGTCGGCGAGATGCGGGGAGCGCCGCGGGACAAGTGGGTATGCCGGACATTCCCGCACCGGCTGGCGCAGGACCTGAATGAAAGTGCTGCCCTGGGTCGTTGATGGTGCCGGAGGGCTCGGGGCCGGCAAGACCAGTGGGGCAGGCACGCGAGGAGTCGACCTGAACGCTGCTGTTGGGGGTAGAACCGGATACACGGACACCAACAGAGGCGAGAGCAGCAACAACTGAAGCAACATCCATGCTGATTGATATCCGGCAGAAAATCCCAGTCTATGAAGAAAATTGATGCGGATTATCCTAAGTACATCTGAGTGTCCATATCTGTCTGAAAAGATTTATATAAATCCGATTGTGAAAAATATTTGGCCGATCTGGCCCGCGAGCGCGCGTCAGCGGCAAATGGCGATTCCAGGTAAATGATCGGAACGCGGCGCATTTACGGAGAATGGACCGCGAAATCAGATCCGGCATATCAGAAATATATAGGTCTGATCCTGAGACTGAGCTGCGAGGCGGCGATTCCGCCGAAGCAAAGAAAATGACCAAAATGTAGCCAATCTGGGGCAGATCTGCTAAAATCTGAGCAGATGGGGGTTAGCCGCACTTACACTCCCCCTCCAAAAACACACTGGGGTGTGTCGCTACGTCAACGAAGAACGTAGTGCGGGTAAGTCCCAGAAAAAAAATAGCAATGTAGCCTCGATGGGGCGAAATCTGCTTGATCTGACCTGATTTGGGCTGAATTGGCACTGAATCGGGATGGATGAACCTGAAATGAGACAGAATGAGGAGTGACGAACAGTCCTCCGGTCAGTAAAACATTAGGTTAAGAGGTAAAAAGCATGTAAACGTATCGAGAATCGATACCAAACCATGCCCTGGTTGAGAATGAGGTAGATTATTGATGGATTGAGTGGGGGAATCAAGAAATGGAGTGACATCTCAGCGCTCTGGCACAGTTTCGCTGTCGCGGGCACGCTACGGTATCCTTGCCGAACTCTACATCGTGTTACTCCCGCTTTTCTCGTTCTGAAAAGTGCAGCATGTGCTTCAGATTTGGCGCATCTGGTGGATGATCACTAGATTCAGCAAAATTGCGAGTCAATTTGGGCAGGGATGAAGGAGGTGAAACAATCACAGAGAGGGAAAACAAATACAGATGTAGTCTGTAGGCCATAAGTGAACCACAGAAGGTAGGGATGTTGTTCTGTTCACTCATCTGTACACAGATCTTCGAGGAATGAGAGGAGATGACAAGGAAATCAACCTAAAATGTCTTAAAATCAGCAAATTCCCTAAGATGAAGGTGAAATGAAGCGGAATGTCTAGAACTGAAACTACTAACACTTTCGTTTAGACTAGAGTTAATATATATTGTCGTTTATTCAGCTGAGTTATGCTTTCCGGCACGTTGGTTCGCGAGCATCCAACAGATTCCATCAAAATGTGGATCATGTGATGATGCATCATGATGGGACATGATAGCCCTGGATCCTTGGCATGTAACGCGCCGAAGGTTCGCTGAAGGCGCTTTACTGACAGTATATAACTGAGAGACACCGTATTTACAGTGGCGGCGGTGTCAATCGACTTGGACAAGGCCCATCTTTCGATTGAGTCCCACAAGACACTTGGATTCACCATTTTCGACAGTTCCAGGTCGGATTGAGCTCACATTGGCGTGTGCCAAAAATACAACGAAGCTTACGGACTTCAGAGGTTGCTGTTAGAAGTCCCTAGAGCTCCTATCTGAAGGTTGTCTGAACAATTGACGTCTGGGTTTCGTGCAACAGTGGCAGAATGATGGACAAACCTGAGAAATTGAAGGCAAATTTGAGGATCCTGGTTTGAGGATCCTAGATCTGAATCTGGACTTTGGCTTCCGCATCACGGCAAATGAAGGTAAGATCTGAGTTCCTGGTGTCGCATCTGGTGCAGCCAGTACTACAGGGGGTGCCTGTAGGGGTGAATGTCGCTGGCCAGCGTTTTTACTATATACATTTGCTTCCATCTGCACGAGTAGCCAAATTCCAAAAATGCACAGACCAACAGAGACAAGATTACCCCGAATCTGCCTGAATTAAGCCTGAGTTTGGTTTTTTCTGAACACGGCAGCACACTCCGTGGCTTTCGGCTTTCGACTTTCGATACGCTGCCGAACGGAGACGAAAGAGGAATTGATTGACGTCAAATTATCAAACATTCGCAGTTCTCCACATCATGATGTAATCAGGAAAAATGAACAGTGCATTGAGCAGAATGTGGTTCTTTCAAGTCGTCAGAACACTCACATTGGAATAAGTGGTCGACGGGGCGAGGCTGGAGCTTTTGTAGGAGTTGGACATGCAAGGGTTTCGAACCTACACCCTTGAGCCCTAGCGACGAGTGCCATGACGCCCTGGACTAGACGACTGTTACCCAGATTATGGCGTCGGCGACTCAAGTCACGACGGATCTCCCTCAATTCGGCCAAGCACGAATACATGTGACCACCAACCTGTCTGGTCTGGCCCTCGTACGGCTTGAGCGCTGCAAATCAGCGGCCGAACTTGAAGCTTGGTCCTCATTTGGTTCCTGGGCTGGTCTGACCGCAGGAGGGGTGATCGACGGATCAGCCCTGGAATGTGGCTGCTGAGGGCCGTAAAAGGCTGGATCTCGATTCACCACAGGTCTTTTTCCGTCGCTCTCCACCTGTCTGTCTGGTTTCGACAAACAGTCTGTCAGGAGTACGCCAATTTCGGGGCCCTTCTTGAGGAAGTCGATGAACCCCTTGGTGTATCCATGGACAAAAGAATGGGCTGGTTCCCAGTTGTTGTGACTGGAATCAAAGCCCCTCCACTCACATAGAAATTCCCATTCGCCCTTTTCGTCACGTCTTGCTTCTAAAATCCTCTTGAGTTCGTACTTCCCCCCTTCGATGACCCGATCGGACAAAAATTTCTAAGTCCAAAAAAGGGGTTTAACCCGATCCTTGGGGGAGGGGATCTCTCTCTTGAGGCGATCGCCCGAAACGTCAATTTCCCTGCTGACATCCACACGAATCCCCCACCTGTTCTCACCTAGACGCGCTGTAACAGCGAATGGCCCCTCCCACAAGGGAAGAAGCTTATCATCTCCGTCCAGGGTGGTTTCGGATTTTCGAAGCCAAACTCGATCATCGACTTCAAAATTGTGGGGGTTTTTTCGGCCTTGATTCTGGACCCAAAGCCAGTCAGCTTGATGCTTATCGATTAATTTCGAGACAGTTTTATCTGCTCGTTGGACGTCGTCCAAAAACAACGAAGCATCTTTACAAGGGCGAGGATTATTCAACGGCATGTTCCACCAACACTTCTTTCGTCCAAAGACAATTTCATTTGGAGAAAGGCCATGGTACAAAGGCGTGTTGTGGTAACGGCGAAGCAATGCGAAGAGAACTTCAAGCCAATGGAAATCCTTTTCACTCGCGAGCTCCTTACGAAGCATATTTATAACAGAGCGGCCGGCTCTTTCGCCAGGCAGCGCTTGATGCGAGTGGATTTCACATCGGAGGTGGTGGATTCCAAGGCGAGCACATAATTCCCTCCACCATTCGGAGGTGTACTCTTTGCCTGAGTCCGTAACCACCTCGGATGGGACGTCCCAACCTCCCATCCAGGTCTGCGCGCACCATTTGGCGGCAGCCTTGCCAGTCATCGACTCGATGTTGCAAGGCAACACCTGAATGTAGCCGGAATGACGGCACTGAATAAGGAGCACACCATTGACTTTTTTATTCGTCCAATGGCACTCTTCGTCATCGAGTTCACCAAGATAGAAAAAATCACTGGTGACTCTGTTAAAGAGGCGCTCCGGAATAGGATGTGGCCTCAGATGGCCGTGCTTCTTCGCGCTGGGTGGCGTCGCGACAGCACATTGGGCATATCCGGCGGCTACTTTCATGCAATGAGTATATAGCCTTGAGCCGAACAACCTATGTTTAATCATCGACCATAATCTACGGCCATGTGCGTGGGGGGACGCCCATTTGTGCCACCAGTTTAACACTCGGGGGGCCAGGGCGTCTGGTACGCACAATTTACCCTCCATCCACAGCTTCCCCCCATCCAACGAGTACTCAGCATAGATTCCATCCTTGTGAGCATCCCTCGATTTGAGATTCTCAAAGACCTCTTTAAACATGGAATCATGCAGATAATCGGACGTCCAGTCACGGATGATCAGGGAATCTTTCGGCAGGGGTGGAGTTTTGGCCGGATCTCGACGCTTAATGCCCTGAATCAACCGAAATCCACTTACACGTCGGGTATAGTCAAACCGTTTCACACTCCCTGAGGAGGGATCGGTGACTTTCTCCACGACTTTCAGTGATTTGGTTATGATTTCATGAGCATGCGCCGGATCTGAGATGGCCGTGATGTCATGGCACGGTAATGCGTGCTGTTTAACAGCGCATTGCATGCATGCACGTCGAATGAGCCTTTTTTCTTCCTGATCCCATTCGATTATGACATGGCGGTCCTGCTCCGTACCATGGATGTTGGTACTTTGCAGCCCCTCTGAAGCGGGGTAAGCCCATCGGCTCAGAGCATCCGCTACCGTGTTGTGTTTTCCAGGCAAATACGACACATGGAGGTCAAACAGACTGAGAAATTCGTGCCATCTGGCCCGTCGACCAGCTGGGCTCGCGACAGTATCAATGTGTTCGGTGGCCCAATACTCCAGAGATCGATGATCCGTCAGGACCTCGACTCGATTGGTGCCAACCCACGATTGGTACTTTTTCAAAGCACAGATTATGGCATACGTTTCTTGCTCACGCGGCGACCATTGCATTTGGCGTGGGGCTAGCTTCCGAGACCAAAATGCAAGAGGGTAATGATCACCTGTGGCTTCATCAACCTGTTCAAGGACAGCTCCGATCGCGTACCTAGAAGCGTCGGTTCTTATGTAGAAGGGTCGGTCAAATTGCGGCACATGCAACGTGGCGACTTCACAGAGGGCCGCCTTCAAGTGATGGAAGGCCTCCTCGCACTCGTCAGTCCACTTGACACGAACCTTTGAACCTGCCTTGCCTGCATCTCTCCCTACCTTCAATAATTCAGTGAGGGGGGCAGCAAATTTGGCATAATTCGGCACAAAAGTGTGGTAAAAATTGCAACAACCCAGGAATCCTCTCAACTCCGTGATCGTCTCAGGGCGCTTCCACTTCTGAATAGCGATGAGCTTCCCTGGACTGGGTCGTCGGGTGCCATTCTCTAGGAGAGAACCACAAAATTCGACTGATTTTAAAAATAATTTTCCCTTCTTTGGCCCACAAATCAGCTGATTGGCATCAAGAATGTCCAAAACCTGGTTCAGCTGCTTTTCATGTAGGGCCACCAGCTCGGCTTCGGTCAGTCCCTCCCCCTCTGTCGCGATGATTATGTCATCTATGTACACACTCACGAAGGCACGAAGCTCAGGATGAGCTGTAAAAAGCACATCCTCCTTCATTCGTTGAAAAAACGAAGGGGCGTTCTTCAGGCCCATGGGCATGACCGTCCATTGGACTGGGCCACATGGCGTGCACATACAGGTGAGAGGTCGGCTGTCCTTCCTCAACGGCATTTGGTGAAAGCTGTGACGGAGATCCAGCACAGAAAACAAACGACCTCTTGCCCTCTTGGCGATTTCCTCCTCAATGAGGGGCAGGGGGTGTGAATCCGCCTTGGTTTCGGCGTTGAGGTTGCGAAAATCAACAACCATTCGCCAACCATCAATAGTGTTCTGGTCTGCAGGCGGCGGCTTCGGGACTCTGAAGGGTGCACAGCACCATTCGCTGGTCATACAACCCTCAAGCCAACCAAATTCCCTGAGATTTCTCTCGATTATTTTTCTGAGGATCTCATGTTTGTGTCCATGGTTCTCATAAGGACCCTGTTTCTTCGCCTTGTAACCTTCACGAAGCTCGATGAAGGCTTCACCGAACTGCCCACGCACAGGGGGGTCTTTGATCAACTTCCCCGAAAGGGTTGTGTCCTTCCGTTCCTCAAAAATCTTTTCTCTTGCCTTGGAACACAACTCAGTGTCCACCTGATCGCCAGGAATTACTGTCGAAAAAACTTTGGCGACTTCTTCGGCCTTGGCAGGAAGAATCTTCTTACGGATGTCCCTAAAGAGGTCCGTATCAACTGCCTCTTGAAGATAGGTGGGTCGAGTGTCGACATTCCAGAGATTCTCTTCGTGATCCAGCTCCTCGAAAGGATCTATGAAAGCTTCCACACGGGGTTTTTCATTAAAAACTCTGAATTTGCGGCGCGATTTAAATTTTTTCTTCCCCCGTGCACTGAAGATTCTTTTCGATGTCGATCGTATTGGGGAAGAGGGAGACGAGGCGGATCCATTTGACGTTGGATCACCTTGGGTATCTGACGGACAAAAATCAGAAAAAATAGATTCATCATCAGTACCACGCTCAACCTCAGATTCAGACCCAACACAGGAATCAGTACCAGAATCAGCAGAATCAGAGTCAGAAAGCTTTCCATCCACCAGGAATGCAAGCGAACTCCAGGACCGCTGTGGCAGGGGACCTGTGTCGTCCCTGGCATACAGCTTAATCTTCCTGGGAAGTTCGATGTAATCTACACAAATGTCTTGCAATTCCTGAAACCAAGGCTTGTCGTCCCACAAGGGCACAACTAAAATCGCCTGGGTTTTATCTTGCTTGATTTTGTGGATGACCTGCTGGATTAAGTGAAACGGAGGATTAATTCATAACTTCTTGTCCCATTTATGGGTCCAAGCGTCGCGAAAGTGCTTGTCAAAGCGCTTGTTCTCGCGGTTAGCAAAGGCATCATACTGTGGCCAAAAGGAATGGTGTTCATAAAAATATTCACAAATTGTATCGCGCCATTTGTCGACAACTCTGTAGGATGAAGAGTGCCAGCGCGAAGGGCGTCGTGGCTGGGAGTCCCTACGAAGACATTCTAACTCTCGGGAGTAATCGGCACTCCCATTCACCTCTGCAATGGTGACATCTTCACCAAATTTTGGTGTAACCTTTTGCTTCAAAAATTCTTCTGCACTTTTAAACCCTGCGTGCAAAAAACGAAATTCAGGACGCTCCAAGGGACCTGACTCCAGCAAAAAACAACGCCGATGACCTACGGGCGCCACCCTGTTCTTGCGAAGCCAAGGATGGCCCAAGTAAAGGTCATACTTTATGTCGGCACGATAGAAGTAGTCATCCTTAAGGACAACTTCCTCCACATTACCTTCCTCCCAAAGGTCTTGAGCGACCAAATGAGTTGATATATAACAACCGCGTTGCCCACCTGCGAGAGAATGTCCAGAAACTCCCTGGAGGGTAGCAGGATAAGGCGAATCAAACACGCAGTCGTCAGGCAAGAAAGAATTGGATTGGAGATTTACCTCCGATCCATTGTCACACAAACAAGTGGCGAGGTGGAAATTGCCCTTGCAATCAGAGACCCACAGCTTTGTGACAAACTGACGAGCCCTGTGCTTGGACTGTACACCAACCTCGTCCACTACAACAGAAGGATCCGCTGCCGGATCCAGGGGAGAGGAGACAAGCGACCCTACATCAAGTAGGGGTCGAGCAGGAATCTGGGGATCATGCCTGAAATCGCCTGGGGAGGGGCAATTTTTGTGGCTCCCCTAGGCGTTCTGACCTCCAGTGACTGCGTTAACATTGTGAACACACCCTGATTCGTCGACCCACTCATCTTGGAGCGGATCATCTGCTGGATTCAAGGCATTTTCAGCGTAATCTCGATCCGCATCGGACACCTGATCTGCACCTGAGACCTGATCCACACGATGGTTGCCCTTTCCACGTCCACGGCCACGGCCGCCGGATGATGGACCTCCACCGTCGCCACGCCCTCTGCCCTTACCAGAGAAAGGGGTCCCAGAAGGATTTCTCTTACCTTTACCCTGGGATCCTGGAGCATTTCCCTTGTTTGTACCGGATTGAGGGGTTTGGCCTGGATTTCGATTTCCGCCTCCGGCGTTGCTATTGGGGTTTTTCTGGCCGTTCGGCTGCCCACCGGAGCCGGATGGAGTCCGATTTCCTGTGCCTTGGGACCCGCCAGGGCCTCCAGGATTTTTGTTTCCACCGGAGGGGGTCGGATTCCCTTTTCCAGCCTTTCCACCATGCACCTGTCTGTCATTCCTGTCTGAATTCTGCGGATTACTGATATTTTCACCAATCACCTTGTGATCGTAAGGAGACCATCGGTGATTACCAGTAGAATGCGTCTTAGCTCGGTTCGTAGAACCTAAAAGAAGGCAGATGCTACAGTGATCCTGAACATTCCGGGTGTCATTCACCTTTTTGTTGGCCTTTTGGGCCCCATTTTGGGTGTTTTGCTGGGTATTCTTGTTTCCCCCAAGACCCTCATGGAAATTCTGATTGGCGGCGTCGGCGAGCCGCTCAACCTCTTCCCACAATTCCTTCGGGGTGAACGAAAACACCCAGTTCTTGGCCTTCAGGCGATGGCCATGGAAACTTACTCCCCTGTTGAGGACTTGGACAAACAAGTCCCGATCCTCGTGTTCATTCAACTTGATTTTCCACGTGTTTTCAGTGAATTTCACCTTGGAAAACGACGTGGGGGAACACTTTTGAAGTGCTTCCCTGACGGAAAACCTGTTGGCCGAGGCATCGAAGCCTTCGACCTCCGCCCACCAGGTCTTGACCTTTTCTTCGGACTGTCTGTTCCGAAGGGTGGCGGCAGTTTCTGAGGGGATCTTGTCAAAAAATTAGATTTTTCAGCTCGGCACTAGAAAATTTTTCGCCTGAATGTTCAGCTTCTTCCACTAAATTCCAGAAGCGCTGTCTTTTGTCTTGCACTTCGTGCAAGATTAATCGCGAGAATGAAGGAAAATTCTTCAACATCTGGTGGTAATGGTCCTCTGGCAGCCGGGATCCACGTACCTCCAACTGTTCCCACACCTCATCAAAGGTAAGGGGGGAACTTGTATCCTCACGATCACTCCAGGTCCGGAGCCATATGTTGGCCGGCGCTCCCTCAAGGCAGTCCAAGAGGGCCATCAGGAACTGATCATCTTGGAGTTTTTGAGTCTTAACCCACAGTTTAAATTCCCGTTGGAACTGAGGCCAACGTCGGGGGTTCCCATTATATTTCGGTTGCTTGGCAACCTGACGAAGTCGCAATGAAGTAGGATTTAGAAGCGAATCCAGCCCAACACCGGCCGTAATGGCAGACACCTTGGCAGCATCATTCGCCACACCAGCTCCGGCGAGGGTCTGGGCGAGCAACAGCTGGGCTAAGGCATTGGAATCAGCAGCAGGAGGGGCAGTACGGGAGGCAGTTCGCTTGGCATTCTGAGCCTCAGTCCTAGCCTTCGCCGTCCTACTCTCAGATCGAGAGATTTTAACCCTTTCCTTTAGCTTGGTCCTGCTGATCCTTGCATCGGTGGTCTTGGAGTCCACCAAAGGAGCAATTGAAAAAATTTCTGTCGCCTCCTCCGACGGTTCTGTTGCTTGTTCCACCGATGATGCGCCCTCAGACCGCATGTGCGTCTTGAGAAGATTTTTTATTCCCAGCGTTTCAATGATGAGGTGCATCTGATCTTTGAGCGTTTGGAGCTCAGCATCTCGCTGGAATCTGCAGGAGCAGTCGGCAGGACAGTACATACCGTGTCCTGAAGGGCCTG
This sequence comes from Eutreptiella sp. 'Long Island Sound 2002', assembly GCA_964036045.1. NCBI lineage: Eukaryota > Euglenozoa > Euglenophyceae > Eutreptiales > Eutreptiaceae > Eutreptiella > Eutreptiella sp. 'Long Island Sound 2002'. Next base: position 10,929,194 of record OZ038378.1, on the reverse strand, counting down.
AGCAGGCTGTCGGACCGCTGATCTCGGTGGTCCGCAGCCAGGAGTCCACTTGGGGAGCTCCTTCAGCCCTGATTTCCAGGCTTGCCTGCCTGGCCGCCTCTCAAATTCCTTCCTCAACCGCGGCGGCTAGATCGTCGCGGATGGAAACAGGGGGATGAGGGGCGGAGGGCCCGGGAACAAGTGCCGTGCCCTTCTCCTTCGGGAAGGGGCTTGCCTTCCAGATCTGCAAAAAAATGGCAAAAGAATCATCTTCTTGAGAACGCCCCCACATCCTGGTATTAGTTTCGTCCTGAAGGAGGAAAAAATATTCCATTAAAAAATCAGAGGCGATTCTTTCTTGTCCGATCAGCTTAGACGTGGCCAAGAGACAAAGGGCCTCAAGGGCCTCAAGGTTACGGGTCACTTCTGGGGACAAATGGTCGCCCCATTGTGCCCAAGAGGCTGGTCGATTATAGCTAGGTACCTCACCTGGACCACCCATCTCAATGTCGTCAATGTCGGCGTCCGTGGTCTCAAATGTTGGACATTGGTAAGGAATGTTGGTACCTGCCAGCTCCGTAAGGTCTACCGGAGCGTTGCCATCGTCGTAGGCCGGCTGATTCCAGCTGCTCGATGGCCAGTTTCGACTGGGATTGTGATAATTTGGGTCCCCACAGCTGCTGATTTGCGCCCTTCTTGGGCAGCTTGGACTTGCGCAAGGCATTCCTCTCAAGGCCTCGTTCGCGCAGCACCAAGGCAGTGTAATCGTTACTTCTCCAGAAGCGGCGGGGTCTACGGGGCCGTACTGGGGAGCGGACTGTGGTTGGGACGCCAAAGGAACAACATTCAGGTAGCCTCTGCTACCATGAAAGTGCTGCCCTGGGTCGTTGATGGTGCCGGAGGGCTCAGGGCCGGCAAGACCAGTGGGGCAGGCACGCGAGGAGTCGACCTGAACGCTGCTGTTGGGGGTAGAACCGGATACACGGACACCAACGGAGGCGAGAGCAGCAACAACTGAAGCAAGATCCATGCTGATTGTTATCCGGCAGAAAATCCCAGTCTATGAAGAAAATTGATGCGGATTATCCTAAGTACATCTGAGTGTCCATATCTGTCTGAAAAGATTTATATAAATCCGATTGTGAAAAATATTTGGCCGATCTGGCCCGCGAGCGCGCGTCAGCGGCAAATGGCGATTCCAGGTAAATGATCGGAACGCGGCGGATTTACGGAGAATGGACCGCGAAATCAGATCCGGCATAACAGAAATATATAGGTCTGATCCTGAGACTGAGCTGCGAGGCGGCGATTCCGCCGAAGCAAAGAAAATGACCAAAATGTAGCCAATCTAGGGCAGATCTGCTAAAATCTGAGCAGATGGGGGTTAGCCGCACTTACACTGAAGGAGGAGCTGCGGGATCAGATCCGGGAAGGACTGATCCGTACGGAGCAGGCCTGCCTCCAGTGGTTGGAGGATGAGGAGCGGGTGGACGCTCCGAACCAGAAGCTGGAGGACCTGTGGTCCATTCCACTGCCGCTGGACCGCGGTGAGTTGCGGGTCCGGGAGTGGAACCGGTATCTGCGGAAGTACCGCAGATGCCTCAAGCTGGTGGAAGACTGGAACGAGGCCAGTGAGATCCGCCACTTGCTGAAGGACGTCCTCCCCGGCAACTGGAAGAGGCGAGTGGAGGACGAGGAGAAGAAGCGCGCCAAGAAGCGGGTGGCGGTGAGGATCATGGCGGCGGAGGATACCCATGCGGGTATCATGGAGTTCTTCAGGAGGAATTTGGGCGAACTCAACCGGATGTTGGGACTGAAGAACGCCGTGTACGTGGAGGTGTTTGGAGACTCCATGGGGCAAAGGTTGCTGCGCCTCAACAACGTGGAGTGGAGGCGCGGGGAGCCGCTGAGGATGCAAGTCATCTTCGCCCGCATGAGCCTGGACGAGATCGTGAAGTACATCACGGTGGAGTTGAAGCTCAATGCGAAGAACGAGGCTCACGTGCAGGATCGACATGGTCATGGACAACGAGGCCACCGAGAAGACCGCCATCATCGGGAGATCCAGGAGGACACGGCCAACTCCGCGGAGGATGGTAGTGGAAGTGGCCAAGACCACTGGATCGGATCCCGGGAGGATCATGACGAGGCCCACTTCTTCGCGTTTGTGGCGCACAACGTGAGGAACCATGGGCAGGATCGGTCCAGATGGAGCCAGGTGGGACCCAAGAAGGGCAAAGAGCCAAGGAGGATCGGGAACCCACCGCTCTCGTTCCGAGAGTACAGGTCTCAGCCCGACGGGTGCTGGGTCTGTTATGGCAAGGGAAACAACCATGCACATGACCACCGTCAGTGCAAGGTGTATGAGGCGGACAAGAAGGCCTACTTCGCCGCCCACCCCGAAAAGAAGCCCAAGGAGCAGCGGATTTCCGATTGGAAGGCGAAGGGCGGAGACGGGGGAAAAGGCCAAGGCAAAGGCCAAGGAAAAGGCGGAGGAAGAGGCTATGGTGGTGGACCTGGCCAAGACCGACGAGTGAGGTCGATCGAGGAAGTTGCTGAGGACATGTTGAGGTCGTTGGAGGAACTCAAAGCCCAGCAACGTGGTGGACAAAGTCCTGGCGGATCGCAGCCGGAAGGGGCTGCGGGAAGTCAAGTCTAGAGGAGCCCCCACGGGAGTGGGACCTCGGAGGTCTCTCCTCCGAAAATCAGTGGAATCCCTGAGAAAGCAAAGGCACATCGGGTGCCGAAGAAGGCTCCGGAAGAGCCAAAACCACTGAGTTTCGCCACTCCCAACCCCTGGAGCGCCCTGCCAAGGGAAGTACATGTGGGTACGGGACATGGCAAGAAGGAAGGAGCGACCACGGAGAGCCCCGTGGACGGGCAGGACCAACCCAAGATCTACACCATCCGTGACCACACCCTTGAAGTCCTGATGCACCCGGACGTGCTAGAGATGCATGCCGTGAGAGTCGTCCATACACCACATGGCGACGAGCGGCAGTTGCACTTGAAAGTGCGAGTACGGTGTGGACGAGAGGAGAAGGTGGTGGATGTGTTAGTGGATACGGGTGCCCAGGTGAGCCTGGTCCGGAGAGGGTTGTTCAAGGAGGAATTCCTGCAGCCCAGCCGGAGACCGGTCCGCCTGAAGATCGCCAACGGAGAGATTATTGGTGGTGGCACCCATGAGGCCACTATCAGTATGGAATTCTGGGAGCATGAGCGCTTGAACCGCCCTGATCAGGCGAAGAGAAGCACTCTATCCGGAAACTTCTATGTGGCCGACATTACAGATTGGGATATGATCATGGGGTATGACTTCATGGTGGCAAACGCCATTGGAGCCCTTCCCCATCGTGCAACGCTGGTCCGGGAGGATGATGAATGCCTCACATGGCTGTCCACGGACTATGCATGCGGATCATCCCAATGGAATGCTAAGGAAGAGGATCGGATCGTCCAAGCGGTGCAAGCTGTGGGTGCCAAGTCCAGAGGAGACCGCGGAGTTCAGCTCACGGAGTATGGAATGGAGCCGCAAGTGTATGCCCGGATGATCCAGACGCTGGGAGCCGAAGCGCCCGAGACGGACGTCTTTGCTTCCCGGGATGCCCCACTTTTGCGGAAGTGTAGGAGGCATTGGCATCGAGGAGACTCAGCCTGGCACAGGCATTGGGGTATGAAGGAGTGGGGACCCATGTATTGGCATGGCTCCCTGGACAATACCAGACGTACGGTGGAGAAGATCATCGCGGATAGGGCGAAGGGGATCCTGGTCATAACCGGCATAGGATCCACCCCATGTCCGCTGGAGGGTCTCAAGTCGACGCTGGATTCCATCACCCTGAACGAGATGTCATTTCGGCCAGAGGAGGAGTTGTTCATCGACGCCAAGGGTGTATCAATGCCCTCCCCGGGTCAAGCGTGGGGTACCAAGGCTTTCCTGGTGGATGGGGCGCAAGCCCAGCCCACGGGTGATGAAGCATTCGTCCGTAGGGTGGAGGCGGTGCCCATGAAGGTCATGTTTGAGCCCAAGGAGGGGACGGATCAGCCAATTGATGGCATTGACGTCCTGTCCCACGCCGAGATCGACGACGTCGTCAACTACATGCGGATGGGGATGCACGACCGGGTGGCAGCCAAGAAGAGGCGAACCATGGTCACATCTCCGCATTGGTGGGATGACAAGAGGTTGGTTACCGGCAAGTACGAGAAGGACTAGTTCGTGGCGAGGGTCATGGATCACATCGCGGACCAATACAATGGTCCGGTTGGGTCGGACCCACCAACATGGGATTTCCCGAGAATGGGTGCCGATAGCGACAGTCACCAGCCCGAGGCCGCAAATTTCCGAAGATTATCGGTGGGAAGAGCTCCCCACGACGATGAAGACGGCATATCGGACGAGGAGAAGTCGGAATCGGACCCAGAAGAGGCCCATACCGCAGTGCGGTCGGTTGTATCTATACCGAAGCAAGCGGCTGAAGAGGCCCAGGAGAACCCGAAGGTCGCCGGTCTGAAGGAGAGGCTGATCAAGGCCTATCCGCGGCTATTCAGTGGCGTCGCCAACAAGAACCCTCCAGATCGTGGGAGGTTTGGTACAGCGAAGATCAAGCTGAAGCCGAACCCGAAGATCTATCGTCATCGGGGGTACCAACTTCAGGGCGATAGGGCCGAGGCCATGAAGAAGCTGTTGGCCGAGTTCATTGAGCGGGGATGGATCGAACCCTCCGACAGTGAGTGGGCCAGCCCAGCCTTCATCGTGCCCAAGAAGGAGAAGGGCGAGTGGAGGTTGGTGGTTGATTACAGAGGTTTGAACGAGCAGACCGAGCACGACTCGTACTTGCTTCCCCTGATCGACTCCATCCTCCAAAAGCAACAGAAAAAGCGGATTTTCAGGGTGTTTGACCTGAAACACGGTTACCACCAGATGCCGCTACACCCGGACTCCAGGCCCTGCACAGCGATGTCGACGCCGCTGGGGCCCATGCAGTGGAAAGTGGTGCCTATGGGTGCCAAGAATGGCAACGCCGCTTTCCAGCGCATGATGGAGGACCTACTCGGTCCTGTCCGGGACTGTGCCGATCCCTTCGTGGATGACATCATCATCGGGTCCGGCACGGAGAACATGACTGAGGACGAGCTCATCAACGCGCATGAGAAGGATCTGCGCCGAATGCTCAGCGAGTTGGACAAGCACAACATGGTGTGCAAGCCCACCAAAGCCACACTCTTCCTGAAGGAATTGGAGTTCGCGGGACACGTAGTTGGTCACGGGCAACGCCGTCCCATGCCTGGGAAGCTGGCGTCCCTGCACCACTGGGAGAAGCCCCAGACCATCAGCGAACTCCGGTCCTTCATGGGGTTCTGCAATTACTATTCGGGCTATGTCCGGATGTATGCAGAACTCTCGGGGCCGCTGCACAAGATGCTGCAGGTGGGTAAGTTCGATGGCCGGAAGGGGAGCAAGAAGAAGCTTGCCTGGACCCCTGAGGCTGAGGATGCGTTCAACCGCCTGAAGGAGCAACTCCTGGGGCAGTTGGGGCTGTTCCTGGTGGACTCGGACAAGGGATTCGTGCTACGGACAGACGCCTCGGACTATGCCGTGGGGGCAGTCCTCGAGCAATTCCGGGACGACGGGACTCATGTTCCCGTGGCGTTTTGGAGCAGGATCCTGGCCGAGGGCCAACGCCGAACATGGACCGCGAGGGAGAAGGAGACATACGCCATTGTATCTGCGCTCAGGAAGTGGTCTGGCCACATCGGACTGCAGCCGGTGGTGGTTTGCACGGACCACCAGTCCCTACAGAGCTGGCACAAGGAGCATGTCGACACCCCCTCAGGACCAGCGGCTAGGAGAGCCCGATGGCACGAGACGTTCGCCAAGTTCGACCTCAGCGTCGTGTACGTCCCGGGGAAGGACAACATTGTGGCAGATTGCCTCAGTCGCTGGGCCTACCCCGCGGGCAAGGCTTGGATGGACATATCCAGCCATGGAGACGCCGAGGAGACCGAGGAGGCCAAGCGCATCATCGAGATGGAGAAGGCCATGGAGCAAGAGGGGGTCAAGTGCTTTGTGGTGATGGCAAACCGTACGGACCTGGCCAAGTTCCGGGGCGCCCGCGTCCAAGCTATTCGAGAGGAAACCCTCGAGCAATGGATGGTGGCCCCTGTAGAGCTAGTCAGGTCGGTGCTCACAGAGGTCTGGTCGGATGACTACGCGGCATCCGAGCACTGGAGCAAGTACTGGAATGCCGTGAGTGCCCCGTCGGACGACGAGTGGCCTGAAGGCTTGACCGAGGATGGGGACAAGTTGTTCCTCAAGGACAAGCTGCTGGTCCCCGAGAACCGAGTGGAGGAGCTCATTGACCACTGGCACAACGCCCAGCTCATGCACCCTGGCCGAGACAAGATGCAGCAGGACCTGGAGTGGCGTTTCAAGTTCCCTGCGGGGTACTACGCCGTCCTGGATAGGTACTGCAGCGACTGTGCCGTGTTTCGGGCCACGAAGAGCCCCAACCACTCCACAGCGGGCAACCCGGTGTATACGGCTATACCGGAGGCCCCTATGCGGTCCGTGGCCATGGATGTGTTCGCCATGCCTGAGGTCACCGTGGAAGGAGAGACCTATGACTGTGTCATCCTGGCGGTGGACAGGCACAGCGGATATATCGTGGCAGTCCCGGGCAAGAAGTCCAAGGAGAAGGACAAGAAGGACAAGCATGGAGTGGGGCTGCAGGCCAAGACCGTCGCTAATGCCATGATCAGGCATTGGCTGACGATTTTTGATGTCCCGGCTGTCATCTGCAGCGATCGGGGCAGTCAGTTTGTGGGGACGTGGTTCAAGACGATGTGCAAGCCTATGGGTATTCGGCACGCCAAGACCGTTGCGTACCACAGCCGGTCGAATGGCCGAGCTGAGGTGGCCGGGCGGCAGATGTTCGAGAAGTTCCGCCAGCTGCACATCGACGAACCGGGCCGGAACTGGTACAATTCGCTGTGGAGAGTGCTCCAAGCGTACCATGACCTTCCGGGACCCACTGGACTGTCGCCCCATCGTATCCTGTTCCTACGGGATCCAGTGTCACGCACTCTCCCGTGGTTGAACCATGGCAAAGTGGCCCGGGATGCGAACGCTATGATGGCTGAGGCGGACGACACGGTGGCCAAGGTGTGCAAGGCACTACAGGACGAGCATGACAAGAGGGCCAAGTACTTCAAGCAGGGAAGAGTCCAGAAGTATGCTCTCCAAGACACCGTGTGGGTGGAGCGGCACCACAAGGATGTCCTGTCCATGCATCGGCAGGCATCTTGGTATGTGCCGGGGGTAATCGTGCGGAAGGTCGGGCAGGATGTGTATGCGTTTCGTGTGGGGGATAACAAGATCCTGGACCGCGACCATACCCAGCTTCGTCCCCGAGCACCAGACCCCAGCGGACGTCCCGTCACCTTCGAGTTCACGGCCGGCGATGTGGACTCGGACGACGAGGGTGAGGACGACGATTTCACTGCGGAGAAGATCCTGGCGGACAAGCCGGACCTGGGGACGCCTGGGGGGAGGCTTTATAAAGTCCGTTGGAAGGGATTCGCCGCCTCCAGAGATTCGTGGGAACCTCCGAGCAGTTTTGTGCCGAGGTACACCACGGTCTGGATGGACTACCTAAAGAGAAAGAATATTTCTTTGGATGTCAAGGACGTGTTGGTCCATTTGGTTGCTGCTGTAGCACCGTAATGGATCCCCCCTTGGCATTTTGTTTGTTTCTGTGATTGAGGAGACGGGTGAGGGCGTTCATCCGGGGATTTTTCGGCCTTGATTGGCCATATACCCCCTTCACTCGATCTCCACATATATATTTCATTGTGGTATACTTATTTAGGTCGACCGACGACGTTTCTCTATCTTTGATCCCCTTGGTCCATGTTGTAGATCAAGAGGAGACCGGATATGGCGTAGGGCACCGATTGTCAGTGTCCTCACCCCTCCCATGGGGCATGGGGGACGCCTACGACGTGTGTGGGGCCTCCATGTGTCCTTGGGACATAGAGGGGGGGGTTGGAGCCCATTGGGGTCCTCCCGTCCTCTGTTCAATGACTTCCGAGCGGTAACAACGCTCTGAGAAGGGGGGTGAAGCCGGTTCGGACCCCCGTGGCCATCTTGAGGTCACTTGGGGTGTGTATCTATGTGCCGGCAAGCCGCCATTGGCTGATATCATACTCTCCCGTCCACCTGAACTAACCCGATGTGATAGTGTGATAGGTTTGGCCATTCCGGCTATGAGCGGCCATATTCAGTACCGAGGCGCCGCCAGCGGAGATTTATATATCAGAATATCAGGAATCAACAGGGTTTTATTATCATGATGTTTCCGTAATTTTTCAGCCTTTCGTTCTGATGGTCAATGTATCGGCGACCGTCAGTTGGCTCGCGACTTTGCGTTAACCGATTGGTTAACTGTTATTTCCAGATATTTTGGCGGATACTCCGTTGAAGGGTCAGATTTCATCAGCAAAGGGTTCGTTGCTTCCGCAATTTTCTAAATAAGCACTCGAAATTTTAATCTGAATTTTTCGCGATGTCGAAATTGGATTTTCGACTTCGACATCGCCGCACTTGATTTGGACTTCTTCGAGTGGTCATACTCCTTTCCCTATGCCCGAATCAGGTTTCCCTTATACTTGCCACCCATTTGACTTGGAGATATAAGGGAAACAAAAGTGAATGGTGGGACCACTTTGAAGGACCATATCTACGCGCGAGTGTGAGGAAAGAGAATAAGGAAGGTTGGGTTGCAAGTGCCTTAGTCTCAGCTTAATTTAGGAAGCATCAAACGCCTTTGGTGTGTACACATGCCCGGTACAGCAAGGGATAATGGTCAAGAGGGTATAAAGTGATATATAACTCTTGGACCGTGCAACCGAATATTTTCTTGCGACTTTCGAGTGTACCGCATGAGTGTTGGGGTTGCATAGATACTTTCTTTGGGTTCCTACGTATTTTTAACGTGAAGTTATGTCCATGGAGGGACATGGCATATCATGGTGGGAGCCATATTTTGAGGGTATGTGTTATATGCATGGTATATGTCTTGATATGCTCACGCCCGTGTTATATATCTTCGTGTGGCCGAAGAGATGGGGAGCCATACGTGACAAGGGTTTTGCCCATGTCTCAATTGTGGAATTCAAAGCGCTAGACCAAGTCTACCGCGTATGTATTGCTCATGGTATGTTTGGCAAAGAGATCCATGAGTGCACTCCCATTTTCATGGGGCATGTAGATATGAGTGGCGAAGGTATCTCCATGCGCCTGATTGGGGATCCAAGTGGGGGAATTGTTCGTAAATGGTTGCAATCATTTGTGTATTGAACCATGAGCGGATATCATGGGTGAGCATAGAGATATAACATCATGACAACTTTGTATTTGGTCATATTTTCATGTTTGTGACCTCAATTTTTGCTCATTTTTGCGTTTTGTGTACTTACCTGGTCGGCAAACAGCAAGAAGCCTATGGAGAGTCGAACCATGGTATGTTGTTCATATGTTGGCATATGCGTTGGGGTTGAACACCACCATATGCCAGATCGCGTACTCCATTTGGCTTGGCGCACGAAGGATCACAAGAATTGGTCTCAAGATCATGGGCTGACTTCGGCAGTGCGTGGCGCCCATATCCGAAGGGGTTTCGAGGGTAAAATGGGGATGTACATGGGCATTGACCTTTGGTCTCTGTCCTCCATGAATAGTAGACTTCGATTACATGCATGCTTTGAGCCTTCGGATGAGTGGTAAATTCAATTTTGAGTATATATTTGATATATGGCCAATATGGTGTGAATTGGCAGTTTTTTGGCATGTTATGAGTTCAAACTCATGGGGCATATCTCCAAGCCCAATCGACTCCAAGTCCAACCAAGGGTATGTCAGGGTGGGGCATGGTCCTGAGCGCCACTCTAGGCCATGACACGCCACCTCCCCTATTGGGCTAGGATTTAGAGGCTTGGGAGTGAACACATTTTTGGGGTTTGTGTAGTGACTTGTGACACATGGCATTCAGCCATCTCATTTGACTGGGTTCAGGGCAACATGTTGGTGAGTCAAGGGAAGGTCTTGAGTCCAGGGAATGAGGGGTCTATGGCTGTGAATGTGTATGTTTACCTCTTTCCCCAACTTTGCTTTATTTGTGTTCATATGCCAATTTCAGGGCTTTCTTCCTTGGTGCAATTCTTGTACATGCCCGCCATCGTGAGACAATCGGTGTGCTGAACGGAAGCCCGCAGCCTGATTTGGATTGTGAATTGGGTTATTGCTGTATTTGTGGGATCTGGTTGCTGTTCAGGGTTGAAGGAGGATTGTATTTTCTATTTTCTATATTCTTGGATTTCGACCCTGGAAATTGAGGAATGCAATCGTTGATCCGGAGTAAATCAGCAGGGGTTACAGGCGGAAGGGGCACAGCGGGGGCCGGTCCTGGTAGGGACCTTCTTTACCTGTACCGGCACCGGCACCCACAGGTCACCAAGGAAAGCACGCACACACACCCGATGCCCAACCCCGCACCCGCGTCCTCATTACTCACAGGACCCAGCATCCGACGCCCGCCCCCGCCGCCCAGGGCCCCCGCCGTCCCCCACAGCCCTCTCCTGCAGCCTCCAACTCCACAACCTCCACCACCACAACCACCTCATCTGCCACCACCACCACGTGCTCGTGCAGCATGCCACCCCCCAGGCCCCGGGGGAAACCTCTCAAACGGACCCGCAAACCCGTCCCAACCGAGAACAACCCCGCCGCCGCAAAGGCCGACGCCCCAACGAAGCCCGCGCCCGCAGCCCGGCCAAAACCCAAGACTGCCGCCAAGCAAAGACCCAAACCCGTTGGCGCACCACGACCTCAACCCGCAGACAAACCCAAGCCCAAGCCGAAGCCCGGGGCCACGACGGCAGCGCGAGCCCGACCCCCCGAGGACGTCCTCTACGACATCCGGCCCCAGCCATCCCAGGCCCGGCAGCAGCAGCGCCCAGCACGGCGCCCTGCCACCGTCACCGACGCCGCTGCCACCACCTTCATGGCGCAGGGCGCCGCGGCCGGGGCGCGACGCGCTTCGTCCCGCCACCCCTCAAAGCCCGCGTCCCAGGCCCACGGACCACCCCCGACCAGACCAGAACAGCGCCAGGGTCGACCAGCAGCATCCCGCTCCCCTACCAACCCTCGATGTCAGCCCACATCCAGCAGATGCCCCGCTACCGCCGCCACTGTGAGTCCCAACCCAATCCCGAGGCGGAGACCGTGCGCGCGTACCCAGGAGTCCACATCCGCGCACGTCCCCACACCCCACGCACCCCCACGGCACAGGACTACGAGGAATCCCCCGGGCCCGCCACCGCAACCAATCCCCACGACCCCATCACACCCACCCACGCCCACTCCTCCGCCCAAAGGCACGGCCCTGCCAGGGGACAGTGGGGGCAGCGCTGGACCCAGACGCAGCTCTGAAAGCTGCGAAAGTGGGCCCGGGCAGAGCCCTCCCTCAAGGGCCTGGTCCACCGGCCCCGCAAGGGGTCGGCGGAGAACCGCCGCCTCCAGCCGGCGGGGGGGTGGATGCCACAGGCCGCGTGGGAAGCCATGCTGGCCGATGAGCTCCACCCCCAGGGAGTCCACCCCCGCAACCTCCCCACGCCCCAGGACCACACGTATGTCCTCAGGCGCCTGCGGAAGACCCTCCAGGAGACGCGACGAGAGGGCAGACGCCTGTGGGACATCACCTCAAGCCCAACCCCGCGCAGAAAACCCCCTCGCCACCCCACAAGCGTCAACGCACCGACACCGGCAGCACCCGCAGCACCCCGGGAGCCCTGGGCGCCACACAGCACGACGCGCCTGACCCCCCGGCCAGCAACGCCACCACCTAACCCCGATACCCAGCGAGCCACCGCCGCGGGGCGCCATCCCCTTCCAGAAGACACCAAGCGAACCGGAAGCCGATGGATGCCAACGCGCACGCCAACGGGCACCGCTACGCCCCACGGCGCCGAACCCAAGCCCGCAGCCGTCAAAACCACCTAACCCAGCCGAAGCCCCAACACGAGTGGAACCCGAGCCGCACCCCGTAACCTCTAACCCTTGACTCCTAACCAAGCCCGCCGATAGAGCAACGTACCCACAACCCACACCCACAGCCCACACAGCCGCCTAACCAGCCAGCACCAAAAGCAAAGAGGCAACTAACCAATCCCACCCTGACCCGTGCCCGTGTACATCAAGACGCCCCAGCCACACCCCTGGGGCGCGGCCGCCACCAAAGCAACAGCGACACACACCGGAGAACACAATACTATTGCACCACTGCACCAGTTGCCCATGCCTGTGCCTGCAGTGTGCACGCGCCCCCTTTTCTATTTTAGACAAAACAAACGAAAACAAAAAGGCAAGACAAATACAGAGCAAAAAAAAAAACGAACAGAAAAGAAAATTAGGGGGGGGTGGAAGAGGGACACAACCACCAACAGCACACGCACAGCGCACACAGCGCGCACACCGGTGAACACGCGCCACATGGGCCAGGACACCGCACACGCACATGCACCGAGGGCAGCAAAGGGACAGGACACCACGGTCTACACCCCCAGGGTGGGACGCACTGGGGCGACCCAGCCAACTCACCGGGCCGGTGGCAGGAGCAGTACTGCAAGGCCGCTGGTCTGAGCCCGGCCAGGCTGCATCGGAGACGATGGCAAACGTCGCCCGGAGCCATGGAAGCAACTGATGACAGGCGTGCCGGCACACAGCCCAGGAGGGGGTCGCCTGCCAAGCAGCGGGGCTCCGGAAACTTGAACCACAGGGGTGAGGCGGTCGTACCGTAGACTCGCGGGAGCAATACACCCTGTGGTGAGAGATTCTCCACACGGCTGGGCAGCCCCGAGAGCTGCCGCCCACAGGAGGGGGCATGTGACCCTACCCACGGACACATGTGGGGACACCCTCCCATCCGGGACACCTGGACCAGGTGGCCGCGACAATGCCTTCCCAAGCACCTGCGGGAGCGGCTTAAGAGGCACCTGACCTAGAGCAGTGGGAGGGACAGGACGTCCCCTTGGTAAGACCTTCTTCCTGCATTGTCAAAGCAGGCATCCCAAGCTTCCGAAGATACCTACCTACCTACCTTCTGGTATACATTTCGACAAACCACCTCTGTTACGGCCCCTTAGAGTGGCTGTTTGCCGATGCATTAGTAAAGGATGGTTTTGTGCAACATTGCCACCCCTTTGGAGACCTTTGTCAAATGGCAAATGGCAAAAATGCTGACACGGTTTGAAGCACACAACCACTCCTATTGCCTATGCCATAGGATGACCTTTGTGTGCTAGAATGCCATGCATATCCTGCTGATCCCTGACACACACAGCACAAGAATCACACAGAACAATACTGGTGCATCCATTCAGTTCCGGTGTAATACGGTAGTAAATAACCCCAAATTTGCCAATCCTGCAACTGGTTCAATCTGAACAATAATCTCCAGTAATGGGCCGTATTTCCCAAAAACCTATGTTTTCTTGGTGTACTTGGCAGAGAACACAAACCCCCAGATCCCTGGTAGCACTTCTCAAGTCTTGAATTAGTGGAATCTTGAATATGCTCTCACGGAGTGATTCTTTTGCAATCCTGCAACATAGGTTTCAAACCTATAAAAGTAGAAGCAGAAATATCATTCAAACTGAGTCAAGAATTGGGTATCATGCAGAATTGCACATGCACACATGGGTTTTCCATATAGGCAAATCCTAATGTGTGCCCACAAAATCACACCTATGCACTCTTGCACATACAAAATGCAACCACTTTACTATGTAGGGCCCTACACTGAATTCTTCATAGCTAAAAGGCTAAATCAGTGTTATGGGGGCAATGCCGAACCCATTGCACTCCCCTCCCAAGCCTGAACATGGGTGTTCCGCCATGTTTGGGCTGAAAATGTACAAACATGGGTTTGGTGTTGTCCCATGGGCCGCCATAGTATAGGGGAAAAGGCCTTTAAGCACCTGATTTCTACTAAAATCAGTATGTGAGTCTCTGTACTAGTCCAAGTCCTCCTTGATGTCTTGTCCTAGAATTACTCCAATGCTTACCCAAAGCCAAACAGATCAGTGGACGAGCACCAAAGCCATTTCGAACATAACAGGAACCTATGCAGTGACAGAAAATTTTTGTATTTTGGAATGAAACTTCCACAATCGAAACTGCACTGCACAGCGCTAAATCTCATGATCATCGCTAAATAACACAAAATGCTCAGGCGACTTCCGTCCCTGCATGCTGGCGGCTACACTCCCCTCCCAAGCCCATAAAATCCCTTTTTGGGGCTGAAAAACTGGATACCAGCCCCAGCAGGCCTATGGCTCTATGATTTGGAAGCTGCCTGAGGGAGTTGCCACAGCCGTCTGCTGAGCCTATCTGTACCGAGCTCCAAGAACTACAAACCTGTCATCTCATTGCCCTGGCATTGAATCACAGCACTGTCCTGTAACTCTGACTGCCTGCCTGTGCACAGAAGGGGGGGGGGGGGGGGACGTCAGTACAACGCGTATACCACCGGTTCCACTGGTTTTTTTTTTGTTGTTGACATTGGGGATCCATTGTTTCTCAGAAGTTTACTGTACAACATTCAGTGGGCTCGAACATACAAATGCAAATCGCTGTGCACCACAACCCAATGTCCTCAAACAAACAGACATGAATGCTAATATACAAAGCCCATTCACTGAAGTCATATATGAGTTAGATTACTTCTGAGATTCGTTCTCTGGATCCTTCATTTGTCTTTATTGATGCTGATTGGACTCCTGAGAAGCAGTCCAGAGTGATGTTTCATTCGTGAAACCCGAAAAATGGTGGCATACCATAAAACTGACATCGATCACTGAGCTGTCTGCATTGAATCGAATTCATTGCACCTGAAAGACAGGAGTACAAATAAACAGGGTGAGGGGGATGCATCATACATTCAAGACATACAAACTACATCATCAACTGTGAGATGGAGCCCCTTCTTTTGTTTGAAGGCATGCCAGTCTTTGTTGAGTTCATTCATGAAGCTACTGGCAGGCTCCCACGTGGGACGTGTATGACCTCGCCACTTCACTTTCCACCTACAAGCACCATTGGAAAAACCCTGGTAGCCAAAAATTTCTCTGGCACCCAGTGCTGTACCACAGGGGGGGCGACGTCCTCCTTGGAAAAGTAATTGAAAGGATGTGCAGAATCTGGTGCACCATACGGATGCATGTAATGCTTCAATCTACTGGTAGACAATGTCTGATCCCCTTGAGGGGTATTCACCACCACTCTCGAAGCAGAAATGACCCTCTCCACCTCACAGGGACCCTGCCACAGCCTATCTAACTTAGATTGGCCTGGGAGGTTGTTCACCCACACCTTGTCCCCTGGAAGCAAGTTCAGCGTCGGGAATTTCTAAAGAAACTTATTCCGCTGTGCGGCATGAATCTTTTTCAATTTTTTCTGCACCTCCCTTCGTTCCTTCTCCAAACGGGAGAAAAATGTCAGGGCGTCTTCCGCACAGTCATCCTGGTCCGGTGGACAGTCCCCGAAACCAATGGGGTCACGCCCAAACACCAGTCTGTGAGGGCTGTAGGGACTGTGAATGCCAGGCAGGTCATTCACTGCCCAAACTGCCAGCAGTAGCGCATTCACCCACAGCGCCTTTCGCTGCTCCAAATACAGGCGGAGCGAATTTACTGCCGCCTTGACTGCATTTTCGGCCCTCCCATTACTCGAAGGCCCATATATAACACCCCTGTGGGTCTCAATCCCCATTTTCTCACACAAACTGTGAAAGAAATCACTGGTAATGACATTGTCATTGTCACTCACGATTTCTTTCGGCACGCCAGTGAAGAACAAGCAGCGTTGCAAAAACAAATCTGCCGCTGCTTTGGCATCCAGGCCCTCGGCCCTGCATGGCACCGCAGTCAAATAACCTGTCAGCCTGTCTACAATTACCATACACTGGTCATACACCTGTCCGGCCGAAGTAACCTCCGGTGGTGATACAAAATCAATGGCAAGCGATGCAAAGGGATACTGGGGGACAGGGAAAAAATGACATTCATCAAAGCGTGCAGGGCCTGTTTTACACGTTTGACAAACAGGACATCGTTGAACCAATTCAGTGACCTTTTCTTCAAAACACTCGGCCGGAAGGTGAAATAAAATTTTCTGCGGACAAACTCTATCAGTTTGTCCCTACCTGGATGGACGTACTGATGCATGGCAGTCAGAACCTTATCCGTTAATGAAAACGGAACCACGATTTTGCCATGGTGTCGCAGCTTCCCCTGAAAAAGCGAAAAACCTTCAACGGCCTGACCCTGTGACAATTTGTCAAAAATGGTGGGAAAAATGCGGTCACTCTGGTATTCATTGTCCCACTTGCCAAACAAACATTTAGTGAGTGGCTCCTGCGTCAGCGCTGCAAGCTGAAACGGGTCCAGCCCACTCTCAGCACAACATAAATTATGGATGATGCGCTCAACGCGCTTCTCGTGATTCACAGAATCCCCACTGGAGCTCCGCAGGGGTGATTGACTGTCACTGAACAACGACCGCAAGCGGGTATCCATCTGATGTCTCATTGTAGCTTCCCTGAGCTCTGTCGAGACGTCCTGATCCTGAACCTGAGGCACCAACTGTTCACTGCGTACCTGACGCAATAACCTCGCACTGTCCTGCAAAAGACGTTCCCTTCGATTTGTGATAACCCACTTCTGACGTCCGTCGTTCGGTGAGAGGAGGTGCAGTGATTTGGAGCCCCGCTCCAACACTTGCATACAATCAGCGAAAGGTGGATGCTCACGCAAGGCCTGATTTTCCTGCTCCCTGACCTCCACCTCAGTCCTTTCCCATGCAGCCGCATCATTTTCTGACCCATGTATGCTACTATCAGGGGCCGCAGTGTTGGCAGGGTACGCCCAACGGGAGAGCACGTCAGGAACAATGTGCCCCGCACCCGGAGTGTACCTCACCTCCACTAGGGGATATCTCGATAGAAATTCATGCCAACGACCGCGACGGCCAAGTGGACCACTGACCGTCAACAAATCGTCGTGGTACCACTTCTCCAGCGTACGATGGTCAGTCAGAATTTCTACCTCAGTTCCCATCCCTATCCATGACTGATGCTTATGCAAGGTGGAGATGATGCCATACATCACCTTTTCTCGCGTACTCCAACCCCTTTGTGCCCGCGCGGTACCATCACCTTGATCCCCTGCCAACTTTCTGGAATAGAATGCTACGGGCCTGAGCTGATTTTTGGAGTCATACTGCTCCAACGCTGCTCCTACCGCATAGTCACTCGCATCAACCCTTATAATAAATGTTTTGTTAACATCCGCAATATCTAGGATCACATCCTTACTCATGCCACGTATGATTTGGGAGAAAGCACGCTTCATCTCCCTGGTCAAAACAATCTTATGTCGCTGTGAGGAGCGTCCCTTATCCTTTGCCGTCGGTTCTGGTAATTTCCGCAGGGCCTCAGACAAATCCCGGCATATTTTGCGTAATTACGCATATAAATTGCGTACCATTGGGTTAAACCCAAAAAACGTTTCAAGTGTTTGGGAGTCCGTATGTCCTCCCATCGCCATTTCTCAATGGCTGCCCGTTTTTCAGGGCTGGACATTCTCTGTCCATTACACAAAATATGCCCGCAGAATTTGACCTTCCGGACAAAAAGGTGCATCTTGGTCTTCTTCACTGTCAGTTTGTATTTTCTAAACATTGTGAAGACCTCCCGTAACTGTATATCATGTTGTTTATATACTGTACCATCCACTTGTCCTGTATCAATATTTGTGGGTGTGCCCTTTAAAACATCATCAATGTAGGGCTTCAGTTTAATGGAATCCAAACAATAGGAAACCGTTCTCTGATATTGGGAGGGGGAAGTTTTTAAGCCCATTGGCAAAACCTGCCATTCAAACACCCCCCAAGGCGTCGTAAAACTTGTCAGATGCCTACTGTCTGGCGACAGTGGCATCTGGTGGAACCCATCTTCTAAGTCGAAAATGCTCCACAGGGCATTCTTCCCCTCCTCCACTATGCGATCCTCTATTATTGGGATCTGATATGTAATATTTTCTATGTTGTCATTCAGGTGCCTGTAATCTATCACGAGCCTCCATTTTCCCCCCGGCTTAGGAACCACAAAGGCTCTGGCAATCCACAGACGATTACCTTCCACTTCTTTGATCATCCCCCGATCAGAAAATTTATCAAGCAGTGCCTTAAAGGCAGCTGCTCGTACCCCCAGGCACCGGAATGGCTGCACTGACTTGGGCTCAGCACCCTGTTTCAGTGTTATAGTGGCCTCCGTATAAGGACCACGTGCCTTATTTTCGATATCCTCAGGAGTAAGGGACATGAATTTCAGGACGTCCTCAAACTCCTTTTGCAAAGCCTCCCTGTAACCTGAACAATTGGGATCAGTCATGCCCGCCTCAATCACAGAGCGAATAGACCGTCCATGGATGCCGGTTCGCAACTGCCCTGGTGGCGTATCCTGCAGGATCACTGACCTAACCTTTCAGAATTTTTTTGTACGCGCTGGCGAACCTGTCTCAGGGCCTTCATCAGAACTGGACACAGCATCAGTATTAAACTGGGACAGGCGATCACGCTCTGTCCTGGTAAGCAGTCTGCGCCGCATCCTGCGGGGCAGGTGTCTCAAATCAGAACATGAGGCTGCAGCCTCCTGACACTGTTGTAGACCAGCGATCACTTCGGGCTCTGCTGTACTCACAGTACCCTGTATGGACTGTTGCACACCTTGGTTTTCAGATTCAGACGGCGCTTCGGATGTGATCGCTTGCTCTCCACTGCAGTCGATGTCACTGCAAGATGGGGAGCACACACCAGCAGTTTTGCCGTGTCCCTTACCTGACTGACGGGACAAGCGTCGTTTCATTTGCCTACATTGCTGTCGTTCCCCAGGCGCTACTCCCCTCCCAGACTCGTCCAGGGAGTGCGCCTCTGCAGACTGTGTATTTACAGATTGGACACCTGGTTCATCAGGGTCCTGCAGGTGCTCAGGTGGGGGCTTGGTAGGGGTCATGTGGCAGGGGGGGGGGGGTCCACGCTCTCTGGATCACCTGAGAACTCGTCCTCCTGGACTCCCGCCCATCTGTCCATCCCTGCATCCATGTTCAGGGCAGCCAACGCATCAAACAAGACGACACGGGTCGCCCATGGTGGCTTAGCCCCCTGATATATAGGCATCTCTGGGGGGCAATCCCACCAGTCAATCACCACCTCGCCAACACTGCAAAAGTGTGGCATGTTTTTCCACACGGGGAGCACAAGAATACCCTTGGCTCCATCTAGCAGTATCTTCTCTACCGTGTCCTTTAACTCTTCAGGCCGCGGGTGCAAAAATAAACATTTGCCAGTCCATGGCTGACCCATGGCACGATCTCCATTCTGTGCAAACACGTCAGAAAAATCTGTCACCACCTGTGGGTCCTCACCATTTGTCTTGTGTGCCCACTGTATAAACTGACGCTGTGCTGAGGGTAGGAGCGACAAGTGATTTTCAACTTTCTTCCTATGCGCTGAGCGCCTGATTTGCAGTCGTTCGCTTGCCGCGGTAGGGGCTGCAGGAACCCGTGAAAGCTTCCACACCTGAGCATTTGAACACCCGGCCGGCGTGTCCTCGGGCGCGACGGTCTCCGAGTTCTGGTTACCCCACCCCCTTGTGAGTCCCCAACCTCCTGCAAAGCAATCGAGTGGTACCTGAAATCCTGACTTCTGTTGGACTCCTCGGACGATTCTCTTGTCTGAACTGGCGGGAGGCACCCTGCAGTTACAAGCAGGCAATTGCACCTCACCAATCTCCAGCTCTTCTGAGTCCGTCAATATTTCGTGTGAACGCACTTGATCATGTGTCATGCCATGACATACAGGTATCATGCATATAGGACGCGAGGCCTGCTCATTTTCCCCTTTGTGACAGCACGTGCACGCACTGTGCGCCGCCACTTGGTTCGCCGAGCATCCCACGTCCCTTTGCACCTGCTCAACGCCGGTGCTCCCAAACCCTGCAGCCCCTCGCCGTGACGGAGGTAATTCAGCAACCTCCTGTATTTCAGGTTGGGCTACAGGTTTAAAAAGAAGTGGCGCAATGCGGTCTCCCACTGAGACCATATATTTCTCGGTACCGTTATTCACCAAAAGAGCACCAATGTTCCCTCGGAAATCAGAATCAATGACGCCAGCCGCGACGTCAATACACTTATTCTTAGCAAGGCCCGACCTGGGCTGCAGCTGAGCATAGAACCCAGCTGGAATTAACAATGCGATATCCAGCTGCACCGCACGCCGACAGCCAGGCCGAATTTCTGAAGGATGTGCTGCATACACATCGAAACCTGCTGCCCCTGCTGATCCATGCGTGGGTACCTGCCCATGCTTCGTGAGCATTGGAACCTGCACCTGTAGGTCGCCCACAGCACTCTGGTCAGACTGTCCAGCGATCTGAGTTGCGCAGACCGGCTGACCCCTGCCTTCCCCATGGAGGGGGGTATTCTGTGCCGAAGTGTGCAAACAGAGACCTTGGTCGGACTGGTGCCCACGCGACCGGTCACTGAATGGTTCCTTCGACTCGCGTTCCATCTTCCGTACCTGAATGGAAGCAACAGAGCCATTGACACACTGCACTCTCTGGCATATCATTCTTGAGGGCTGCACGTCAATACACTCCATCGGCAGAACACAGTGTTTCACTGTGTCCACGGTGAGCCCATACACCACTGAAAAGGGATAACCCAGGATCAACTCAGGGGTAAAGTCCGCTGAGTAAAGCCACGCATCCGTGCACACACACTGCAGAGGACCCAGATAATGACACACAGGCAAAGAAATATTCACTTGCGCGCCCTCGGTCCCGCCTGGCACCGGTTGTGACCCCACAGCACTGAGGGCAAGGGGCCTCCTGGCTGGTCTCAGTGAACCCTCAGGGAAGGCACTGCGCTTCCCCACAGCAAAAACCTCACAACCCATGTCAATTAATGCACGTATGCGTTTATCCCCATATTCACCAAAGTCCACGTCCACTTCTATCCACAGCTCACGTCGTTCCCTTGATTTTACCCGTCTCCCAAAACGGCGGCGCAATCTCAGGATGCCCTCCCTGCAGTCAACCAATTTAATTTGTGACTGCTGCGCCAAATCACCCGGGAACTGAGCCTCAAGCAGGGACTTACATTTAGCAGAGATTGCCCCATGATCTCCACCCCCTTACGGGTCTTTCTTATCTTTAGACTTTCGCCATTTCTGCCTCAACTCTGGATGCGCTGTAAAGCAAGACGCCTCGGTATGATTAGTCTTGCCACAGTGCTTACACGGGGGGTATGGCCCCTTCTTGGCCTCGGGTGTATTCTTCTCCTGTTTACCCCGCGCCGTGTCCTTACGGAAGGAATTCTGCTCAGATTTCACACCCAGGTGATCCCCACCACACCAAATGCACTTTTGGTCCTTCAAACACTGCATAATCGTCTTGTGTGGAACTTGTTTTTGTTTCTTCCAACTTTTTGGCCAATGTGTTTTATCCACCATCCAACACGATCCCTTGTGCGCCTTACCACACGTGGTGCATCTGGGGGGTTCGGATTGTGAGCGTCCCTTACCACCTTGCTGTCGCGGTCGTCCTTTCCCACTCCCACGATCATCATTGTTCACTGGTCTCCGACCCCTGAGGTTCCCAATAGTTTCATCATCCATGTGTTCTGTCCCAACGCCAGACCCATATCGCTTAGCCAATACCTCCGCACGCCTACGCAACACCAATTTATGGAGAATGAATGAATGTGCTTCCTGAAAGGTGGACTCACCATACATGGCTTCCACCTCCAACAAGTCACTCACCTCTTTCGGAAAGCATTTAGCCCTGGCCAGAGCATCCATACAGGTCTTCTTGGCCGTTTGGGCAGAAATCGTACCAACAGTATTAGACAGAACCTGAAACTTCAAAAACCATCTCCTATATGGCATGGGGAGTCGATTGGGTGGGGTAGAAACTTTCCATTCTTGCTCAAGAACATGAGGATTTTGCAACTCGGCAGCCTCTTCCTTGAGCATTGCCCAAATATGGTCATACCCCCACCCCAATTCCGTGACACAATCCCAAAAAGCCGCCGCGTCCTCACTCGGCAAGGCGGAGAGGAGCACGAGCGTGCGGAGTTCGCGGGTAAGGGAGGCCGACCAATATTTCAACCAATAGTCCCAGTGTCGTTCAAAATGAAAAAATGTAGCGTAATCTCCATCAAACGTAGGTCTTTTAATAAAACGTTGAATGTCTTTCTTAGTGTCTCCATCCAGCAACCCAAAGTCTTTATCCATATCCCCCCGATCACTTGAGAACAATCCCCTTATGTGGGCTTCGGTTCCTGTACTGGTGGGGTTGTCCTCATTCTCCGGTCGTGCCTCGGGGTGCACTGAAAAAAATCGGTGCAAATCATGAAAACGAACTTGTTTCTCACCAATCAACCCGGCCCCTTCCCTTTTAGGTCGTTGTTGATCTGCCAGTGGCCCGGGACAGAATTTACCCCCGCACACATTGCGTGACCCTTCAGGGTGGGGACCATTTGATACAAAATCAGACGCTTTCATGGCGCCCGACTCAAAAGAAGGAGGCATACCAATGCGATGAACGAAGTCACCAAATCGGCTTACCTTCTCCGTGTCGGACCCTTGTTTCACCTCGTGACTCGGTTGATTAATGAATTCCTTCTTTACTTCCTTCGGTGTCCAGCGCCCGATTCTGTGGACGAAGGCCAATGTGAAGGAAGGGACAATTGTCCATGTGAATCATGGGACTCATGCACCTCATGAGACCCAAAACCATCGACTAATTGTTGGAACTCTGATAATTCAATTTGAGCCGATTGCAACCTTTGTTGCACCTTTTCGATATCACCTTCTAACTTAGTCAAACGATCATCATCCACCGACGAGACCGTTGTTCTAGTTTTCAAAGAACCATCCGTTGAAGATAATTGTTCATGAATCATCAACTGTTGAACCTCATCCTCCATCCTAGTCATGACCCTTTCCTCAAGCCGTGAAATATATTGTGCGGATGACTCTCGTACATCCGCCATCAAAGAATTGTTATGCAAAGAAAATTCATGTTTGACCATAGCGTCAAGCGATGTCGGATCACGCCGACCATAAACGCTCATGCCACAATCCAACTCCGCTTACATATCCACGAGTTGGTTCAAAACACTCGGAGAGTGTTTATCAAAATCACCAAATGGCACAAAGGACTCATTCAAACGCTGCTCGAGGTTTTTAATCGACTCGTTGCTTGCGTTCAACTTCTCGAAGACTCGCTCAATCTCGTCAACACGTTCCCCAAGAGTGACAATGTGTCCGTCACGAACAAGCGTTTGAATGGAACTCTGGATGGAGTCAATGCGCTTGTTCAATTGAGATTCGCAATCCCCAATGGCAACACTAATGTCTCCATTCAAAAGTTTCCGATGACCACGAACTTCATTGCGCATCTCGACCCCAAATGGTTCCAATGCCTTGGTGATGATCTCACGAACCCATGGACCCAATTGCACTTTAATATCCTCCACCGAGAGTGCGTTACGCCGTGATTGGAGCGTAGATATGTCCGTTTGAATTTGTTGAATCAAAGGAACATAAGGAGTTTTCGATGGAGATGCTTCATGTCGCCCAACTAACGAAGATACTTGGCGATAAAGCCACCGAACACGAGCATTCAACGACTCCATTTCCGACGGCATTGTATGATTATTTTTCCCATATTGTTGGTCCATGTTGGATAATGTCTTTTTGACCTCATTTATGTCTCCATCAACATCACCAACACGAGCAAGAAGGGAATCACCCACATGCACAATTCGTGATATGCGTTGATCTACATCACTATGCATGACATCAATGTTAAGCCGTTGTTCATGGAGGAATTGAATGATATTTTGAACTACATCTCCCAACACTTCAAAGCGTTGGGGATGTATACCTTCACGGATTTCGGCTTCCAAGACTTCATATCTCCGTCCCTCGGCGTCCTCCCAACGAAGGCGTCGAATACGGCGATCGCCAAAACTTGTCTCCATATGATCATCTTCTTGTTGAGAACCATACTCCAATTGCCTCGAGTGATCAACCGGACCCTCCAGGAGTAAGTGAGACGAGTTGGAAGGATCCATGGTGGAAGGTGTACCAAACAAACGTCACGGAGTTACCTCTTTTTTAGAACTGGTGATCAAATGCCCAACAAATGCTCGAAATCTAAGGCGCTCGAGATCGAACCGCATTGCCAAATTGCTACCATGTACTAGTCCAAGTCCTCCTTGATGTCTTGTCCTAGAATTACTCCAATGCTTCCCCAAAGCCAAACAGATCAGTGGACGAGCACCAAAGCCATTTCGAACATAACAGGAACCTATGCAGTGGCAGAAAATCATTGTATTTTGGAATGAAACTTCCACAATCGAAACTGCACTGCACAGCGCTAAATCTCATGATCATCGCTAAATGACACGAAATGCTCAGGCGACTTCCGTCGCTGCATGCTGGCGGCTACAGTCTCACCTAGAGTCATACCCACTAAAAACCCTGCTGGACACAAAACAAATTTGCTCTTATATTATAAAAGCATTTAAAGCGCTTTCTGCCCAAAAAGCTGCTGTGCTTTCTCCCATGTGGGCGCTGGGGCTGCCCATCCACTACTTACTGCAAAAGCTCAAC
Source organism: Eutreptiella sp. 'Long Island Sound 2002' (assembly GCA_964036045.1). Lineage (NCBI taxonomy): Eukaryota > Euglenozoa > Euglenophyceae > Eutreptiales > Eutreptiaceae > Eutreptiella > Eutreptiella sp. 'Long Island Sound 2002'. Next base: position 10,904,416 of record OZ038378.1, on the reverse strand, counting down.
ACCCTGCAGCTTTCTGGCAAAGGGAGAACAAAAAACAACAAAAAAAATTTACAAACACCCATACCCACACTGCATCCCTGGCAAGCTTGCACAAGAGAAATCAGTGCATCAGGTATATAGGCATGCACAGTGCACAGTGTTTGTAAACATTGCACAGGCAAAGCGCTGTGCAGATCTCTGTACTCAGTAAAGTACAAAGTAGCGCTGCACTGAGTGTGCAGCTGCTGGTTTATATATATATTTATAAAAAAATATAATCCTATAATCAAACGTGAGTACAACCAGTGCTCAGAAAGCAAACAAAAGCAAAAGCACTCAAGCGTGCAACCCTTGAAACAAAAGCTGTACCAGCCTCATTATCACCCGCTGTAGCTGCACACCCTGTCCTCCTCATCGCCCTCTTTTTGTTCTCCTGACATTTGCGTCGCTGTCGCCTTTGCTGGATGCTTGTTGAAACTGCTCTCGCCGTTGCATCTTGCCATTTGCCTGGCGTCGCCCTTTTGCGTCAGCATAGCGTGTTCCATGGCCGCCATATTTCCTCGTACTCGTGTCCTCGAATCCGTCTACTTCTGTGATGTCCTCCCTTTCACTTGGGCTCTTGTCGTAACCAGTCTGTGCCTCGGTTTTTGTTTTCCGAACACTGCGCTCCAGCTTGCGTCCATCATCGGCACCGCCATTCAGCTCTCCCTTCGGCTGTCTGGTTCTCATCTCCTTCAAATCCCCTCTTTTGCACCTCGCCGTGTTTGCCTCCTCGTAGTTCATCGTCGCCTTATCTCCTCTCGTGTCCCCCACGCCCTTGGTTATGTCGTACTTGCTTGCCAACTGCTGTAAATATCCCTGTACCTGGTCATGGGTGGGCAATACCTCAACTCGGCTCCTGAGTTCTTGTATCTGTTGTTGTCCCGCCACCAGCGGCCGTAACATCTTGTTCAGCGTCATCTTGACCTCCTGCAATCTTTGTTCGAAGATCTCCAACAGCCCGCTGCTCCTTTCAACCAATCTGCGTGCAGTCGTTACCAGCTCCGCTTGCTGATCCTTGAGCTTCGTAGTTTCCTCCTCCAGCTGCTGGTGTTGGGTTTCCCATATCGCCTGCTCTGCCCGATTGCGGCTTTGTCGTTCGTCCTCTTCCGCGTTTTCTTCCAAACTCTTGCGCTGCACTTGCTGCCTGAGGCGCGCCCCAAACTCCGCAAACGCTTGCTGCAACCAGTTGGTTACGGCTTTTGCCTCCTCGTCTAACAGCTTACGTCTGTCAGCTTGTTCGCGGTCCACGGTGATGTCCATCGCACACTGAAGCTGCGTCAGCCTTTGCCGTACTGCTCGCTCGCCCTCCAACTTCTTTGCATGGCACTCCCCAGTGTCGTTGTCATGGCAATCGCCATGTTGTCCCCAGCCGTCAAGGCTCCTGCACACAGCCGAGACACGGCGCACAGTGGCAGAACTCCTCGAACGCAACCGTACCGACGAACACGTCCTTACGCCATTTTTATCACAGCGCTCCCCAGTGTCGTTGCCATGGCAATCGTCACTTTGTCCCCAGCCGTCAAGGCCCCTGTATACAGGCGAAACACGGCGCACAGTGGCAGAACTCCTCGAACGCAACCGTACTGACGAACACGTCCTTACGCCATTTTTATCACATCTGTGGTCGTCTTTTAATACAAAACCCTCACATTCACTGGAGTCACGGCGCGTTCTGCTGAATTTCTGGTCCCTACAGGACTCTCGCTGACCAGGACTGGCACTGCGATACTTGCGGTTGCCACGGCCGCTCTCCTGTCGATCTAGAGGCCTTCTGGTCTTCATTTTGCAGGGCTAATGATTACACTCCGGCTCCAAATACACCAATCAGGGTAAATAAATTGTAATATGGTAGTAAATAACCCCAAATTTGCCAATCCTGCAACTGGTTCAATCTGAACAATAATGTCCAATAATGGGCCGTATTTCCCAAAAAAAAACCTGTGTTTTCTTGGTGTACTTGGCAGAGAACACAAACCCTCAGATCCCTGGTAGCACTTCTCAAGTCTTGAATGAGTGGAGTCTTGAATATGCTCTCACGGAGTGATTTATTTGCAATCCTGCAACATAGGTTTCAAACCTATAAAAGTAGAAGTAGAAATATCATTCAAACTCAATCAAGAATTGAGTATCATGCAGAATTGCACATGCACACATGGGTTTCCCATATAGGCAAATCCTAATGTGTGCCCACAAAATCACACCTATGCACTCTTGCACATACAAAATGCAACCACTATTCTATATAGCGCCCTACACTGAATTGTTCATAGCTAAAAGGCTAAATCAGTGTTATGAAGGCAATGCCAAACCCATTGCATCTGGCAGACCATAAATCAACATCCCACCCAAACTTTGACAATATTTCTGAGATGATGTGGGACTCACTCAGAAGTGTACACATGTGTATGTGCCGGAGGTAGAGGTGTGTTGTGAGGCGAGGCATGTGGTGACTTTTGCCACCACAGTTCTGTATTTGTTTTCTTAGATGCGCATTACTTTTTTTAAAGATAATATTTTCTCTTAGCTAAAATAAAAAAAATTTCACATTGAAAAAACATTTTCTGCGCAAAAAAAAAATATTCCGCGCTAAAAAAAGAACTCAGACAGCTTTTCCCTCCGCACAGTTATTTTTTTTACCACAAATGCCGCAAATTGTAGAAGTGGTCAAAAAAGTGTTATGGGTGGTTCCCTAGGCACCTGTGGGGGACGTGGTGGTCGCGGGGAGTAAGAAAAAGTGCTTTTCCAATGCTTTGAGGCATACTCTAGTTGTATTAGAGGTGCTCCAGGCACACAGGCATTTCTATCTTAGTATTGGCCCAATCAAAAGTGGTGATAACACATTTTGACCTATGGAACCAAACACCCAATCAGGATATGGAGTGGACCCCTTAATCCCCTACCAATGTGAGGCAATGCATCTTTTCCTGAGTTGACTGAGAACTGACATATCCAGGGCAAAGCCTATGAATTTATCTATGTTTTTTCATGAATTCTTAGCTGTCCTAGTGGTATGCACCCTAGGGGGCTGGGCACCTCTTTTTGAGAGGTCCTGGGTTCAATTCCCGGTCAGCCTAGCTAAGTAGGAAGATCCCATGTGACATGGCAGTGTCCTCATCGCCACGTGCCCTGCCACCCCAGCACATATGGGACCCAAAACAAAGAGTGCACATCTCCTGAGATGGCACTATGGAGATTGAGTGACCATGGGGCAGTTTTCCAACTCTTTTTCCAAAACATTTCAGCTATCTTTGTGAATATGCAATCCGATTTGACCTGAGTTGCAGTTTGTGTGAATATCCTTTCATCTTTCACTGTTTACACTGCAGCCCTTCATGCTTTGATCCTGATTCTCTTCTACTTGCTTATCTCTGGCTTGGGCTATCCTGGATTGATTGTATTTCAGCAACTAAAACATTTTCATCTTCAAAAACAAGCAGCAGGAAACCCTACACCAGCAACAAGCAGCAGGAGAGGCACAAACACAGTGTTGAAACCACTATAAAACTTTCTGGTAGCAAGAGGCAGACTGTCTCTGCGTACCGGCAGCAACCCCGTGCCGTGCAACCAGTGCGCCGAGATCAGTCACATATGAGCAGAAGGGCGAACGAAGATGGATACAAAGAAAGAGGACACCGATGTGAAGACAGCGCCTGAGGCACCAGCAAGGCCAGCACCTGGTGAACCTGGACCTGGACCTAGCGCAGTACCTTCGGAGCCCTTACATGGGCCAGTGGACGTGGCGGAGGACTCGTTGGAAGGACTGCAGTCGGCCTTCAGGGCCCTCTCAGTCGAGGAGGTGGTCACTCATCCTGTGAAGAGGAAGAGAGAGAGCGAGAAGGATGCTGGAGAAGGCATAGCAGACGAAGGAGAAGGCCAAGGGCAAGACCTGACGAATGAGCCTACCTTTGAAGGCGCACCAAGCGCTTCTGGCCTCCACGCATCACCCTCTCCTATAACCACCACACTCCCAATTCCAGACCCAGCCGCTGCAACATCCACACCCATAACCAACCCACCTATGGCTGAGGGCACAGGCTTTACTGGTATGCCTACCTAACCTGCCTATGGTTTGGGCCCATCTACCACTGCGTTTCCTGAGGCAACTACTGCCAGTGAGCCGGTGGCTTCCAGTTCTGCGCCGCGATGGTATGCGGCTGACTATCACCATCCTCTACCCGCTACGGCAGCCTATGTGGATGTTCCTGGGTATGCAACCTTGAGTGGGTTGAGGAGAGGACCTGAGTCTCTTGCAGGCAGGAGTAGAGGATCGGGGAGATCCTCCAACAGGTCCCTGACGCGGTCGGAGATCAACGAGGTGCTCCGAGGAGCCACCTCTAAAATCGTGGGCGACCTCACTCAAGAGATTCGAGAGAAACTGGAGCCCCTGATGATACCGCCCCAAGCGTCACCTACCACGGTGGGAGTGTCACCCCATCGAGTACAGGCCAACCACCTGGTGGCAGGGCTGACAAACACCCTGGGGAGCCTGAGGAGCCGACCGATGCCGACCCCTGCAGCGATACCGAGAAGTCCTTTCGTACCGAGAACGGCCCAGCCGCCCTACAGCCACGTGACGAACTCTACGAGAGCCGAGCTGGACCGGCTGGGGCTGACAGCCTTGAGAGCAATGGTGGACGTGGAGCCTTATGGCTCTAGTGATCTAGGCGGAGACCCCTCCGATGATGAGCCGCCGTCTATGACTTCTGCTTCGCCCTTGGAGGACGATGACCCGGAGGACCCCGAGACCCCAAGTGGGAAGAAGAAGAAGAAGAAGAGGAAGACCCGACGCCCTGAGGGACGCAGGTCTCAGGAGGCGAAGGCTATTGCCACCTCCAAGATGGTGGTGAACCTGCCTGAGTTCACAGGCAAGGACCTCAGCGAGGTCGCTGAGAATTTTGGCCGGTTTCTCCGATTGACCGGCCAAACCCACGCTAGTGGACGGGTCAAGTGCGATCTGCTCCTGCAGTGCTGCAAGACCAAGTACCTGGAGAAGCAGGTCAGGCAGATCGTGACTAGCTCCTCCACCTTTGCCGATGTGTTGGTTGCCTTGGAGAGGCAGTACCCGACCTACGAAACCGACCTCTCCATCAGGGCCGAGATCCAGAACCTGCCCGTGCTGCCCAACAACCCCAAACCTGGCAGGGTCTCTGAGCTGTTGGCTGATCTGGATCACTGGGCTGGACGATTGACGCCCGGTTCCTACAGCAGCGACGACCTGCTATTCTGGTTAGTGGATAAGCTCCCTCGAGAGCTGTGGGACGAGTGCCGTTCGACGGCAGAGCGCAAGGCTAGATCCCTCCACTACGAGGATCTATGCGTGCTACTCCTGGAGCTGGCGCTGGAGAAGGAGAGCGACCAGCACCTGAACAACTAACGCCCTGGAGGAGGAGGCTCTGGAAACCATGACAAAGGGTACCAAGGATCCAGACCTGGGCAGGGGACTACCCCCAAAAAAACGCCCACACCCGTATCATGGAGAACGTCAAGGAGTTCTTCTGGTGTGATGCCAGAGACGAGCAGGGCCACTTGCAGCATGCCCCTGACTGCGAGCAGCGAGACTGCTTCATAGTTCAGGGGAAGCAGCAGGAGAAGAACACCGGCGCGAAAGCAAAGCTGCCGGATCATTACAGGTGCACCATCACGTGTGCTTTCTGTGGGAAGAGGAAGCACTACGAGGATGAGTGCTACCATAAGCAACGCCTATCGGCGAAGCGTAAGGGTGAAGATCCTGGCAAAGGCTCAGGCAAAGGTGGAGGCAAAGGCAAAGGCAACGACTCCGGCAAGGGCTAAAGAAGGTCCCTACCAGGACCGGCCCCCGCTGTGCCCCTTCCGCCTGTTACCCCTGCTGATTTACTCCGGATCAACGATTGCATTTCTCAAAATCCTCAAAGTCCAAGGTCCAAAATCCAAAAATATAGAAAATGTAATCCTCCTTCAACCCTGAACAGCAACCAGATCCCACAAATACAGCAATAGCCCAATTCACAATCCAAATCAGGCTGCGGGCTTCCGTTCAGCACACCGGTCGTCTCACGGTGGCGGGCATGTACAAGAATTGCACCAAGGAAGAAAGCCCTGAAATTGGCATATGAACACAAATGAAGCAAAGTTGGGGAAAGAGGTAAACCTACACGTTCACAGCCATAGACCCCTCATTCCCTGGACTCAAGACCTTCCCTTGACTCACCAACATATTGCCCTGAACCAGGTCAAATGAGATGGCTGAATGCCATGTGTCACAAGTCATTACACAAACTCCAAAAATGTGTTCACTCCCAAGCCTCTAAATCCTAGCCCAATAGGGGAGGTGGCGTGTCATGGCCTAGAGTGGCACTCAGGACCATGCCCTACCCTGACATAACCTTGGTTGGACTTGGATTTGATTGGGCTTAGAGAAATGACCTATGAGTTTGAACTCATAACATGCCAAAAAACTGCCAATTCACACCATATTGGCCATATATCACATATATGCTCAAAATTGAAGTTACCACTTATCCGAAGGCTCAAAGCATGCATGGAATCGAAGTCTAGTATTGATGGACGATAGAGACCAAAGGCCAATGCCCATGTACATCCCCACTTTACCCTCGAAACCCCTTCGGATATGGGCGCCACGCACTGCCCAAGTCAGCCCATGATCTTGAGACCAAACATTGCAATCCTTCGTGCGCCAAGCCAAATGGAGTACGCGATCCGGCATATGGTGGTGTTCAACTCCAATGCATATGCCAACATATGAACAACATACCATGGTTCGATTCTCCATAGGCTTCTTGCTGTTTGCCGACCAGGTAAGTACACAAAATGCAAAAATGAGCAAAAATTGATGTCAAAAACATGAACATATGACCAAATACAAAGTTGTCATGATAATGTATCTCTATGCTCACCCATGATATCCGCTCATGGTTCAATACACAAATGATTGAAACCATTTACGAACAATTCCCCCACTTGGATCCCCAATCAGGCGCATGGAGATACCTTTGCCACTCGCATCTACATGCCCCATGAAAATGGGAGTGCACTCATGGACCTCTTTGCCAAACATACCATGAGCAATACATACGCGGTAGACTTAGTCTAGCGCTTTGAATTCCACCATTGAGACATGGGCAAAACCCTTGTCACGTATGGCTCCCCATCTCTTCGGCCACACGAAGATATATAATATGAGCGTGAGCATATCAACACATATACCATGCATATAACACATACCCTCAAAATGTGGCTCCCACCATGATATGCCATGTCCCTCCATGGACATAACTTCACGTTAAAAATACGTAGGAACCCAAGGAAAGTATCTATGCAACCCCAACACTCATGCGGTACACTCGAAAGTCGCATTAAAATATTCGGTTGCACGGTCCAAGAGTTATATATCACTTTATACCCTCTTGACCATTATCCCTTGCTACAACGGGCATGTGTACGCACCAAAGGCGTTTGATGCGTCCTAAATTAACTTGAGACCAATGCGCTTGCAACCCAACCTTCCTTATTCTCTTTCCTCACACTCGCGCGTAGATATGGCCCTTCAAAGTGGTCCCACGATTCACTTTTGTTTCCCTAATATCTCCAAGTCAAATGGGTGGCAAGTATAAGGGAAACCTGATTCGGGCATAGGGAAAAGAGTATGACCACTCGAAGAAGTCCAAATCAAGTGCGGCGATGTCGAAGTCGAAAATCCGATTTCGACATCGCGAAAAATTCAGATTAAAATTTCGAGTGCTTATTTAGAAAATTGCGGAAGCAACGAACCCTTTGCTGATGAAATCTGACCCTTCAACGGAGTATCCGCCAAAATATCTGGAAATAACAGTTAACCAATCGGTTAACGCAAAATCGCGAGCCAACTGACGGTCGCCGATACATTGACCATCAGAACGAAAGGCTTAGGAATTACGGAAACATTATGATAAAAAAACCCTGTTGATTCCTGATATTCTGATATATAAATCTCCGCTGGCGGCGCCTCGGTACTGAATATGGCCGCTCGTAGCCGGAATGGCCAAACCTATCACACTATCACATCGGGTTAGTTCAGGTGGACGGGAGAGTATGATATCAGCCAATGGCGGCTTGCCGGCACATAGATACACACCCCAAGTGACCCCAAGATGGCCACGGGGGTCCGAACCGGCTTCACCCCCCTTCTCAGAGCGTTGTTACCGCTCGGAAGTCATTGAAGAGAGGACGGGAGGACCCCAATGGGCTCCAACCCCCCCCCCCATGTCCCAAGGACACATGGAGGCCCCACACACGTCGTAGGCGTCCCCCATGCCCCAAGGGAGGGGTGAGGACACTGACAATCAGCGCCCTACGCCATATCCGGTCTCCTCTTGATCTACAACATGGACCAAGGGGATCAAAGATAGAAAAACGTCGTCGGTCGACCTAAATAAGTATACCACAATGAAATATATATGTGGAGATCGAGTGAAGGGGGTAGATGGCCAATCAAGGCCGAAAAATCCCCGGATGAACGCCCTCACCCGTCTCCCCATTCACAGAAACAAACAAAATGCCAAGGGGGGATCCATCACAATGCTACAGCAGCAACCAAATGGACCAACACATCCTTGACATCCAAAGAAATATTCTTTTTCTTTAGGTAGTCCATCCAGACCGTGGTATACCTCGGCACGAAACTGCTCGGAGGCTCCCACGAATCCCTGGATGCGGCAAAACCCTTCCAACGGACTTTATAAAGCCTCCCCCCAGGCGTCCCCGGGTCCGGCTTGTCCGCCAGGATCTTCTCCGCAGTGAAGTCGTCGTCCTCACCCTCGTCGTCCGAGTCCACATCGCCGGCCGTGAACTGGAAGGTGACGGGACGTCCGCTGGGGTCTGGTGCTCGGGGACGAAGCTGGGTATGGTCGCGGTCCAGGATCTTGTTATCCCCCACACGAACCGCATACACATCCTGCCCGACCTTCCGCACGATTACCCCCGGCACATACCAAGATGCCTGCCGATGCCTGGACAGGACATCCTTGTGGTGCCGCTCCACCCACACGGTGTCTTGGAGAGCATACTTCTGGACCTTTCCTTGCTTGAAGTACTTGGCCCTCTTGTCATGCTCGTCCTGAAGTGCCTTGCACACCTTGGCCGCCGTGTCGTCCGCCTCAGTCATCATGGCATTCGCATCCCGGGCCACTTTGCCATGGTTCATCCACGGGAGAGTGCGTGACACTCGATCCCGTAGGAACAGGATACGATGGGGCGACAGTCCAGTGGGTCCCGGAAGGTCATGATACGCTTGGAGTACTCTCCGCAGCGAATGATACCAATTCCAGCCCGGTTCGTCGATGTGCAGCTGGCGGAACTTCTCGAACATCTGCCGCCCGGCCACCTCAGCACGGCCATTCGACCGGCTGTGGTATGCCACGGTCTTGGCGTGCCGAATTCCCATGTGCTTGCACATCGTCTTGAACCACGTCCCCACGAATTGACTGCCCCGATCGCTGCAGATGACAGCCGGGACATCAAAAATCGTCAGCCAATGCCTGATCATGGCATTAGCGACGGTCTTGGCCTGCAGCCCCACTCCATGCTTGTCCTTCTTGTCCTTCTCCTTGGACTTCTTGCCAGGGACCGCCACGATATACCCACTGTGCCTGTCCACCGCCAGGATGACACAGTCGTAGGTCTCTCCTTCCACGGTGACCTCAGGCATGGCGAATATATCCATGGCCACGGACCGCATAGGGGCCTCCGGTATAGCCGTATACACCGGGTTGCCCGCTGTGGAGTGGTTGGGGCACTTCGTGGCCCGACACACGGCACAGTCGCTGCAGTACCTATCCAGGATGGCGTAGTACCCCGGAGGGAAATTGAAACGCCACTCCAGGTCCTGTTGCATCTTGTCTCGGCCAGGGTGCATGAGCTGGGCGTTGTGCCAATGGTCAATGAGCTCCTCCACTCGGTTCTCGGGCACCAGCAGCTTGTCCTTGAGGAATAGCTTGTCCCCATCCTCGGTCAAGACCTCGGGCCACTCGTCGTCCGACGGGGCGCTCACGGCATTCCAGTACTTGCTCCAGTGCTCGGATGCCGCATAGTCATCCGACCAGTCCTCTGTGAGCACCGACCTGACTAGCTCTACAGGGGCCACCATCCATTGCTCGAGGGTTTCCTCTCGAATAGCTTGGACGCGGGCACCCCGGAACTTGGCCAGGTCCGTACGGTTTGCCATCACCACAAAGCACTTGACCCCCTCTTGCTCCATGGTTTTCTCCATCTCGATGATGCGCTTGGCCTCCTCGGTTTCCTCGGCGTCCCCATGGCTGGATATGTCCATCCAAGCCTTGCCCGCGGGGTAGGCCCATCGACTGAGGCAATCTGCCACAGTGTTGTCCTTCCCCGGGAGGTATACGACGCTGAGGTCGAACTTGGCGAACGTCTCATGCCATCGGGCCCTCCTTGCCGCCAGTCCCGAGGGGGTGTCGACGTGCTCCTTGTGCCAGCTCTGCAAGGACTGATGGTCCGTACAAACCACCACCGGTTGCAATCCGATGTGGCCAGACCACTTCCTGAGCGCACAAACAATGGCGTACGTCTCCTTCTCCCTCGCGGTCCAGGTGGGGCGTTGGCCCTCGGCCAGGATCCGGCTCCAGAACGCCACGGGTACATGTGACCCGTCGTCTCGGATCTGCTCGAGGAGTGCCCCCACAGCATAGTCCGAGGCGTCCGTCCGTAGCACGAATCCCTTGTCCGGGTCCACCAGGAATAGCCCCTGTTGCCCCAGGAGTCGCTCCTTCAGGCGGCTGAACGCATCTTCGGCCTCAGGGGTCCAAGCAAGCTTCTTCTTGCTCCCCTTCCAGCCATCGAACTTGCCCACTTGCAGCATCTTGTGCAGCGGCCCCGACAGTTCTGCATACATCCGGACATAGCCCGAATAGTAGTTGCAGAACCCCATGAAGGACCGGAGTTCGCTGATGGTTTGGGGCTTCTCCCAGTGGTGCAGGGACGCCAGCTTCCCAGGCATGGGACGGCGTTGCCCGTGACCAACCACGTGACCCGCGAACTCCACTTCCTTCACGAAGAGTCAGGCTTTGGTGGGCTTGCACACCATGTTGTGCTTGTCCAACTCGCTGAGCACTCGGCGCAGATCCTTCTCATGCGCGTCGATGAGCTCGTCCTCAGTCATGTTCTCCGTGCCGGACCCGATGATGATGTCATCCACGAAGGGATCGGCACAGTCCCGGACAGGACCGAGTAGGTCCTCCATCATGCGCTGGAAAGCGGCGTTGCCATTCTTGGCACCCATAGGCACCACTTTTCACTGCATGGGCCCCAGCGGCGTCAACATCGCTGTGCAGGGCCTGGAGTCCGGGTGTAGCGGCATCTGGTGGTAACCGTGTTTCAGGTCCAACACCGTGAAAATCCGCTTTTTCTGTTGCTTTTGGACGATGGAGTCGATCAGGGGAAGCGAGTACGAGTGGTGCTCGGTCTGCTCGTTCAAACCTCTGTAATCAACCACCAACCTCCACTCGCCCTTCTCCTTCTTGGGCACGATGAAGGCTGGGCTGGCCCACTCACTGTCGGAGGGTTCGATCCATCCCCGCTCAATGAATTCGGCCAACAGCTTCTTCATGGCCTCGGCCCGATCGCCCTGAAGTTGGTACTCCCGATGACGATAGATCTTCGGGTTCGGCTTCAGCTTGATCTTCGCTGTACCAAACCTCCCACGATCTGGAGGGTTCTTGTTGACGACGCCACTGAATAGCCGCGGATAGGCCTTGATCAGCCTCTCCTTCAGCTCGGCGACCTTCGGGTTCTCCTGGGCCTCTTCAGCCGCTTGCTTCGGTATCGATACAACCGACCGCACTGCGGTGTAGGCCTCTTCTGGGTCCAATTCAGACTTCTCCTCGTCCGATATGCCGTCTTCATCGTCGTGGGGAGCTCTTCCCACCGATAATCTTCGGAAATTTGCGGCATCGGGCTGGTGACTGTCGCTATCGGCACCCATTCTTGGAAAATCCCATGTTGGTGGGTCCGACCCAACCGGACCATCGTATTGGTCCGCGATGTGATCCATGACCCTCGCCACGAACTCGTCCTTCTCGTACTTGCCGGTGACCAACATCTTGTCATCCCACCAATGCGGAGATGTGACCATGGCCCGCCTCTTCTTGGCTGCCACACGGTCCTGCATCCCCATCCGCATGTAGTTGACGACGTCGTCGATCTCGGCGTGGGCCAGGACGTCAATGCCATCAATAGGCTGATCCGTCCCCTCCTTGGGCTCAAACATGACCTTCATGGGCACCGCCTCCACCCTACGGATGAATGCTTCATGACCCGTGGGCTGGGCTTGCGCCCCATCCACCAGGAAAGCCTTGGTACCCCACGCTTGACCCGGGGAGGGCATTGATACACCCTTGGCGTCGATGAACAACTCCTCCTCTGGCCCGAATGACATCTCGTTCAGGGTGATGGAATCCAGCGTCGACTTGAGACCCTCCAGCGGACATGGGGTGGATCCTATGCCGGTTATGACCAGGATCCCCTTCGCCCTATCCGCGACGATCTTCTCCACCGTACGTCTGGTGTTATCCAGGGAGCCATGCCAATACATGGGCCCCCACTCCTTCATACCCCAATGCCTGTGCCAGGCTGAGTCTCCTCGATGCCAATGCCTCCTACACTTCCGCAAAAGTGGGGCATCCCGGGAAGCGAAGACGTCCGTCTCGGGCGCTTCAGCTCCCAGCGTCTGAATCATCCTGGCGTACACTTGCGGCGCCATTCCATACTCCGTGAGCTGAACTCCACGGTCTCCTCTGGACTTGGCGCCCACAGCTTGCACCGCTCGGACGATCCGATCCTCTTCCTCAGCATTCCATCGGGATGGCCCGCACGCATAATCCGTGGACAGCCATGTGAGGCATTCGTCGTCCTCCCGGACCAGCGTTGCGCGATGGGGAAGGGCTCCAATGGCGTTGGCCACCATGAAGTCATACCCCATGATCATATCCCAATCGGTAATGTCGGCCACATAGAAGTTCCCGGATAGAGTGCTTCTCTTCGCCTGATCAGGGCGGTTCAAGCGCTCATGCTCCCAGAATTCCATACTGATAGTGGCCTCATGGGTGCCACCACCCATAATCTCTCCGTTGGCGACCTTCAGGCGGACCGGTCTCCGGCTGGGCTGCAGGAGTTCCTCCTTGAACAACCCTCTCCGGACCAGGCTCACCTGGGCACCCGTATCCACTAACACATCCACCACCTTCTCCTCTCGTCCGCACCGTACACGCACTTTCAAGTGCAACTGCCGCTCGTCGCCATGAGGTGTACGGACGACTCTCACGGCATGCAACTCTAGCACGTCCGGGTGCATCAGGACTTCAAGGGTATGGTCACGGATGGTGTAGATCTTGGGTTGGTCCTGCCCGTCCACGGGGCTCTCCGTGGTCGCTCCTTCCTTCTTGCCATGTCCCGTACCCACATGTACTTCTCTTGGCAGGGCGCTCCAGGGGTTGGGAGTGGCGAAACTCAGTGGTTTTGGCTCTTCTGGAGCCTTCTTCGGCACCCGATGTGCCTTCGCTTTCTCTGGGATTCCACTGATTTTCGGAGGAGAGACCTCCGAGGTCCCACTCCCGTGGGGGCTCCTCTAGACTTCCCTTCCCGCAGCCCCTTCCGGCTGCGATCCGCCAGGACTTTGTCCACCACGTTGCTGGGCTTTGAGTTCCTCCAACGTCCTCAACATGTCCTCAGCAACCTCCTCGATCGACCTTAGTCGTCGGTCTTGCCCAAGTCCACCACCATAGCCTCTTCCTCCGCCTTTTCCTTGGCCTTTGCCTTGGCCTTTTCCCCCGTCTCCGCCCTTCGCCTTCCAATCGGAAATTCGCTGCTCCTTGGGCTTCTTCTCGGGGTGAGCGGCGAAGTAGGCCTTCTTGTCCGCCTCATACACCTTGCACTGACGGTGGTCATGTGCATGGTTGTTTCCCTTGCCATAACAGACCCAGCACCCGTCGTGCTGAGACCTGTACTCCCGGAACGAGAGCGGTGGGTTCCCGATCCTCCTTGGCTCTTTGCCCTTCTTGGGTCCCACCGGGCTCCATCTGGACCAATCCTGCCCATGGTTCCTCACGTTGTGCGCCACAAACGCGAAGAAAAGGGCCTCCTCGTGATCCTCCCAGGATCCGATCCAGTGGTCTTGGCCACTTCCACTTCCATCCTCCGCGGAGTTGGCCGTGTCCTCCTGGATCTCCCGATGGTGGCGGTCTTCTCGGTGTCCTCGTTGTCCATGACCATGCCGATCCTGCACGTGGGCCTCGTTCTTCGCATTGAGCTTCAACTCCACCGTGATGTACTTCACGATGTCGTCCAGGCTCATGCGGGCGAAGATGACTTGCATCCTCAGCGGCTCCCCGCGCCTCCACTCCACGCTGTTGAGGCGCAGCAACCTTTGCCCCATGGAGTCCCCAAATACCTCCACGTACACGGCGTTCTTCAGGCCCAACATCCGGTTGGCTTCGCCCAGGTTCCTCCTGAAGAACTCCATGATACCCGCATGGGTATCCTCCGCCGCCATGATCCTCACCGCCACTCGCTTCTTGGCGCGCTTCTTCTCCTCGTCCTCCACTCTCCTCTTCCAGTTGCCGGGGAGGACGTCCTTCAGCAAGTGGCGGATCTCACTGGCCTCGTTCCAGTCTTCCACCAGCTTGAGGCATCTGCGGTACTTCCGCAGATACCGGTTCCACTCCCGGACCCGCAACTCACCGCGGTCCAGCGGCAGTGGGATGGACCACAGGTCCTCCAGCTTCTGATTCGGAGCCTCCACCCGCTCCTCATCCCCCAACCACTGGAGGCAGGCCTGCTCCGTACGGATCAGTCCTTCCCGCATCTGATCCCGCAGCTCCTCCTTCAGTTCCTGCGCCAGCCGGTGTGGGAATGTCCGGCATACCCACTTGTCCCGCGGCGCTCCCCGCATCTCGCCGACGACCTCCTCGGCGAAGTCCTCCCAGTCCAGGATGAAGTCATCCAGGTTGGACGGGTTCCCGTCGTAATAGGGGATTTTGATTCCCCTGAGGTCGTCAATCCTGATGGCGTCTCCGACGTCTCCAGCCACCACTCCACCGAGACGGATACCACCTGTGGCCGGGGGGTGTGAGTACACTCCCCGTACATCCCTCTCCTCCATGGAGTGCGGTCCAGTTGGGCCTGAACCCATGGGGTTTGGAATGCGGGAAGGACTTGCTCCATCGGCCGTCCATATCCCCGTATTGGGGTCCTTCGCCCACAGGTTTCCGCCTGGATGACCTCGACCATGTCCGTCGGCGCTTCCCATGGTTCGCCCCTGCATGGTCTGGTTCTGGATCTCGATCTTCTCTTCCGCATAGACTACCATATTCGTCGTGATCGGTACATCCTGGGCGGCATGGGACATCTGTACCGTCAGGCTCCTCGGGTCCGTGGTTACGTGCCCTTCCCGCATGGACCCAGCCGGTGCCGTGTGTTCCCCGAGCATTGTGGATTCGCTGAACATGGGAACAAACGGCAGCGCACCCGGGTCAACACGCGGAGGCGCGTATGGTGCCTCTGCAGGGCCGCCCATGGGTTTCTCCATGGCGCTCCTGAGGGTCTTAACCCGCTCCACCAGCTCTATCGCAGCCGGCTTTGCCGGGAGCTCCGGACCCAAGGCGAGGGGCTGTAGCTCCTCTAGCCTTTTCAGGCGTCCCGACATGTCCTCCACCAGGTGGAGGAGGCTGTCCACCACTCGCTGCTGCTTCTCCAGGGCCAGCTCCAGATTCTCCCGGTACCGGTCCCGTTCCGCTCGCAGCTCCTCCATGTCTTTCTCCGCGGCCGACTGGTCGTCCAGGATCCCCGCGACGTCCTCTTCTAGACCATTCTTGGCGTTGTCCAGGCGGTCAAGACGATGCACGATGGCGTCCATCCCCATCTTCGGGTACTTGCCCATGAGGAAGGACACGTGCTCACAGTGACACGCAGCGTGCTTTCCGCCGGATTCAGCACATCCCGCGGTTCCCGGCACCTCAGACTCATCGCCCATGGGTGTATCGCCTATGGCGTCCGTCTCTGGTCCCGTGTGCCAGGGCACAGGTGCCGTCCGGGCCCTTGCCGGCCTCTCCAAGCCCTCGGCGTCGTGCTTCAGGGCGGGCTCGGGGGCCGTATGCGCCCTGGCGATCGGCGCGGACATCTCCGGCTCCAAAGGTGGCTCGTAGGCTGTCCGATAGCCCTCGGAGTGCCCCTCGGATTCCCACAGCCTGACCAGGCTGGGGTCCGTGTCCATAGCCCCGGCGTCCCTTGCCGCGGACTTGGGTGACCCGCGCTTCCGGTAGCGCCGGGCCCGTCCTCCACTGCTGCCTGAATGGCAGGCCTCGTCAGAATCCTCCGCGGCGGAGCGGAGGTTGCATGCCTTTCGGCAGCGACGCTCACACATGGAGACCAGGTCCTCCATGTCACGTCCTCCTCTTCCCGAATGTCGTTCTTCTCTTCGGGCTTCAACTTCCGGAGTTCGCCATGCTCTTGAACGTCTCGGTCCTTCTATGGCTCCAATCTCTGGCGTGGTCTCCACCGAGTCCACAATACGCACCCGGGGCGTACTTGGGCAGGGCTCGTAAGGGCCCAAGTCCCCGGGTCGGCGGTTGGTAGGGGCAGCAGGTAAGCCTCTGCTACCATAAAGAAGGTCCCTACCAGGACCGGCCCCCGCTGTGCCCCTTCCGCCTGTTACCCCTGCTGATTTACTCCGGATCAACGATTGCATTTCTCAAAATCCTCAAAGTCCAAGATCCAAAATCCAAAAATATAGAAAATGTAATCCTCCTTCAACCCTGAACAGCAACCAGATCCCACAAATACAGCAATAGCCCAATTCACAATCCAAATCAGGCTGCGGGCTTCCGTTCAGCACACCGGTCGTCTCACGGTGGCGGGCATGTACAAGAATTGCACCAAGGAAGAAAGCCCTGAAATTGGCATATGAACACAAATGAAGCAAAGTTGGGGAAAGAGGTAAACCTACACGTTCACAGCCATAAACTCCTCATTCCCTGGACTCAAGACCTTCCCTTGACTCACCAACATATTGCCCTGAACCAGGTCAAATGAGATGGCTGAATGCCATGTATCACAAGTCATTACACAAACCCCAAAAATGTGTTCACTCCCAAGCCTCTAAATCCTAGCCCAATAGGGGAGGTGGCGTGTCATGGCCTAGAGTGGCACTCAGGACCATGCCCTACCCTGACATAACCTTGGTTGGACTTGGATTCGATTGCGCTTAGAGAAATGACCTATGAGTTTGAACTCATAACATGCCAAAAAACTGCCAATTCACACCATATTGGCCATATATCACATATATGCTCAAAATTGAAGTTACCACTTATCCGAAGGCTCAAAGCATGCATGGAATCGAAGTCTAGTATTCATGGAGGATAGAGACCAAAGGCCAATGCCCATGTACATCCCCACTTTACCCTCGAAACCCCTTCGGATATGGGCGCCACGCACTGCCCAAGTCAGCCCATGATCTTGAGACCAAATATTGCAATCCTTCGTGCGCCAAGCCAAATGGAGTACGCGATCCGGCATATGGTGGTGTTCAACTCCAATGCATATGCCAACATATGAACAACATACCATGGTTCGATTCTCCATAGGCTTCTTGCTGTTTGCCGACCAGGTAAGTACACAAAATGCAAAAATGAGCAAAAATTGATGTCAAAAACATGAACATATGACCAAATACAAAGTTGTCATGATAATGTATCTCTATGCTCACCCATGATATCCGCTCATGGTTCAATACACAAATGATTGAAACCATTTGCGAACAATTCCCCCACTTGGATCCCCAATCGGGCGCATGGAGATACCTTTGCCACTCGCATCTACATGCCCCATGTAAAAAATTGGAGTGCACTCATGGATCTCTTTGCCAAACATACCATGAGCAATACATACGCGGTAGACTTAGTCTAGCGCTTTGAGTTCCACAATTGAGACATGGGCAAAACCCTTGTCACGTATGGCTCCCCATCTCTTCGGCCACACGAAGATATATAACATGAGCGTGAGCATATCAAGACATATACCATGCATATAACAAATACCCTCAAAATGTGGCTCCCACCATGATATGCCATGTCCCTCAATGGACATAACTTCACGTTAAAAATACGTAGGAACCCAAAGAAAGTATCTATGCAACCCCAACACTCATGCGGTACACTCGAAAGTCGCATTAAAATATTCGGTTGCACGGTCCAAGAGTTATATATCACTTTATACCCTCTTGACCATTATCCCTTGCTACACCGCGCATGTGTACGCACCAAAGGCGTTTGATGCGTCCTAAATTCACTTGAGACCATTGCGCTTGCAACCCAACCTTCCTTATTCTCTTTCCTCACACTCGCGCGTAGATATGGCATTTCAAAGTGGTCCCACGATTCACTTTTGTTTCCCTAATATCTCCAAGTCAAATGGGTGGCAAGTATAAGGGAAACCTGAGTCGGGCATTGGGAAAAGAGTATGACCACTCGAAGAAGTCCAAATCAAGTGCGGCGATGTCGAAGTCGAAAATCCGATTTCGACATCGCGAAAAATTCAGATTAAAATTTCGAGTGCTTATTTAGAAAATTGCGGAAGCAATGAACCCTTTGCTGATGAAATCTGACCCTTCAACGGAGTATCCGCCAAAATATCTGGAAATAACAGTTAACCAATCGGTTAACGCAAAATCGCGAGCCAACTGACGGTCGCCGATACATTGACCATCAGAACGAAAGGCTTAAAAATTACGGAAACATTATGATAAAAAAACCCTGTTGATTCCTGATATTCTGATATATAAATCTCCGCTGGCGGCGCCTCGGTACTGAATATGGCCGCTCGTAGCCGGAATGGCCAAACCTATCACACTATCACATCGGGTTAGTTCAGGTGGACGGGAGAGTATGATATCAGCCAATGGCGGCTTGCCGGCACATAGATACACACCCCAAGTGACCCCAAGATGGCCACGGGGGTCCGAACCGGCTTCAGGGCAAGTCGAAAGGACGTGGACAAGGGCAAGACAAGAGTCAAGACGGACGAGGAGGAGGCGCTAACCGCCAGCCCGACAAGGACGACAAGAACACAGACAAGAACGGAGGCAACCCCAACCCTAATCCAGGGGGGAACTCCGAGCCCTCTGGAGGGCAGTCGGGTCCTACCACACGCTCACAGACGCAGGCCCAGAAAGAACAAGGAGCCAAGTGGGAGCATGAAGGTGGTCATGACGGCAACGCTAAGAAGAGGAGCCGTTTCATGAGGATGGCCCGCAAGCTGCGGAACAAGGGGTTCGAGGTGACCTGTCCCGCGGAGTTCTGACGGGGACGCTCCGGTGGCACCCAAGACCTGGTGTTTTGGGTACGTATCCGACTAGGGGGACGTGAATACCTGGGGGTACTGGATACTGGCGCCACCATATCTATAGTGGCCAAGAAGATTTTTCCTTGTGGGAGCCTGAAGAACACCATGACCACCGCGGCTATACGAATGGGGGATGGAAATGTGGTGCACAGCTGCGGGGACTGTGAAGTGGAGGTACCTATGGGCTCCTGGACTATCGCCCATCGGTTCTATGTCATGGACACTGAGGGCTTCGACTTTGTATTGGGGACTAACTTCTTCGTGCGGTGAACAGGAGCCACGAGCGCAGGACACCGCACACCCAACACAACACACCGAGCGGGCACACCGGTGAACAGGAGCCAGGAGGCCCAGGACACCGCACACGCAACACAACACACCGAGCGGGCACACCAGAGAACAGGAGCCACGAGGCGCAGGACACCGCACACGCAACACAACACACCGAGCGGGCACACCGGTGAACAGGAGCCGGGAGGCCCAGGACACCGCACACGCAACACAACACACCGAGCGGGCACGGCGGAGAACAGGAGCCACGAGGCGCAGGACACCGCACACGTAACAACACACCACGCGGGCACACCGGTGAACAGGAGCCGAAGGCCCAGGACACCGCACACGCAACACAACACACCGAGCGGGCGCACCGGTGAACAGGAGCCCGGAGGCCCAGGACACCGCACACGCAACACAACACACCGAGCAGGCACACCGGTGAACAGGAGCCGGGAGGCCCAGGACACCGCACACGCAACACAACACACCGAGCGGGCACACCGGTGAACAGGAGCCGGGAGACCCAGGACACCGCACACGCAGCACAACACACCGAGCGGGCACACCGGTGAACAGGAGCCGGGAGGCCCTGGACACCGCACACGCAACACACCACACCGAGCGGGCACACCGGTGATCAGGAGCCGGGAGGCCCAGGACACCGCACACCCAACACAACACACCGAACGGGCACACCGGTGAACAGGAGCCGGGAGGCCCAGGACACCGCACACGCAACACAACACACCGAGCGGGCACACCGGTGAACAGGAGCCGGGAGGCCCAGGACACCGCACACGCAACACAACACACCGAGCAGGCACACCGTTGAACAGGAGCCGGGAGGCCCAGGACACCGCACACGCAACACAACACACCGAGCGGGCACACCGGTGAACAGGAGCCGGGAGGCCCAGGACACCGCACACGCAACACAACACACCGAGCGGTCACACCGGTGAACAGGAGCCGGGAGGCCCAGGACACCGCACACGCAACACACCGCACCGAGCGGGCACACCCCTGAACAGGAGCCGGGAGGCCCAGGACACCGCACACCCAACACAACATACCGAACGGGCACACCGGTGAACAGGAGCCGGGAGGCCCAGGAAACCGCACACGCAACACAACACACCGAGCAGGCACACCGGTGAACAGGAGCCGGGAGGCCCAGGACACCGCACACGCAACACAACACACCGAGCGGTCACACCGGTGAACAGGAACCGGGAGGCCCAGGACACCGCACACGCAACACAACACACCGAGCGGGCACACCGGTGAACAGGAGCCGGGGGGCCCAGGACACCGCACACGCAACAGAACACACCGAGCAGGCACACCGGTGAACAGGAGCCGGGAGGCCCAGGACACCGCACACGCAACACAACACACCGAGCGAGCACACCGGTGAACAGGAGCCGGGAGGCCCAGGACACCGCACACGCAACACACCGCACCGAGCGGGCACACCGGTGAACAGGAGCCGGGAGGCCCAGGACACCGCACACCCAACACAACACACCGAACGGGCACACCGGTGAACAGGAGCCGGGAGGCCCAGGAAACCGCACACGCAACACAACACACCGAGCAGGCACACCGGTGAACAGGAGCCGGGAGGCCCAGGACACCGCACACGCAACACAACACACCGAGCGGGCACGCCGGTGAACAGGAGCCGGGAGGCCCAGGACACCGCACACGCAACACAACACACCGAGCGGGCACACCGGTGAACAGGAGCCGGGAGGCCCAGGACACCGCACACGCAACACAACACACCGAGCGGGCACGCCGGTGAACAGGAGCCGGGAGGCCCAGGACACCGCACACGCAACACAACACACCGAGCGGGCACACCGGTGAACAGGAGCCGGGAGGCCCAGGACACCGCACACGCAACACACCACACCGAGCGGGCACACCGGTAAACAGGAGCCGGGAGGCCCAGGACACCGCAAACACGTAGGGCGGCCGGGGGACAGGAAAGAACCAACACCCCATGGGTCGGACACACTGGGGCGACCCAGCCGACCCACCGGGCCAGTGGCAGGAGCGGTACTCCAAGGCTGCTGGTCCGAGCCCGGCCAGGCTGCATCGGGGACCATGGCAAACGTCGCCCGGAACCATGGATGCAACCGGTGACAGGCGAGCCGGTACACAGTCCAGGAGGGGGTCGCCTGCCAAGCGGAGCGGCCCCGCAACTCAAGCCCCAAGGGTGAGGCGGACGTACCGTAGACAAGCCGGAGCAATACCCCTTGTGGTGAGAGATACTCCACACGGCTGGGCAGCCCCCAGAACTGCCGCCCAAAGGAGGGGGCATGTGGCCCTACCCATGGACACATGTGGGGACACCCTCCCACCTGGGACACATGGACCGGGTGGCCGCGACAATGCCTTCCCAAGCACATGCGGGAGCGGCTCAAGAGGCACCTAACATAGGGCAGTGGGAGGGACAGGACGTCCCCTTGGTAAGACCTTCTTCCTGCACCGTCAAAGGAGGCATCCCGAGCTCCCGAAGATACCTACCTACCTTTGTATCGGGGACTGACTTCTTCGTGCAGCACTCCCAGATACAATCCCTGACGCTGCAAGCGCCCTACCACCTCTACGTGGACCACGGCAGTGGCAGAGAGTCAGTGCCACTGGAGCAGAACAAACATACCTCGAGTTACCTGAGGCTATCGAAGGAGGAGCCCTCGAACATGATGGCGGCCTCTAAAACTGAGGACTATCAACTATTGGGGAAAGTCCTAGACCAAGGTCTGAAGGAGTTGGGTTACTCTGGAGAAGACCTGAGTGTGGAGTTGTTCGCCAGCGACAAGCAGCATGTACTGGACCTTTACTGCAGCAAGGGGAAGAACTGCAGCTACAAATTTTACTGGCCCTCTTTCGGGATGGCCTACGGGAACCCCAGGTTCAGTAAACTGGGGAAGGTCCTGACAAAGGTGGCCTTGGAACGTTCCCGTATGGTCCTGTGTTCCCCCAATTGGGGAGCCCATGGGGGCAACGAGTACTGGCGAAACCTCCTGGACAGGCTGACTATCAGCTCTGTTCGGTTACCTGATGAGGCCATCTACGTGCCTCTGGGGCGGAAGACGCCTATTGGGAAACCCGGATGGGGGAGTATGCTCAGTGTGGTGGACGGAGGTCTTACCTCCATCCCCTGGGAGGATCTGGACCCGACTCTGGTCCAGGCTATACAACGAGAAAGCGATGGACTCGCCTTGGATGACTTGAAGGATCGCCTACGACCTCAAGATGCTATTGAGACTATACCCGGAGGAGAAAAGTACGTCGTGACTGACACCAACGCCCCCAACTCTCCCTGCCATGTACCTGTTCCTGATGGAGTCTCTGAGTGTGGACTATCTGAGCTACCTAGCTCTATCCACTCAGATGACGAAACTGAGCACGACGCCTTCTTCGTGCAGACCTGTGTGGAGGAAGTGGAGAACGCTGAGTACGTCGCCCCACTGAAACCCCTACTCTCCATGAGGGTGGAAGACCCCGTGGACGAAGAGCTGGACCCTCGATCCAGGTTAAGGGAGTATGTGGACTCCAAGAGGAAGTTGGTGGCAAAAAAGCTATGCTACGCTAAGCCTACCCGCAGCTCATGGCCACTGAAGCAAGGAGGGTATCGGAGATCTATCCCAACTGAAGGAAGACCTCAAACAGAAGATCACCACCTGGCAAAGGTGTAAGGTTTTCGTGCAACCTATATTTTTGTTTTTTCTGTGTAAGAACCTGCTATATGTGCACACACAGAAATCCACGATCCCAGCACTGTTTTGGACAGTGTTGGTATCAGTGGATCAGGAATTTCTGTAGTATTATATTCATGGTGTTTTCACCATTTTCTGTACAATAAAACTGAGTTTGGGTCGGCGACGGCCAGTCCTGAGATCGCGCGCGCCGATCCAGAAATTGTCCATTTCTGACGATTTTTAAGATATTTCAATCAGTTTTATTGTTTAGATTAATTCTATATCAGTTTTAGACATAAGCGAATGTTACGGCACTATCGCGGTGCCGATCCTTGCTAGTTTTTTTTTGCCCAAGTAGGTCATGTTCGTGATTTTTTATAAAAACACAGGTTGCTCAGATCCTGAATGTAAGCACACCAAATGAAAGCCCATCAGTTGGGCTTTGCATGCATATGCTGATTGGGTTTCGAAATGCGTCGGTGCACCGGCACCACGCGTTGGGGGGAGACCCGTGTTCATGTTGCATTTATGAATTGTTTTGGTCATATTTCATTGTTATATGTCCCCTTTTGTTCATATCTTCTTAGGACATGAAAGGGACCGTTTCGAAATCACTCCCGTGATTTCGTCGAACACGTAGTATGTTTCCGTCGCCTTTTGTGGTTGCATTTGGGGTGTATTTTTGGGTTATTTGAAGGAAAACTTGGATAAGTTTCAAGGAAAACAAGTTCAAGGTCATTCATTTCCAAAAATGAAAAGAATTTCGAAACGCCCTCAACGACGACGACGACGACGACGACGACGTTGAAGACGACGACCACGACGACGCAAATATCGTCGACGAGATCTATGGAGCAATTGGTAAACCCCAAATCATGTTCAAGAAGGTCCTTGGTGCCTACACCATTTGAGGACCATTTGACTATTTTGAGCCCTATTACAAGGACATTGACGACCAAGGAGACCTTCACCATCGCGCCGGGAGTGCGTAGCGCTGAAGAACAAGCTGCAGCGCGATTATC
This sequence comes from Eutreptiella sp. 'Long Island Sound 2002', assembly GCA_964036045.1. Classification (NCBI taxonomy): domain Eukaryota; phylum Euglenozoa; class Euglenophyceae; order Eutreptiales; family Eutreptiaceae; genus Eutreptiella; species Eutreptiella sp. 'Long Island Sound 2002'. The sequence goes on along the minus strand of OZ038378.1, from coordinate 10,879,995 downwards.
CCAATGGTGTCTGTCCATGATAGTTTTCATTTGATTACTCCAGTTGGGTGCCATGGACAAAGTGCCATGGACCTTTGGATGGTTCTCAAGATTGATTACTCCAGTTGGGTGCCATGGACAAAGTGCCATGGACCTTTGGATGGTTCTCAAGATTATATCATGATCATTGGTGAGTTCTCAACCTCCAGCAAGGACGACAGCGCTGCCCACATCCTGCAGATTACGAAGTGGTCAAGTTGGAAGTCAAAAATATGAAGATTTCAGAAAAAATAATTCATGGTATGGACCAAGAAGATTGGTGACCTTAATTGTAATCATAATAACTATGGGCCATGAGAAATGGTCTTATTGGTTATTTCCGTATTATCTTATATGATCAGTGGATGATTTTACAAGCTGTGAATTTTTCTGATTTGCTTTGTGTTGTCTTTGGTTTTAGGGTCAGGACATCTCAGAAGTGCATTTTTTTATTTTTTGTTTGTTCACTATTTTTTATTTCAAATTCTGTGCAGAGGTCATTTTTTCATGATTAATCTCTGTCCAGGATTGCAGAAATCTTACTGTGATTGAGCCTGGGGGTCAGAGGACCCTATGTGTGAGGCACTTGTGAGTGCCATGAGTGGTGTGTGTGTAGACATGTACATTACATGCGGGTACCGGAACCCAGCGGTGCCTCCTAAAATCCCAGGTCCGGGATCAAAGTAAAAATCTGTGTTTTTTTATTGCTCCTCGGCTTGTCTTCATAGATTCAGCCACAGAAGCACCCATTTTCTGTGGGTGTTTCTGAGCTTGGGAGGGGAGTGTTAACCCGTGGAGCAATTCAGTTGCGTGGTTAACACCCGACCCAAATGCTTTGCATTTTTCCCACCCACTTTTGTTGTTGCACTGCACCTTCTTTGTGCTTTTCAGCCTGAAATGTGTCTCAGGACTCGGGAGGGGAGTGTAAGGTTTTCGTGCAACCTATATTTTTGTTTTTTCTGTGTAAAAACCTGCTATATGTGCACACACAGAAATCCACGATCCCAGCACTGTTTTGGACAGTGTTGGTATCAGTGGATCAGGAATTTCTGTAGTTTTACATTCATGGTGTTTTCACCATTTTCTGTACAATAAAACTGAGTTTGGGTCGGCGACGGCCAGTCCTGAGATCGCGCGCGCCGATCCAGAAATTGTCGATTTCTGACGATTTTTAAGATATTTCAATCAGTTTTATTGTTTAGATTAATTCTATATCAGTTTTAGACATAAGCGAATGTTACAGCACTATCGCGGTGCCGATCCGTGCTAGTTTTTTTTTGCCCAAGTAGGTCATGTTCGTGATTTTTTATAAAAACACAGGTTGCTCAGATCCTGAATGTAAGCACACCAAATGAAAGCCCATCAGTTGGGCTTTGCATGCATATGCTGATTGGGTTTCCAAATGCGTCGGTGCACCGGCACCACGCGTTGGGGGGAGACCCGTGTTCATGGTGCATTTATGCATTGTTTTGGTCATATTTCATTGTTATATGTCCCCTTTTGTTCATATCTTCTTAGGACATGAAAGGGACCGTTTCGAAATCACTCCCGTGATTTCGTCGAACACGTAGTATGTTTCCGTCGCCTTTTGTGGTTGCATTTGGGGTGTATTTTTGGGTTATTTGAAGGAAAACTTGGATAAGTTTCAAGGAAAACAAGTTCAGGGTCATTCATTTCCAAAAATGAAAAGATGTTAACCCGTGGAGCAATTCAGTTGCGTTGTTAACAAAAGGGAGGTAGATCTTAAGCTCATGAAGAGCGTGTGGGGCGCCCATGTGAGGACCCCAGAGGAGGACGACCTCTCGGAGGAATGTGTATGTGAACCCCTCCGAGCGTGCCTATGTTGCCATTGCCCACCGGAGATGGTTGAACAAGACCTTCTTTATGCCTACCAAGGGTTGAAGGACACTACCAAGGGCGAAGAGTCGGTGGAGGATCACCTCCCGACGTCTATTACTCAGGGGGCAAGCAACTTACACTCTGACGAGGACATGGAGGACAAGATCAAGCTATTGGACCCCAGGTGCAGAAGCTTATAAGGACCTATCTGGAGGTGTTCGGAGAACCACCCCCTCCAGCCTCATGTGACAAGCTGGTACAGATGGACCTCAAGCTGAAACCCGAGTTCGTGGGTCGCAAGATCCGGAGGAGACCCTATGCAGCTCCTAAAGAGCAGGCCGACGAGATTAAGCGACAGATACAAGAATGCATCGACGCTGGCCTAGTCCTGGAGTACAAGGACGGGGACTACCCCCTACACTGCAGCCCCTGTTTCCTGGTGGCGAAACCTGGGTCTACAGCCAAACGGCTGGTAGTGGACTACGGAGAGCTGGACCAGAAAACGTTGAACCACTCAGGGTCCATTCCCAATATGGAGTCTACCCTGGAGAAGATAGCCTCCTGTCGCTACAAGACCAAGATGGACAAGAGGAGCGGATTCTGGCAAGTGGACCTGACGCCCAACGCTCAGGAGCTACTGGCCTTCATCACCCCTCAGGGGAGGGTGTTCAAGTGGACATGCCATTTGGCGTGGCCAACGCACCCGCTCTATTCCAAGAGCTGATGAACAAGATCTTGCCCATCCTACGAAGGAGACCTAAGGTGCAGGAGCTTATATCCCGTGGGGCCCAGATGGAGGCTCACATCGACGATGTATGACTCGGGACCAATACCCAGGAGGACCACCTAATCCTCTTGGGTGAGTTCTTTGCGGTCTGCCAGGAGAACCACACACGACTCAAGCTGGAGAAATGTGAGTTCATGCAGGAGACCATGCAGTACCTGGGGTTTGACGTTGGCTATGGGTGGTGGACCCCAGCGTCCTCTAAGGCCAAACCCCTGATGGATGCCAAGGTACGACACGAAGACCCCAAGAAAGGACTTCATGATGTACGCAGTTTCATTGGGGCGTGCAACTTCTATGCCGCCATATCAAAGGGCGGGCAGGAGACAGAGGGGAGGGGAGGGTAGAGAGGGGAGGGAGCGGAAACTTGTACAGCAACGCGGGCTGAATGGCTGGGTCGCCCAGCATGGCCGGGGACCGCCAGGGGCAACGCCACAGGATGGCGGAGGGACTGGACGTGAGCACCAAACAGAAACGAGATGGCGATGCAGTAATGTTGTGCGTGCATGCAGGGAAGAGGGAACCATGCGGAAAAAAAAAAAGGGCGGAAAAAAAAAAGGGGGGGGGGAAACAAACGCGGACAACACCACAAGGAGGCGGGACAGAAAGGGACGAGTGGCTAGGGCCACGCGACGGCCCCAGGTGACTAGGACAGCTAGGGAGACGGCACAGGAGAGAGGGGCGGGGGAGGGAGGGGAGCGACCCGTGCTAGGCGCACGAAACGGTCCCCGGATGGATGAGGATCCAGTGGGCCCGCGCCACAGGGTTGCTGGCGGCCTGGTGGGGTATAAACACGGGATGAGGGATGGGATGGGGCCGCAAGACAGCCCGGGGGATTAGGCCAGGGCCGCGGCACAGGGGAAAGGGACGGAGCGGGAAGGGAGCGACCCGTGCTAGGCGCACGAAATGGTCCCTGGAAGGAAGAGGCCCCAGTGGGCCAGCGCCACAGGGTAGCAGGCGACCCGGTGGGGTATAAACACGGGATGCAGGGACAAGGTGACGGAGCGGGGAAGGGCGTGTGGCTAGGGCCGCACAACGGCCCGAACGGGTAGGGAGTCCATGGGACGCTGGGAACGGGCCGGTGCCGGGATGAGGCAACGGGGAATGGGACATGGGAAGGGCAGGGAGGCCAAAAGCGCCAAGCAACAGCCCCATGGGGTTGGGAAACCAGTCGCCATGGAGTGGTGAACCATGGGCCAACCATGGGGAACCTGGCCACGGGAAGTCGGAAAAATGCCCTGAACTCCGGGACGGCCGTGAGGTGTCCGCAGGGATGAGGGTTGACCTTGAGATCCCCGGGTCAATGGCCTGAGTACACGTAGGTTCACGCGTGAGCGGGACCAGGGGGAACGTGGAAAGGGTCGCCCCCTGGCCTCCAGCTGTGGATGGACGAAAACCAAGTGCATCCGAGAGCTGAGTGGGTACTCCAGCCCGTGAGGGACGGGGAGTGGTGGAATGTGCTTGACAGAGAGAAATGCTCCGCTGTCGGCGAGGGCTATCCACAGGAAACCCGCCTGCAGGCGCCCAATAGGCTGTGCTAGGGGGGGAAGGCCGGGGGATCCTTCAAAGGGTGACCGGAAGGAGCTGAAACCGTGAGGGCAGCGACTGAAGGGAGCCTACCACCGGTCATGCCCCAAGGGAACCTGATTGAAGTTCTCGGCCGTGAGGTGAGACAGGGGTTGCCAGGGGAACTGATGGTGGAGAGCACTCCTTCCCGCCAGAGGCGGCCACCATGTAAAACAAACAAGGAGGAGTCAGATGAGGCTGCGGACGCGGCCGCCCTTACTTACTTACTTACTTACTCTTGGGTGAGTTCTTTGCGGTCTGCCAGGAGAACCACACGCGACTCAAGCTGGAGAAGTGTGAGTTCATGCAGGAGAAAATGCAGTACCTGGGGTTTGACGTTGGCTATGGGTGGTGGACACCAGCGGCCTCTAAGGTCAAACCCCTGATGGATGCCAAGGTACGACACGAAGACCCCAAGAAAGGACTTCATGATGTACGCAGTTTCATTGGGGCGTGCAACTTCTATCGCCGCCATATCAAAGACTTCACCTACACCAGCGCCATTCTGACGGACTTGATCAAGAAGAGTACTACTTGGCACTGGGGCCCACAAGAGCAACAAGCGTTTGACAAGCTCAAAGACAAGGTGGCCAACGCTAAGTGCTTGGGCGTGCCTAGGGCACAAGGGGAGATTATCCTGGTGACCGACGCCAGCAATGTGGGCGGTGGTGGAACGTTGTTCCAATGGCAAGCACTAGAGAAGGACGAGTTCGACTCGGCCATTTCCCAATGGGGGACGGAAGGTCTCAACCGAGATGGAACCCTCAAGCACAGCTACCCTGACGACAAGTGGGTCCTAGTACCTCTGGGCCACTGGAACTGGAAGTGGAACCAGGCCAGGGGGAACTACTCCACCTATGAGCAGGAATTGCTCGCGGGTATGCTGGTGCTATCCTCACAAGCACGACTGCTGGGGAGTAACCCTGTGGTCTGGCTGTGCGACCAAGAACCGGTCCGCAGTTTCCAGAAAGGCCCCCCACCTGAGAAGGCCAAGCTAAGGCGCTGGTGGACCTACCTCAGTCAACTACGGCTGACGGTACACCATATCCAGGGAGTGAAGAACGAGTGTGCAGACTACATCAGCCGCAACAACTTTGACGCCCTGATTGGTGCCCCTTCTGAAGCGCTGGCTAAGGAGGCGTTCAGCCGTATGGACGTCCACTTGGACCTCAAAATGACTATGATACGCCCCCTGGATGGACTCCAACAATCGGAGTACCTGAAGGAGTTTGGGGATATCTACAAGCGCCTGGAGAAACGCTTTGAACCCCTCCTGGTCAACCAAGATCAGTGGAAGAGGGACAAGAGCTACCTCTGGCACGAGGACCGCATCGTGGCGCCTAGTGACAGAGTCCCAGTGCTGCTGAAGTGGACCCATGAGTGCAGCGGTCATGTGGGTGCTGACCGCACCCTGAGGCTGTTCAAGCAGTGGTTCCACACTACGTGGACTGACAACCAACTGCGGAAAACCCTCCAGCCTATCGTGGACAAGTGCCCGTGCAGGTCCTGCAAACCAGGGGATATCAGGGACAGAGGTCTCTACTCGACCCTGCCCATCCCTCACTGTGCTAACAGTGTTCTATACGTGGACTACACGGAGATGCCGAAGTTCGGGGGCTATGACTTTGCCCTCGTGGTGACCTGTGGGTTGACCAGGTTTACCAGGGTGTTCCCATGTACCAATCACATTACCGGGGAGGAGACTATCAAGATACTCCTGGAGGAGTGGTTTTGTGTCTATGGGGCGCCCAAGGAGATCAACTCCGATGAGGACGTACAAGTACGCTCAGATACCGGCTGGTACAAGGGGGTCCTGAGATCCCTCAATGTCCAGGTGTCTACGGGGATTCCCTACTCGCACACGAGCAACCCCCTATGTGAGCGACAGATCCGTGTCCTCAAGGAGAATGTACGGATGTGGTGCAAAACTGAACGCACCAGAGACTGGGGAAGACTACTCACCGTCATATCCTTGATGATGAACTCCCATGAGAGTTCAGCTACTGGCTACTCGCCCCATGAGCTATTCCTCGGGCGCCCGGCATGGTTCCTACATGCCCCCTATCCAGAGGACACCCATTCTTCTGTGGGTGAATGGGTCCAAGAGCAACAAGCGAAGGTGGACAAGGCCAAGGCTATGCTCCAGAGAGTGAGGGAGCGTCAGTGGAACAAGAAGAACAAGCACCGAGTACCGGCCACCTACCAAGAGGGGGACTGGGTGCTGATGCACCACAGTCGACTACCCGCCTGGCCACGCTCTACCAGCGATGATCCATACTTCGGGCCGTACAAGATTCTATCAGTGGATGGACACCGTATCACCGTGCGGTGTTCTCCCCGTCTAAGGGGAACCCTGGTGTGCGCTGCTCAACACCTGAAGCGCTACTATGATCCTGAAGACCTCTGTGGGGAGGAGTGGGAGCTTAACGACGAGGAAATCGCCGCCCTAGACCTGCAAGGGGCTGCCAGCCCTATGGAAGTTGAAGGGGAACTCCCCAACATGAACGCCGAGGAGATGGCTAAGGAGGGCTTCTACCTGGTGAAGTCTGTCCTACGCCGCCACCACTATCGCCAGGGTTGGCGCTTCCTCACCCTCTGGGAAGGGTTTGGAGTCGAAGAGGCCACCTGGGAGCCCTTCTCTGCGTTTGTTCTACCTGAGGGACGCCTAAACTCAGTTCTGGTTGACTACTTGTCCCAGAACAACCTTGGTGAGTTGCTGAGGCTCGCTGAGGCGCTTGCCTCCAAGACTAAAGCTAGGGACTGAACCTTACCCCTAAGTGTGCTACGTATGTCTGTGTGTGTCTCACTTCTCTCCCGGGCGTGGCTCCCGGAGACCGGGCTTCGCTGATGTCGGACCGAAGGTCCTAGTCAGGTACTGGTACCACTCCTATGGCGCCCAATTTCTGTGCTGGCGCCTATCCTTGGGCGAAGACGGCAAAAGCCCTACCTACTACAGGGGAGGGGTGGCCAAGTGTGCTAAGGGCATACAAAACGCCCATTTTTGCTAAAGGCCAAAGCTAACGCACTCCCCTGCCGACAAGGAAAAGCACGCGGGACAGGAGACACCACTACACTACACACCCTACCTACAGTGGCACCATCCTGGTGGGCGAGCACTTCTGCAACTGGCTCAAGCCCCCACTCAGGACTACCACTCCTACACGCACACTCTACTGGGTGTGGTTGAAGATCACGTCGTGGGTCCTAATGACCCTCCTGTGAAGAAGACAAGAGAACACAGCGCTGCTAAGCAAGTGTGGCCTAACAGGAGACGCCACAACGTGTTTCCCCTGCTAGGGCTTGGAGGGAAGGGGTGCTCTTGTTGCGTGCACAGCGTGGATGTCGATGGAGTCGAACTGCCCTCGCCACTCCTGGCGGAGGTGCAGTCAATTGTTTGTGTGATCAGCGCCCTTGTTTAGCAGGGCAAGAAAAAAATGGTATGCTGCTGCACCATTCACCCTACCTGCCCACGTGTAAAGCAAAGGCCAATGAAGGGGTGTTTGCGGCGGAGGAACCAAGCCACACTCCACGTATTATACGCTTCTCAGTGTGACCTATAATACACTGTCCGCAAACACGCCGTGTCAAGCAAGCAAGCGTTAAGAGACTCCTCAGGTTCTCTTAAAGAACGTACCGAGGAGCCCCTGGGTAACCTAAACAAGGTTTACCGTGCGCATTTCGCGTGGCCTACCCTTTAATGCGTGTGTGAATGCACGAGCATGCACGAGTGGACGAGTTGTCTTGGGCAAACCTGCCCATCTGAACCCCAATCACGGACTCCACCAGGGGGTGGCCCCACCTGGGCTTACCTACCTTACCTACCGCCGGAGAGTGAAGCAAGGTGAGGAAAAAAACGAGGCGCAAGCGAAGATTGTCGCTATGCACTTGTGTGTATGTCTAATCACCCTGATCTTACCTCTAATCATCTGCAATCTTTCTAATCTAGCCCTCTATCGTTTGTTAGCGCTGCTACAAGACTCGTTCACGGAGACACGAGACGAGCAATGTGTATGCTGCATACGAGACGAGCACACCTGTAGTTTATACCTGATTCATTGAAGTCTTTTCGTTGATTTTCGAATTCTTGGATTTTTGATTCTTCTATCAGTGTGGGTGGAATCTGTATGTTTATTTATTAATGTGTGTCTCATCATTTTCCAGTCTACGTGAGACATACGTTTATAATCTCATTATTTCTGCATTTTCCGGCGCTTCGCTAGGAGCCGCTCCTGCGCGCCGCCTTGTTATGCGTAGGAATTTCTTGATTTAAAAAATGGAGAGATGACTATAATTTTTATAAAAATGTGCTTCTGATGCACAATTGGATTCTGCTCAGGTGTGTTGTCTTAGAAAAATTCCAGGCCGTCATTTGACGGATTTGGGTGTTGTCGCTCCGCGTTTGCGTGGATTCGTCCATAATTCTCCCATTCCTGTCTGTACAGATACCCACGCGCAGCCTCGCTGAGTAGGCCGTGTTCGGGCCGAAACGCAGCAGCCTCGAGAGACTGAGCAGAACCCAAGACCCCATCAAGGGGCAATTTAATTTTTTTGACGACTCCCTTCGCCCTAAGACAGGTCACAGGTCGCCAGCAGGTTTACAAGAACCCATGCGAGTGTGTATATTGTGTCTTGCGTTGGGTTTATGTCGCGCTGCGTCTTGGAGGGAGGGATGCACATGCACATGTTTTGGCATGCTCCCAAACTAACCCAACCAAGCCACAGAAACCCCGGCAGCGCCATGAGCGCTGAGCTTTCTGTAGGAAATGTCACGAACAAAGCAGCAAAAAGGCGCCAGCCATGGTGAGCGTCCATTTTTCTGTGTGAGGGAAACTATAGGTATTTTAAAGTAGATGTGGGAACCAAGGAAAGGCCAAGAAAAAATCCCTCTTTCCTGAAAATGCGACAGTGGTGGCCACCACAGCACAAGGGGGGAGTAAGAAAAAGTGCTTTTCCAATGCTTTGAGGCATACTCTAGTTGTATTAGAGGTGCTCCAGGCACACAGGCATTTCTATCTTAGTATTGGCCCAACCAAAAGTGGTGATAACACATTTTCACCTATGGAACCAAACACCCAATCAGAATATGGAGTGGACCCCTTAATCCCCTACCAATGTGAGGCAATGCATCTTTTCCTGAGTTGACTGAGAACTGACATATCCAGGGCAAAGCCTATGAATTTATCAATGTTTTTTCATGAATTCTTAGCTGTCCTAGTGGTATGCACCCTAGGGGGCTGGGCACCTCTTTTCCGAGAGGTCCTGGGTTCAATTCCCGGTCAGCCTAGCTAAGTGGGAAGATCCCATGTGACATGGCAGTGTCCTCATCGCCACGTGCCCTGCCACCTCTGAAGCCGGTTCGGACCCCCGTGGCCATCTTGGGGTCACTTGGGGTGTGTATCTATGTGCCGGCAAGCCGCCATTGGCTGATATCATACTCTCCCATCCACCTGATCTAACCCGATGTGATAGTGTGATAGGTTTGGCCATTCCGGCTATGAGCGGCCATATTCAGAACCGAGGCGCCGCCAGCGGAGATTTATATATCGGAATATCAGGAATCAACAGGGTTTTATTATCATAATGTTTCCGTAATTTTTCAGCCTTTCGTTCTGATGGTCAATGTATCGGCGACTGTCAGTTGGCTCGCGATTTTGCGTTAACCGATTGGTTAACTGTTATTTCCAGATATTTTGGCGGATACTCCGTTGAAGGGTCAGATTTCATCAGCAAAGGGTTCGTTGCTTCCGCAATTTTCTAAATAAGCACTCGAAATTTTAATCTGAATTTTTCGCGATGTCGAAATCGGATTTTCGACTTCGACATCGCCGCACTTGATTTGGACTTCTTCGAGTGGTCATACTCCTTTCCCTATGCCCGACTCAGGTTTCCCTTATACTTGCCACCCATTTGACTTGGAGATATTAGGGAAACAAAAGTGAATCGTGGGACCACTTTGAAGGGCCATATCTACGCGCGAGTGTGAGGAAAGAGAATAAGGAAGGTTGGGTTGCAAACGCCTTGGTCTCAACTTAATTTAGGAAGCATCAAACGCCTTTGGTGTGTACACATGCCCGGTGTAGCAAGGGATAATGGTCAAGAGGGTGTAAAGTGATATATAACTCTTGGACCGTGCAACCGAACATTTTATTGTGACTTTCGAGTGTACCGCATGAGTGTTGGGGTTGCATAGCAACTTTCTTTGGGTTCCTACGTATTTTTAACGTGAAGTTATGTCAATGGAGGGACATGGCGTATCATGGTGGGAGCCATATTTTGAGGGTATGTGTTGTATGCATGGTATATGTTTGATATGCTCACGCCCATGTTATATATCTTCGTGTGGCCGAAGAGAAGGGGAGCCATACGTGACAAGGGCTTTGCCCATGTCCCAATTGTGGAATTCAAAGCGCTAGACCAAGTCTACCGCGTATGTATTGCTCATGGTATGTTTGACAAAGAGATCCATGAGGACACTCCCATTTTCATGGGGCATGTAGATATTAGTGGTGAAGGTATCTCCATGCGCCCGATTGGGGATCCAAGTGGGGGAATTGTTCGCAAATGATTCCAAGCATTTGTGTATTGAATCATGAGCGGATATCATGGGTGAGCATAGAGATATACTATCATGACAACTTTGTATTTGGTCATATTTTCATGTTTTTGACCTCAATTTTTGCTCATTTTTGCGTTTTGTGTACTTACCTGGTCAGCAAACAGCAAGAAGCCTATGGGGAGTCGAACCATGGTATGTTGTTCATATGTTGGCATATGCTTTGGAGTTGAACACCACCATATGCCGGATCGCGTACTCCATTTGGCTTGGCGCACGAGAGATTACAAGAATTGGTCTCAAAATCATGGGCTGACTTGGGCAGTGCGTGGCGCCCATATCCGAAGGGGTTTCGAGGGTAAAGTGGGGATGTACATGGGCATTGACCTTTGGTCTATATCCTCCATGAATACTAGACTTCGATTCCATGCATGCTTTGAGCCTTCGGATAAGTGGTAACTTCAATTTTGAGCATATATGTGATATATGGCCAATAGGGTGTGAATTGGCAGTTTTTTGGCATGTTATGAGTTCAAACTCATAGATCATTTCTCTAAGCCCATTCGACTCCAAGTCCAACCAAGGTTATGTCAGGGTAGGGCATGGTCCTGAGTGCCACTCTAGGCCATGACACGCCACCTCCCCTATTGGGCTAGGATTTAGAGGCTTGGGAGTGAACACATTTTTGGGGTTTGTGTAGTTACTTGTGACACATGGCATTCAGCCATCTCATTGGACCTGGTTCAGGGCAATATGTTGGTGAGTCAAGGGAAGGTCTTGAGTCCAGGGAATGAGGGGTCTATGGCTGTGAATGTGTACGTTTCCATCTTTCCCCAACTTTGCTTTATTTGTGTTCATATGCCAATTTCAGGGCTTTCTTCCTTGGTGCAACTCTTGTACATGCCCGCCATCGTGAGACAATCGATGTGCTGAACGAAAGCCCGCAGCCTGATTTGGATTGTGAATTGGGTTATTGCTGTATTTGTGGGATCTGGAGAAAAGTTTATAGTGTTTTCAGCACTGTGTTTTTGCTTCTCCTGCTGCTTGTTGTTGCTGTAGGGTGTCCTGCTTTTGATTTTGGATGATGAAAAGCTTTTGTTTGTTGAAATACAGTAAAGCCAACTCAATCCAGGATAGCCCAAGCCAATAGTATGCAAGGAGAAGGTAATTCAGGATCAAAGCATGAAGGGCTGCAGTGTAAACAGTGAAAGATGATAAGATATTCACAGAAACTGCAACTCAGGATACAAATGAATGCATATTCACAGAGATAGCTGAAATGTTTTGGGAAAAGAGTTAGAAAACTGCCTCAGGATCACTCTCTCTCCATAGTGCCATCTTAGGAGATGTGCACTCTTTGTTTTGGGTCCCATATGTGCTGAGGTGGCATGGTATGTGGCGATGAGGTCACTGCCATGTCACATGGGATCTTCCTACTTAGTTGGGATCTTCCTACTTAGTTAGGCTGACCGGGAATTGAACCCAGGACCTCTCAAAAAGAGGTGCCTAACCCCCTATGGTGCATACCACTGAGGCAGATAAGTATTCATGGAAAAACATAGATAAATTCATAGGCTCTACCTTAGGTATGTCAGTGCTCAGTCAACTCAGGAAAAGATGTTTTACTTCTGATTGAAAGGGGATTAAGGGGTCCACTCCATATCCTGATTGGGTGTTTGGTTCCATAGGTCAAAATGAGTTCTCACCAGTTTTGGCTGGACCAATACTAAGATAAAAATGCATGGTTGCTCAGTGCATCTCTAATACAACTAGAGTATGTCCTAAAGCAATGGAAAAGCACTTTTTCTTACTCCCCCCTTGTGCTGTGGTGGCCACCACTGTCGCATTTTAGGAAAAAGGGAATTTTTCTTGGCCTTTCCTTGGTTTCCACATCTACTTTAAAATACCTACAGTCTCCCTCACACTGAAAAATGGGCGCTCACCATGGCTGGCGTCCTTTTGCTGCTCTGATTGTACAGTTTCCTACAGAAGACTCAGCGCTCTTGGCGCTGCCGGGGCTCCTGTGGCTTGGTTGGGTTAGATTGGGAGCATGCCAAACATGTGCATATGCATCCCTTCCTCCAAGGCGCAGCGTCGACACAACCCAAACGCAAGACACATTATACACACTCGCATGGGTTCTCGTAAACCTGCTGGCGACCTGTGACCTGTCTTAGGGCGTCGGGAGTCGAAAAAGAAATTAATTTGCCCCTTGGTGGGGTCTTGGTTCTGCTCAGTCTCTCCAGGCACCTGCGTTTCGGCCCGAACACGGCCTACTCAGCGAGGCTGCGCGTGGGTATCTGCAGAGGCAGGAATGGGAGAATTATGGACGAATCCACGCAAAAACGAAGCGACGACACCAAAATCCGGCAAATGACGGCCTGGAATTTTTCTGAAACGACACACCTGAGTAGAATCCAATTGTGCATCAAAGGCACATTTTTATAGAAATTATAGTCATCTCTGGATTTTTTAAGTCCAGAAATTCATACGCATAAAATGGCGGCGCGCAGGAGCGGCTCCTAGCGAAGCGCCGGAAAATGGAAAAATAATGGAATTATAAACGTATGTATCACGTAGTCTTGAAAATGACGAGACACACATTAATAAACAAACATACAGATTCCACCCACACTAATAGAAGCTTCAAAAATTCAAGAATTCGAAAATCAATTGAAAAGACTTCAATGAATCAGGTATAAACTACAGGTATGCTCGTCTTGCATGCCGCATACACATTGCTCGTCTCGAGTCTCCGTGACCGAGTCGTGTAGCAGCGTTAACAACGATAACCACCATAGGACGCGGTAGAGGGATTGATTGGAAAGATTGCAGATGATTAGCGGTCAGATCAGGGTGATTAGTCATACACACAAGTGCATAGCAACGTTCTTCGCGTGCGCCCCTTTTGTTTTCTCTCCTTGCTTCACCTCCCAGCGGTAGGTAAGGTAGGTACGCCCAGGCGGGGCCACCCCCTGGTGGAGTCAAGATTGTGGTGGAGATGGGCAGGTTTGCCCCACGTGATTGTGCATAGTCGTGCATGCACACGCGCATTAAAGGGTAGGCCACGCGAAGTGCGCACGGTAAACCTTGTTTAGGCTACCCAGGGGCTCCTCGGTACGTTCTTTAAGAGAACCTGAGGAGTCCCTTGACGCTTGCTTGCTTGATAAGGGTAGCTGCTCCATGCAGCGTGTTTGCGGACAGCGTATTATAGGGCACACTGAGAAGGGTATAATACCTGGAGTGTGCCTTGGTTCCTCCGCCGCAAACGCCCTTTCATTTGCCTTTGTTTTACAGGTGGGCAGGTAGGGTGAGTGGTGCAGCAGCATTTTTTTTATGCCCTGCTAAACAGGGGCGCAGATCACACAAACAAGTAACTCCGCTCCGCCTGTGGCAGAGCAGGGAGTCCGACTTCATCGACATCTGCGCCTTGCACACGAGAGCACTCCTTCCCTCCAAGCCCTTGCAGGGGAAACGCGTTGTGGCGTCCCCTGTGAGGCCACAGTTGCTTAGTAGCGCTGTGTTCTCTTGTCATTTCACAGGTGGGTCGCTAGGACCCTCGAGAACTTCCTCTTCGCAACGCCAAGTAGAGTGTGCGTGTAGGAGTGGTAGTCCTGCGTGGGGGCTAGAGCCAGTTGCCCAGCGCTCGCCCACCAGGATGGTGCCACTGTAGAGTGTGTAGGACCTGTAGGGGGCGTGTCACTGTCCCACCCTTTTCCTGCAATTTTAGCTGGGTTGGTGGGCTGTGACAGTGGGTTAGGTTAGTGTTTTTGGCCACATAGCAAACAGGCGTTTTGCATGCCTTCATAGCTTTTGGCCACCCCTCCCTTTAGTAGACAGGTAGGTAGGGAAAACAATACCTGGATTAACACTCTGGGTATTCCCCCAAGGTTTTGCGCCAGCACAGAAATTGGGCGCATAGGGGAGGGGAGACCCGGGGCGTACCCGGTGGCATCAATAAGCCAACCCTCCAGGTTTAGCAAGGGCGCAGACTTGGGTATAATTAGGACACCACTTCTGCGGCTTGCTCTCAGGTCCTTAGGACTAGCACACTCACACATACGCTTTGGCAGATAAGGGTAAGGTTCAGTCCCTAGCTTTATTCTTGGAGGCAAGCGTCTCAGCGAGCCTCAACAACTCACCAAGGTTGTTCTGGGACAAGTAGTCAACCAGAACTGAGTTTAGGCGTCCCTCAGGTAGTACAAATGCAGAGAAGGGCTCCCAGGTGGCCTCTTCGACTCCAAACCCTTCCCAGAGGGTGAGGAAGCGCCAACCCTGGCGATAGCGGTGGCGTAGGACAGACTTCACCAGGTAGAAGCCCTCCTTAGCCATCTCCTCGGCGTTCATGTCGGGGAGTTCACCTTCAACTTCCATAGGGCTGGCAGCCCCTTGTAGGTCCAGAGCGGCGATTTCCTCGTCGTTCAGCTCCCACTCCTCCCCACAGAGGTCTTCAGGATCATGGTAGCGCTTCAGGTGTTGAGCGGCGCACACCAGGGTCCCCCCTAGACGGGGAGAACACCGCACGGTGATACGGTGTCCATCCACAGATAGGATCTTGTACGGCCCGAAGTATGGGTCATCGCTGGTAGAGCGTGGCCAGGCGGGTAGTCGACTGTGGTGCACCAGCACCCAGTCCCCTTCTTGGTAGGTGGCCGGTACACGGTGCTTGTTCTTCTTGTTCCACTGACGCTCCCTCACTCTCTGGAGCATAGCCTTGGCCTTGTCCACCTTCGCTTGTTGCTCTTGGACCCATTCACCCACAGAAGAATGGGTGTCCTCTGGATAGGGGGCATGTAGGAACCATGCCGGGCGCCCCATGAATAGCTCATGTGGCGAGAAGCCAGTAGCTGAACTCTCTTGGGAGTTCATCATCAAGGATATGACGGGGAGTAGTCTCACCCAGTCTCTGGTGCGTTCAGTTTTGCACCATATCCTGACGTTCTCCTTCAGGACACGAATCTGTCGCTCACATAGGGGGTTGCTCGTGTGAGAGTAGGGAATCCCCGTAGATACCTGGACATTGAGGGACCTCAGGACCCTCTTGTACCAGCCAGTATCTGAGCGTACTCGTACGTCCTCATCGGAGTTGATCTCCTTGGGCGCCCCATAGACACAAAACCACTCCTCCAGGAGTATCTTGATAGTCTCCTCTCCGGTAATGTGCTTGGTACATGGGAACACCCTGGTAAACCTGGTCAACCCACAGGTTACTACGAGGGCGAAGTCATAGCCCCCGAACTTCGGCATCTCCGTGTAGTCCACGTATAGAACACTGTTAGCACAGTGAGGGATGGGCAGGGTCGAGTAGAGACCTCTGTCCCTGATATCCCCTGGTTTACAGGACCTGCACGGGCACTTGTCCACGATAGGCAGGAGCGTCTTCCGCAGCTGGTCGTCAGTCCACGTAGTGTGGAACCACTGCTTGAACAGCCTCAGGGTACGGTCAGCACCCACATGACCACTGGACTCATGGGTCCACTTCAGCAGCGCTGGGACTCGGTCACTAGGCACCACGATGCGGTCCTCGTGCCAGAGGTAGCTCTTGTCCCGCTTCCACTGGTCTTGGTTGACCAGGAGGGGTTCAAGGGGTTTCTCCAGGCGCCGGTAGATATCCCCAAACTCCTGTAGGTACTCCGATTGTTGGAGTCCATCCAGCGGGCGTATCATGGTCATGTTCAGGTCCAGGTGTACGTCCATACGGCTGAACGCTTCCTTAGCCAGCGCTTCAGACCGGGCACCAATCAGGGCGTCGAAGTTGTTGCGGCTGATGTAGTCGGCACACTCGTTCTTCACTCCCTGGATATGGTGTACCGTCAGCCGTAGTTGACTGAGGTAGGTCCACCAGCGACGTAGCTTGGCCTTCTCAGGTGGGGGGCCCTTCTGGAAACTGCGGACCGGTTCTTGGTCGCATAGCCAGACCACAGGGTTACTCCCCAACAGTCGTGCTTGTGAGGATAGCACCAGCATACCCGCGAGCAGTTCCTGCTCATAGGTGGAGTAGTTCCCCCTGGCCTGGTTCCACTTCCAGTTCCAGTGGCCCAGAGGTACTAGGACCCACTTGTCGTCAGGGTAGCTGTGCTTGAGGGTTCCATCTCGGTTGAGACCTTCCGTCCCCCATTGGGAAATGGCCGAGTCGAACTCCTCCTTCTCTAGTGCTTGCCACTGGAACAACGTTCCACCACCGCCCACATTGCTGGCGTCGGTCACCAGGATAATCTCCCCTTGTGCCCTAGGCACGCCCAAGCACTTAGCGTTGGCTACCTTGTCTTTGAGCTCGTCAAACGCTTGTTGCTCTTGTGGGCCCCAGCGCCAAGTAGTACTCTTCTTGATCAAGTCAGTCAGTACCGCGCTGGTGTAGGTGAAGTTTTTGATGTGGCGGCGATAGAAGTTGCACGCCCCAATGAAACTGCGTACATCATGAAGTCCTTTCTTGGGGTCTTCGTGTCGTACCTTGGCATCCATCAGGGGTTTGGCCTTAGAGGCCGCTGGGGTCCACCACCCATAGCCAACGTCAAACCCCAGGTACTGCATGGTCTCCTGCATGAACTCACACTTCTCCAGCTTGAGTCGTGTGTGGTTCTCCTGGCAGACCGCAAAGAACTCACCCAAGAGGATTAGGTGATCCTCCTGGGTATTGGTCCCTAGGCATACATTGTCGATGTGAGCTTCCATCTGGGCCCCACGGGATATGAGCTCCTGCACCTTAGGTCTCCGTCGTAGGATGGACAAGATCTTGTTCATCAGCTCTTGGAACAGAGCGGGGGCGTTAGCCACGCCGAATGGCATGACTTTCCACTTGAATACCCTCCCCTGAGGAGTGATGAAGGCCAGTAGTTCCTGCGCGTTGGGCGTCAGGTCCACTTGCCAGAATCCACTTCGCTTGTCCATCTTGGTCTTGTAGCGACAGGAGGCTATCTTCTCCAGGGTAGACTCCATATTGGGAATGGACCCTGAGTGGTTCAGCGTCTTCTTGTTCAGCTCTCCATAGTCCACTACCAGCCGTTTGGCTGTAGACCCAGGTTTAGCCACCAGGAAACAGGGGCTGCAGTGTAGGGGGTAGTCCCCATCCTTGTACTCCAGGACTAGGCCAGCGTCGATACATTCTTGTATCTGTCGCTTAATCTCGTCGGCCTGCTCTTTAGGAGCTGGATAGGGTCTCCTCCGGATCTTGTGACCCACGAACTCGGGTTTCAGCTTGAGGTCCATCTGTACCAGCTTGTCGCATGAGGCTGGAGGGGGTAGTTCTCCGAACACCTCCAGATAGGTCCTTATCAGCTTTTGTACCCGCGGGTCCAGTACCTTGATCTTGTCCTCCATATCCTCGTCGGAGTGTAAGTTGCTTGCCCCTTGAATAGAAGTCGGGAGGTGGTCCTCCACCGACTCTTCGCCCGCGGTAGCATCCTTCAGCCCTTGGTAGGCATACAGAAGGTCTTGCTCAACCATCTCCGATGGACGATGGCAACATAGGCACGCTTTAGGGGGTTCACATACACATTCCTCCGAAAGGTCGTCCTCATCTGGGGTCCTCACATGGGCACCCCATACGCTCTTCATGAGCTTGAGATCTACCTCCCTTTGCCAGGTGGTGATCTTCTGTTCGAGGTCCTCCTTCAGTTGGGATAGGTCTCCCATACGTCCTTGCTTCAGTGGCCACGAGCTGCGGGTAGGCTTCGCGTAGCATAGCTTTTTCGCCACCAACTTCCTCTTGGAATCCACATACTCCCTGAGCCTGGATCTAGGGTCCAGCTCTTCATCCACGGGGTCTACCACCCTCATGGAGAGTAGGGGTTTTAGTGGGGCGACGTACTCGGCGTTCTCCACTTCCTCCACCGCAGTCTGCACGAAGAAGGCGTCGTGCTCAGTTTCGTCGTCTGAGTGGATAGAGCTAGGTAGCTCAGATAGTCCACACTCAGAGACTCCATCAGGAACAGGTACATGACAGGGAGAGTTGGGGGCGTTAGTGTCAGTTACGACGTACTCATCTCCTCCGGGTGTAGTTTCAACAGCATCTTGAGGTCGTAGGCGATCCTTCAAGTCACCCAAGGCGAGTCCATCGCTTTCTCGTTGTATAGCCTGGACCAGAGTAGGGTCCAGGTCTTCCCAGGGGATGGTGGTAAGACCTCCGTCCACCACGCTGAGCATACTCCCCCATCCGGGCTTCCCAATGGGCGTCTTGCGTCCCAGAGGCACGTAGATGGCCTCATCAGGTAACCGCACAGAGCTGATAGTCAGCTTGTCAAGGAGGGTTCGCCAGTACTCGTTGCCCCCATGGGCTCCCCAATCGGGGGAACACAGGACCATACGGGAACGTTCCAAGGCCACCTTGGTCAGCACCTTCCCCAGTTCGCTGAATCTGGGGTTCCCGTAGGCCATCCCGAAAGAGGGCCAGTAAAATTTGTAGCTGCAGTTCTTCCCCTTGCTGCAGTATAGGTCCAGTACATGCTGCTTGTCGCTGGCGAACAGTTCCACACTTAGGTCTTCTCGAGAGTAACCCAACTCCTTCAGACCTTGGTCTAGGACTTCCCCCAATAGTTGATAGTCCTCAGTTTTGGAGGCCGCCATCATGTTCGAGGGCTCCTCCTTCGATAGTCTCAGGTAACTCGAGGTATGTTCCGACTGCTCCAGTGGCACAGACTCTCTGCCACTGCCGTGGTCCACGTACAGGAGGTAGGGCGCTTGCAGCGTCAGGGATTGTATCTGGGAGTGCTGCACGAAGAAGTCAGTACCCAGTACAAAGTCGAAGGCACCAGTGTCCATCACATAGAACCGATGGGCGATAGTCTTGGAGCCCATAGGTACCTCCACTTCGCAGTCCCCGCAGCTGTGCACCACATGTCCATCCCCCATCCGTATAGCGGCGGTGGTCATGGTGTTCTTCAGGCTCCCACAAGGTAAAATTTTTTTGGCCACTATCGATATTGTGGCTCCAGTATCCAGTACCCCCAGGTATTCACGTCCCCCTAGTCGGATACGTACCCAAAACACCAGGTCTTGGGTGCCACCAGAGCGTCCCCGTCAGAACTCCGCGGGACAGGTCACCTCGAACCCCTTGTTCCGCAATTTGCGGGCCATCCTCATGAAACGGCTTCTCTTCTTGGCGTTGCCGTCGTCACCACCTTCATGCTCACGCTTGGCTCCTTGTTCTTGCTGGGCCTGCGTCTGTGAGCGTGTGGTAGGTCCAGACTGCCCTCCAGAGGGCTCGGAGTTCCCCCCTGGATTAGGGTTGGGGTTACCTCCGTTCTTGTCCTTGTTCTTGTTGTCGTTCTGGCGATTAGAGCCTCCTCCTCGTCCGCCTTGACCCTTGTCTTGACCACCTTGACCACGTCCTTTCGACTTGCCCTTGCCGGAGTCGTTGCCTTTGGCCTTGCCTCCACCTTTGCCTGAGCTTTTGCCAGGATCTTCCCCCTTAAGCTTCGCCGATAGGCGTTGCTTATGGTAGCACTCGTCCTCATAGTGCTTCCGCTTACCGCAGAATGCACACGTGATGGTGCAGCGGTAATGATCCGGCATCTTCACCTTGGCGCCGGTGATCTTTTCCTGCTGCTTCCCCTGGACAACAAAGCAGTCTCGCTGCTCGCAGTCGGAGGCATGCTGCAGGTGGCCCTGTTCATCTCTGGCATCACACCAGAATAGCTCCTTCACGTTCTCCATTAGGCGGGCGTGGGCGTGTTTGGGGGTAGTCCCCTGCCCAGGTCGGGACCCTTGGTACCCTTTGCCTCCAGAACCTCCACCACCAGGACGGTAGTGGTTCAGGTGTTGGTCGCTCTCCTTCTCCAGCGCCATCTCCAGGAGCAGCACGCATAGATCCTCGTAGCGGAGGGATCTAGCCTTGCGCTCAGCCGTCAGACGGCACTCGTCCCATAGCTCACGGGGGAGCTTGGAGCACAACCAAAACAGCAGGTCGTCGCTGCTGTAGGAACCGGGCGTCAGTCGCCCAGCCCAGTGGTCCAGGTCCGCCAACAGCTCGGAGACCCTGCCGGGTTTGGGGTTGTTCGGCAGCACGGGCAGGTTCTGGATCTCGGCCCTGATGGAGAGGTCGGTCTCGTAGGTTGGGTACTGCCTCTCCAGGGCAACCAACACGTCGGCAAAGGTGGCGGAGTTGGTGACGATCTGCCTGACCTGCTTCTCCAGGTACTTCGTCTTGCAGCACTGCAGGAGCAGGTCGCACTTCACTCGCCCACTCGCGTGGGTTTGGCCGGTCAGTCGTAGGAACCGGCCAAAGTTCTCAGCGAACTCGCTGAGGTCCTTGCCTGTAAATTCAGGCAGGTTCACCACTATCTTGGAGGTGGCAATAGCCTTCGCCTCCTGAGCTCGGCGTCCTTCAGGGCGTCGGGTCTTCTTCTTCTTCTTCTTCTTCTTCTTACCCTTAGAGTCCTCGGGGTCCTCAGGGTCTTCGTCATCCGATGGCGAAGAAGAAGTCATCGAAGGCGGCCCATCATCGGAGGGGTCTCCGCCTAGATCACTGGAGCCATAAGGCTCCACGTCCACCATAGCCCTTAGGGCTGTCAGCCCCAGCCGGTCCAGCTCGGCCCTCGTCGAGTTCGTCACGTGACTGTAGGGCGGCTGGGCTGTCCTCGGGACGAATGGGCTTCTTGGTACTGCTGCAGGAGTCGGCATCGGTCGGCTCCTCAGGCTCCCCAGGGTATTCGTCAACCCTGCCGCCAGGTGGTTAGCCTGTACTCGGTGGGGTGACATCCCCACTGTCGTAGGTGACGCATGGGACGGGATCATCAGGGGCTGCAGTTTCTCCCTGATCTCTTGCGTGAGGTCGCTCACGATTTTCGAAGTGGCTCCTTGGAGCACCTCGTTGATCTCCGACCGCGTCAGGGACCTGTTGGAGGATCTTCCCGATCCTCTACTCCTGCCTCCCAGAGACTCTGGTCCTCTCCTCAACCCACTCAGGGGTGCATACCCAGGTGCACACCCAGGAGCATACCCAGGAACTTCCATGTAGGTTCCAGTGGAGTGGAGTGGATGGGGATGGTCAGCCGCATACCAACGCGGCGCAGAGCTGGAAGCCACCGGCTCAGTGGCAGTAGTTGCCTCAAGGAGCGCAGTGGTAGGTGGGCCCATGCCATAGGCGGGGTAGTGAGGCATGCCAGTAAAGCCTGTGCCCTCTGCCATAGGCTGGTTGGTTGTGGAAGTGGATGTAGCGGCGGCTGGGTGTGTGGTGGTTATGGGAGAGGGTGATGCTTGGAGGCCAGAAGCGCTTGGTGCGCCTTCGAAGGTAGGGATATCCGTCGGGTCTTGCCCTTGCTCCTCTCCTTCGTCTGTTCCTTCTCCAGCATCCTTCTCGCTCTCGTTTCCTCTCTTCCTCTTCACAGGCTGAGGCTGAGAGACCATTTCCTTCACCGACAGGGCCCCAAAGGCCGTCTGGAGGCCATCCAAGGAGTCCTCCGCCGTATCCATTGGCCCATGTAAGGGCTCCACCGAAGGTACAGCGTCAGGCGCCGGCCTTGCCGGTGTCTCTGGCGCTGGCGCTGTGTTCACCTCGGCGTCCACTCTTCCTGGATCCATCTTAATCCACCCTTCTGCTTATGTTTGCCTGCTCGGAGCACTGGTTGTACGGCGCGGGGTCGCTGCCGGTGCACAGAGACAGGCTGCCTCTTGCTACCAGAAAAGTTTATAGTGTTTTCAGCACTGTGTTTTTGCTTCTCCTGCTGCTTGTTGTTGCTGTAGGGTGTCCTGCTGCTGATTTTGGATGATGAAAAGCTTTTGTTTGTTGAAATACAGTAAAGCCAACTCAATCCAGGATAGCCCAAGCCAATAGTATGCAAGGAGAAGGTAATTCAGGATCAAAGCATGAAGGGCTGCAGTGTAAACAGTGAAAGATGATAAGATATTCACAGAAACTGCAACTCAGGATACAAATGAATGCATATTCACAGAGATAGCTGAAATGGTTTGGGAAAAGAGTTAGAAAACTGCCTCAGGATCACTCTCTCTCCATAGTGCCATCTTAGGAGATGTGCACTCTTTGTTTTGGGTCCCATATGTGCTGAGGTGGCATGCCATGTGGCGATGAGGTCACTGCCATGTCACATGGGATCTGCCTACTTAGTTGGGATCTTCCTACTTAGTTAGGCTGACCGGGAATTGAACCCAGGACCTCTCAAAAAGAGGTGCCTAACCCCCTATGGTGCATACCACTAGGGCAGATAAGTATTCATGGAAAAACATAGATAAATTCATAGGCTCTACCTTAGGTATGTCAGTGCTCAGTCAACTCAGGAAAAGATGTTTTACTTCTGATTGAAAGGGGATTAAGGGGTCCACTCCATATCCTGATTGGGTGTTTGGTTCCATAGGTCAAAATGAGTTCTCACCAGTTTTGGCTGGACCAATACTAAGATAAAAATGCATGGTTGCTCAGTGCATCTCTAATACAACTAGAGTATGTCCTAAAGCAATGGAAAAGCACTTTTTCTTACTTCTGGTTGCCATTCAGGGTTGAAGGAGGATTTTATTTTCTATATTTTTGGATTTGGAACCTTGGATTTTGAGCAATGCAATCGTTGATCAGGAGCAAATCGGCAGGGGTTACAGGCGGAAGGGGCACAGCGGGGGCCGGTCCTGGTAGGGACCTTCTTTATGGTAGCAGAGGCTTACCTGCTGCCCCTACCAACCGCCGACCCGCGGACTTGGGCCCTTATGAGCCCTGCCCAAGTACGCCCCGGGTGCGTATTGTGGACTCGGTGGAGACCACGCCGGAGATTGGAGCCATAGAAGGACCGAGACGTTCAAGAGCATGGCGAACTCCGGAAGTTGAAGCCCGAAGAGAAGAACGACACTCGGGAAGAGGAGGACGTGACATGGAGGACCTGGTCTCCATGTGTGAGCGTCGTTGCCGAAAGGCATGCAACCTCCGCTCCGCCGCGGAGGACTCTGATGAGGCTTGCCATTCAGGCAGCAGTGGAGGACGGGCCCGGCGCTACCGGAAGCGCGGGTCACCCAAGTCCGCGGCAAGGGACGCCGGGGCTATGGACACGGACCCCAGCCCGGTCAGGCTGTGGGAATCCGAGGGGCACTCCGAGGGCTATCGGACAGCCTACGAGCCACCTTTGGAGCCGGAGATGTCCGCGCCGATCGCCAGGGCGCATACGGCCCCCGAGCCCGCCCTGAAGCACGACGCCGAGGGCTTGGAGAGGCCGGCAAGGGCCCGGACGGCACCTGTGCCCTGGCACACGGGACCAGAGACGGACGCCATAGGCGATACGCCCATGGGCGATGAGTCTGAGGTGCCGGGAACCGCGGGATGTGCTGAATCCGGCAGAAAGCACGCTGCGTGTCACTGTGAGCACGTGTCCTTCCTCATGGGCAAGTACCCGAAGATGGGGATGGACGCCATCGTGCATCACCTTGACCGCCTGGACAACGCCAAGGACGCTCTAGAGGAGGACGTCGCGGGGATCCTGGACGACCAGTCGGCCGCGGAGAACCACATGGAGGAGCTGCGAGCGGATCAGGCCCGGTACCGGGAGAATCTGGAGCTGGCCCTGCAGAAGCAGCAGCAAGTGTTGGACAGCCTCCTCCACTTAGTGGAGGACATGTCGGGACGCCTGAGAAGGCTAGAGGAGCGACAGCCCCTCGCCTCGGGTCCGGAGCTCCCGGCAAAGCCGGCCGCGGTGGAGCTGGTGGAGCGGGTTAAGACCCTCAGGAGCGCCATGGAGAAACCCATGGGCGGCCCTGCAGAGGCACCATACGCGCCTCCGCGTGTTGACCCGGGTGCGCTGCCGTTTGTTCCCATTTTCAGCGAATCCACAATGCTCGGGGAACACACGGCACCGGCTGGGTCCATGCGGGAAGGGCACGTAACCACGGACCCGAGGAGCCTGACGGTGCAGATGTCCCATGCCGCCCAGGATGTACCGATCACGACGAATATGGTGGTTTATGCGGAGGAGAAGATCGACACCATGCAGGGGCGAACCATGGGAAGCGCCGACGGACATGGTCGAGGTCATCCAGGCGGAAACCTGTGGGCGAAGGACCCCAATACGGGGATATGGACGGCCGATGGAGCAAGTCCTTCCCGCATTCCAAACCCCATGGGTTCAGGCCCAACTGGACCGCACTCCATGGAGGAGAGGGATGTACGGGGAGTGTACTCACACCCCCCGGCCACAGGTGGTATCCGTCTCGGTGGAGTGGTGGCTGGAGACGTCGGAGACGCCATCAGGATTGACGACCTCAGGGGAATCAAAATCCCCTATTACGACGGGAACCCGTCCAACCTGGATGACTTCATCCTGGACTGGGAGGACTTCGCCGAGGAGGTCGTCGGCGAGATGCGGGGAGCGCCGCGGGACAAGTGGGTATGCCGGACATTCCCACACCGGCTGGCGCAGGACCTGAAGGAGGAGCTGCGGGATCAGATCCGAGAAGGATTGATCCGTACAGAGCAGACCTGCCTCCAGTGGCTGGAGGATGAGGAGCGGGTGGACGCTCCGAATCAGAAGCTGGAGGACCTGTGGTCCATTCCACTGCCGCTGGACCGCGGTGAGTTGCGGGTCCGGGAGTGGAATCGGTATCTGCGGAAGTACCGCAGATGCCTCAAGTTGGTGGAAGACTGGAACGAGGCCAGTGAGATCCGCCACTTGCTGAAGGACGTCCTCCCCGGCAACTGGAAGCGACGAGTGGAGGACGAGGAGAAGAAGCGCGCCAAGAAGCGGGTGGCGGTGCGGATTATGGCGGCGGAGGATACCCATGCGGGTATCATGGAGTTCTTCAGGAGGAACCTGGGCGAACCCAACCGGATGTTGGGCCTGAAGAACGCCGTGTACGTGGAGGTATTCGGAGACTCCATGGGGCAAAGGTTGCTGCGCCTCAACAACGTGGAGTGGAGGCGCGGGGAGCCGCTGAGGATGCAGGTCATCTTCGCCCGCATGAGCCTGGACGAGATCGTGAAGTACATCACGGTGGAGTTGAAGCTCAATGCGAAGAACGAGGCCCACGTGCAGGATCGACATGGTCATGGACAACGAGGCCACCGAGAAGACCGCCACCATCGGGAGATCCAGGAGGACATGGCCAACTCTGCGGAGGATGGTAGTGGAAGTGGCCAAGACCACTGGTCCCGGGAGGATCACGAGGAGGCCCATTTCTTCGCGTTCGTGGCGCACAACGTGAAGAACCATGGGCAGGATCGGTCCAGATGGAGCCAGGTGGGACCCAGGAAGAACAGAGAAGGACCAAGGAGGATCGGGAACCCACCGCTCTCGTTCCGAGAGTACAGGTCTCAGCACGACGGGTGCTGGGTCTGTTATGGCAAGGGAAACAACCATGCACATGACCACCGTCAGTGCAAGGTGTATGAGGCGGACAAGAAGGCCTACTTCGCAGCCCACCCCGAGAAGAAGCCCAAGGAGCAGCGGATTTCCGACTGGAAAGCGAGGGGCGGAGACGGGGGAAAAGGCCAAGGCAAAGGCCAAGGAAAAGGCGGAGGAAGAGGCTATGGTGGTGGACCTGGCCAAGACCGACGAGTGAGGTCGATCGAGGAAGTTGCTGAGGACATGTTGAGGACGTTGGAGGAACTCAAAGCCCAGCAACGTGGTGGACAAAGTCCTGGCGGATCGCAGCCGGAAGGGGCTGCGGGAAGCCAAGTCTAGAGGAGCCCCCACGGGAGTGGGACCTCGGAGGTCTCTCCTCCGAAAATCAGTGGAATCCCAGAGAAAGCGAAGGCACATCGGGTGCCGAAGAAGGCTCCGGAAGAGCCAAAACCACTGAGTTTCGCCACTCCCAACCCCTGGAGAGCGCTGCCAAGGGAAGTACATGTGGGTACGG